>CM022874.1:35670754-35690146 GCA_012654025.1 Pachypsylla venusta
CATAATAAAATATGCGCGTTCTAATGAATGACCATAAAAATATCTTCAAACAAACATAATAAAATATGCGCGTTCTAATGAATAACCATAAAAATATCTTCAAACAAACATAATAAAATATGCGCGTTCTAATGAATGACCATAAAAATATCTTCAAACAAGCATAATAAACTATGCGCGTTCTAATGAATAACCATAAAAATATCTTCAAACAAACATAATAAAATATGCGCGTTCTAGTGAATGACCATAAAAATATCTTCAAACAAACATAATTAAATATGCGCGTTCTAAGGAATGACCATAAAAATATCTTCAAATTATTTTTATGGTCATTCCTTAGAAATTAAATATGCGCGTTTTAATTAATGACCATTTCTATAAATACTCGTAAATCGATCCGGTGTCAACCTAGAACACGATTTTCTACTGTTCATGGCCTAAAGTAATGCTTTGAATAACATGTGGGGGAAATGTCTTGAAGGAAATTTTTGTTTAAGATTTGGGTCTTTCAAAAAAAAAAAAAAAAAAAAAAAACACATTGACAAAATAGGTACAATAAAATGTCAAAATAAATTTGATTTTACCCGATCCCAGTTTGGATCTTATAAGTTTGGAATGATTTATTAGCATTTTACAAAGACATTGAAAACTATTCTCCTTTTAATCGCGACAAATTTTGAGAAAAAATGAACTCAACTTGAAAATAATATTACCTGCGCCCAAAACATTCAAGAAACCAAACACATAAGGAAAGAAATTTGAAAAGACTGCGCTGCGGCCTTGATTTTGATGGACTTGAAAACAACCGAAACAACATTCAGACCTAATTTGGGGTTTTAAATTTTCCTTCAATGATTTACCCAGGGAAGAAATTATAAAAAATCTGACGCTCCATAAAGGTCGAAATGTGGGTTTTGGAAACCCACTATGACGTTGACATGATACCCGAGGGTGTGTACACCTTACCAATAATAAAATGATCCAAGAACATGGGTAGTTTAGAATAATTAAAGGGGACGCCCTGACTTTTCCCGGATTGGCCACACATATCACAATTGTCACACTGTAGCTCTTGAACCACAGGTTCTTTAAATCAACTGCCCTCGGTGAGAGCTTCAGAAAAAGCTGTATTAGATACATCTTCTCATCTAAAATTTTAAAATGGTGTCGGTCCAGGCCAACGGACCGGCGTGGTGGCAGCCAGTTTTTTTTCCTTCACAAAAGCACCCACCCTAAAATTAAGAAGATATACACCTGCGTATTACTGCATTGTACGGTACTTTCAACAGTTCTAGGGAACCCCAGCATGGCGGGGTAATAAACAATCACTGAATAGAGATAATAGCCTGCATGTTTTAGTTTTCATCACACTAGAATTGTACCCGGAAGATCCACGAGTTCGTTTCCCGCGTTTTAATTTTAAAAAACATTCAAAACAAGTAAGATTGGTCTCAAGGAGTAGTCGGAGGCGTAAATGAGATAATGATTTAAAGTCCCATCAAAGTCAACCACAAAGAAAATTCACATTTTTTTGAGCCCATATTTAAATTTTAAAATACAAATTAGAACTTACTATGAAAATGAAATGAAAATGAAAGAGGCTGTCCGACCTGATGTGTTCCGCACCGGATTTATCACTGTCAAATTTCAGACTGTTGTCACTCAAAACAATCGAACTACTGACAAATAGAAGACTATCACTCAACTGACGAATGTACAACGTACTGAACAGATTAATGAAAGTATGTGCATAACATTCAATACCCTTCCATTGCAATCCCAACACTCCCTCCAAATTCAGTCGGACTGATTATTATACTCTGCTAACATGGAGTACCTAAATATCAACCAAGTGCTGTGAACCCAACTTGATAACAGGTTGCTTGAAACTTGAATTGGTGGGGAGAAATACACTTTTCGGGAGACACAAAAAAACGACAGAGAGACACAGAAACCAATTTTCAGAATAAACGTATTTTATTGAGAGTGCAGATTTGGATTTCTAATTACTACCTTCGTCCTGAAGTAAAGCTTTGCCATTCCGGTACAAAATACATAGGACTGATGGGGAGTAGAATTGGTATGTGTGTAGGAATCTGACATCCCGGTCTATGGTCTGAGGGTGGTATTTCCACGATATCCTTGGTTGAACGCTCTCTCCAGGACTAGCGCAGCATATGGTGAGATATTTTTCCCTATCATTCTATTCATCCAACAGAAAAATTCAAAATGTAAAAAATACTTCCTTTTTAACACTGGTAGTTCTTTGAACTGTAGACCTCACTCACTAATTATGTGAATATAATGAATGTCAATATCAAATCGGATAATGTGTTCGAGAGTTATCGTGGTACAAATAGACGAAAAAGGAAAAATGTGGTGTTAAAACTAGACCTCACTTGGTTTGTTCAACAATAATAGATTTGTTTGCTCCCTTTCGAAATCAATTGTCCCCACGGGGCTGAGTGCACCCCGAAATCACAAGCACGAAGTCAAAAAATTTCCGACCCAGCCGGGGATTGAACCCGAGTCCCCCAAGTACAATGCCAGTGTGATACCCACTAGATTAGGAGGACTGCCTATTTTTAACAATTAGGTTAAGATAGGTATAGTCCCCCTTAAGGTTTGGCTGCAATAAATAACAGTTATTTTTAGACGGGTCCCGCCCTAAAAATTATAATTTCGTACCCGCATGAGGGTCTGCCAGGAGGCAATATGTTTTGAACACGACGAAATTTCTTTTGTTTGTCAGTTTGTCTTTTTGTACCACGATAACTTTCGAACGCCTTATCTGATGTTGATAAAATTTGTTATGAACATTCATTATAACTTTTAGGTCATATAGGGTCATTTAAGTGGGCGAGACTGTTTCTTTCGTGGTCTCGTGGTGCGTTTAGTCTCGAGAGAATAACTGCTATTGATTGCAGCCAAACCTTAAAGGGGACTATACCCATGTTAACCTAATGGTTAAAAATAGGCAGTCCTCCTAGTCTAGTGGGTATCACACTGGCATTGCACTTGGGGGACCCGGGTTCAATCCCCGGCTGGGTCGGAAAATTTTCGAATTCGTGCTTGTGATTTCGGGGTGCAGTCAGCCTCGTGGGGACAATTGAGAAGCTACTTTAATGTGTGTAGCGACCAGTGACGCCATTGCCAGAGTAAAAAGAGTTGCTTCGGTAGAAGATTGAAGAGATTATTAGTACATAAGGCTCTTAGTAATACTATGATACCCACACAAAATGTGAAAAGGCTGTTGTGCCTTACCACAGAAAAGTTCTACATTTACTTTTTTTTTTTAAAAAAAAAGAGTATGCCTCTAAAAGTTGCCAAGTTACTACGTCCCTAAACTTCAATATTTGTTTTGAGAACATAATCAAGTAAAAAACGTAATATCTTGATAATATACCAGAGGCAAAAATGAAATTGTAAATCTTAACCACATGAAATGCCCCAAAGGATCCTGGTGGTATATAAAAGAATGTTGTGGTAACTTCGATTTATTTTAACATTCTTCCAGTGAGCAGGCTTAGCACCTTACGTAATGTCTTGTGTTGTCTGGAGTCATGAAAATAAATGTGACTTATCTCTGGGAATTTTGAAAAATTGAATTGAAAAATGAAACCATAATTAAATAATAAAAATAAAATGATCTATTTGATATTTAAACAAGGTTTAGGTATTTACAATCACAACAGTTCTAAACACTCATCATCAACCAACAATTATTACATCTAATAGGAAAAAATATAATTATACATACAAAAAAATCTGGTGTAAATAAACATCACACGACTTTCCCTATCTACCTATATAAAAAAAGTATTGTACTTGAGGTTTCGTAGCGCGTCTTCGTGGTACGTTCCATAACATACATATCAAATTTCAAGTTTCTAGCTCATACCAGACAGACACCTTTGTGTCGGTCAATGGCTAAAACTCAAAATTTGGGTTTTGGTGACCTCAAAACAAGTTTTGTTATTGAAACTCGACACGCAAAAATTCAGCCCCTTCCAATACTTTCTTTTTTAAAGGAGAAGTAAAGTAAACATTTTTGAGGACAAAATAAACTTTCATTGTGTTTGACTCAGGGGAGGAACAATTTTTTGCCCAAATTTCATTTTTAATTTCTCCCACATATTTTTCCCGTAATGTATGGGGCAAATCTCATTTCATGTTTGACGCTCCAGCATTCATTACAGGGGCATGGCCGTAAAAAAACGCTTTCCAACCTCTCTGGTTGGGGAGAATATGTCATATTGTACTAAGCTTTACCTTTGCACTATTTCCCCCAGAGGTTAAGATACGTTTATACGGCTATTCATAATCACTCATCCAACTTTGTCTAAAATGGACACACATATATATACATATAGATTATACATTTTCCTCCAAATGTGAGAAAATATTTTTGGGGGAAACATTGTCCTTCCCCGCACTTTTCATGCAACATCAAAATATCTCCAAACGGAAACAAATTATCGAAAAGGTATTTAAATAAAATTAATAGTTGGCTGGACAAAGTGGGGTCTATGTTTTAACTCCACATATGTCGCACTAATTTGTCTGTTGATCTTTTTGTGCCACGGTAATATTTGCTCCCTGCTAGACCACTCTCGACCTCATATTAATATTATTTATTTCCATCTTTTTAAAGGGTAATGCTGACAACATCCCCTCACCCCATTACACTTCGTTCCCACTTTCACTTCACGATTGTTTGACGTGAAGTGAAATTTAAATTTAAATTTGAGTGTTCCCATTACGAAAGTTTTTTCTGTATAGATTAAAAAACGTCACATCAAAGAGTTAATTAGTATTGTCTTAAAAATCGTCTCGTCAAACAAATTGTTAGATGATCCAGTGGCATGTGTAATTAAATGGAAATGATTCCATTACTCTCTTTTTAGATGGTCCAGTGGCATGTGTAATGAAATGAAGATGATTCCAGTGCTCTCTTTTTAGATGGTCCAGTGGCATGTGTAATTAAATGGAGATGTTCCCATCGTTTATCTCTCTTTTTAGTACGCTTTGAGATTTTTAAGAAGATTTTAACCACTCACAGTTCAAGCCGCGTTTGCAGATATTGTTTTTCAAATTGGTCTGAATTCTCTCCCGGGATATATATTTCAATGACATTGTTGAATCCTTCCTCTTGACCATCCACTACAAAATCTTGCCCGTCATCTTGCGCTATAAAATCATCTCCACTTGGTTCCAGTTTGAATTCTCCATCACTTTCACCAATTGAAAATATTTGTTCGGGAATTTCACTTAAAGGATTTAAAGATAATTTGGGATCACTGAAAAAAAATAGAATAGAAGTAGTAACATGCTACATCAGTTGTGTGCAATAAAGTGAGCTAATGTAGGATACAATTGAAGGGATACAAAGGAAAATTCCAAAAATTACATTTGCATTGTAAATTAAGACCTTTCATTAAGGTTTTTAATAAGAGCCGATCGAATTTGGTAAAATGTTTTACGTCCAACACGGTTCCGGTGGCATCTGTTCATTTTTTCCTCTATTCAACTCTATTGCATATGCCAAATCATGACAAGTACACGATTGAGCAGCACCTCTAAATAATAAAACTTTGTTCTCGCCACAATGGATATTCGGATACAAATGGTCTAATTTTTAAAGAACCAAAAAGCGTTGTTGTTTTTTTTTGTTATCCTGTATGAAAATAAAGTCGACGCGCGAAGCGTCGCGACCTACGGGAATCATCCAAAAAAGCAGATAAAGTAAAAATGTGAAATCACTTAAAATTGCAATTTTTGTTTTGAAGAATTTTTTCATAAAATTTCCAGTTGGCTTATCATACAATATGGATGGAATCGCGTAATTTTATTTTTACCACTTCTGTTTTTTAATTAAATTTGTAAAAGTATTTGTTACCCATTTTAATTAGATTTCTAAGTGGAATGCTGGTCGTAACCGATTATTTTCCAGCTTTGTAAGTACATAAATTTGATTTGGTTTTTTTTCAAATTGGAGATATAATGAGGTGATGATGGTAATGTGAAGGGTGAAAGAGACTACCCTACACTGAAATAATACTAACCTGAGTTCATTATTTTTTAAATGTTTTTTCTTATGTCGTCGCATATCTCCAACTTGTGTAAATCGAGCGTAACAAACGTCACAGGCGTACGGACGATCTCCTGTATGAACGCGCATGTGTGTTCTGACAAAAGATTTTCTGGAAAATGCTTTCCCACAGACAGTACACAAGTGATTTCGAATGCCAGTATGGACCGGTTGGTGTTGAATAAGATTCGCTTTGGATCGGAATCCTACACCACAAACATCACATCTGTAAGGTCGTTGACCGGTATGTATTCGTTCATGAATATCTGAAAACAAAAGTTAATATTTTAATTCATTCCAATGTTTACACTTTGAGGAAAATACAGGCTGACCAAAAAAGAATATCACAACCTTGTATTTATTTATTGAACAAAACATTTTATAAAACTAATTAATTAAATTAGATATAGTATACAGAACAACTATTAAACAATTTATTTGAATGCAGACCTCACCAACCTCGAACCAAATATAAAATTCTGGAGTGCTCCTTTTGAGACTGTGGCTCTTTGGGGTATCGTAAGTGTCGTCGAAATCATTACAAATAACAAAGGAATGAAAATGACGAAAATAATTAACTGCTTTACAATTTAAAATACTTTGGTTGAATTGGGATACTATGTCAAGTAAAACCATAAAAAGACAGATAAAATATTATATCTTCACTTGACTATAAATTAGTCAAGTGAAGATATAGTATTTTATAGTCAAGTGGAGATATAGTATTTAAAATACATATATATAATTCTATATGCAAATTCTAGACTTTTTCTCTTTTCACAAGCATCCATTCGGCAGGCGTAAGGCGAGATTTGTCCGCGAGAATTATAAGTGTTTACATGGCCGTATAAAAGTGATCCACATTCAACTTTACATTGCGAGAATTATAAGGGTGTTTACATGGCCGTATAAAAGTGATCCACATTCAACATTACATTATGAGAATTATAAGGGTGTTTACATGGCCGTATAAAAATTATCCACATTCAACTTTACATTATGAGAATTATAAGGGTGTTTACATGGCCGTATAAAAATATCCACATTCAACTTTACTTTTGGACTTTCCTTACAACCAGAGAGGTTAAGAGGTCGTTTTTACGATCATATTTTGGAAGAAAAAAAAAATCTTTTACCCTAAAATAAGCAAGCCGACCTGATTTCAAAATTTATCACTTGCGATGAGTCCCTATGGCACTGTTTCAGATGTCTACCTAAAGAATATATGTAGTAAGCCATATGGTGTCGAACTAGAGTTAAATAAATTATCGAATTGCTCCAAAGAACACGACCTATCGGTGTCAATTTGGCTCACCTCCCTGTATTTTGTGTGAACAACTTACTCAAGCTGAGTTTACTCGTCATTCTTTTGTTACAAAAACGACAACAAAATGGACTACATTCATTTCGAGGCAGCTGGTGGACCTCATAATGATGTCGATAGACTTCTTTCTCATTTCTAAACACTTTGTCGCACAATTCACAAATATTTGTTTTATTCGCCGAATGATCTTTTGAACGACGGGGTTTTGTCTGGAAAAAAAATTGTACAAAATTTCAGAGGAAGACGTGTTAGTTCGTACACAGTGTAGGCTGGTTTAAATCAGCTTATTTTTTTGTTTTTATTTTGTTTATTTTTTCAAATAAAAAATACACATTCCCAGTGTTTTTTTTAAAAAAAAAAAATAATAATAATAATAGCTAATAACGTTTGGTTCAAACCAATTTTAATTTAAATAACAAAATAATATTTAATTAATTTCTTGAAAATTCACATTAAAAAAAGAAACAAAACAACTTGTATAGTGTTTCGGGGTAGATTAAAGGAAAATAAAACTTCCTCACAGGAGACAGTTTGAAGATGGTGTAGGTACCTACTATCCACAGTGGGTACATCGGAATCTATAACTGTTTACAGCCAAAGGCATCATCGTGCAGTGTTGAGTGCTTCGTTCCAATCGGATCTAGAAAATAAGCTATAAGAAACCAGATACCTTTTAAAAAATCAATGAACAAGAGCCCCAGGCCCTACAACGGTTACAGGTAGCCAGTCGATTTTATCATGTATATTCTTGAGGTACAAAAATTAAAAACCGAAACCATCACAGAATTACAATAATAAACTAAAGACAAACATATGGGAGCATGATTCGCACTTAACAGTCATTCTGAAAAAGGTCAGTATTGTTAATCTTCATCGAGTAGGTACTATTTACACTTCTTCCATCAGAAGTGTATTCTACTTACCTTTGTCACAGTCCTCTTCTCGCGAGTCTTTGGTTGTCCTTCGAATGCCTCGCCTCCCTCTTCATCGAGATGTATTATTTCCACAGATAAACCATCTTCCTCATCCTGTACTGTAGACTGAATTTGGTCATCCCATGTAACTTGGTGAACTTCCTATTAAAATCATCATCAACCATGATTAGGTGCTATCGCCGTGTTCAATGTATGAGACTACAGCTATGGCCGTGGACTAGAAAACCGGAACCGGGGGGGACTTACGAGTTATCGTACAGGGTAGTCTAGCCCTTATAGAAATGTCAAATATCTCCGAACCCTTTGAATTTCCGAACACCTTGTAGTAGTAGTAGCGGTTTATCTCACGAAATCAACCGTTTGGCTGGAACTGTGATGGTATGCGTTCCAGGTCGTCCTGGTGCGTAGAACCGGCCATCCTGAGGACGAACACCTTGTCGACAGGCCTGACTGCAGCTCCAAATAATGTTTGTCTACTGCTATCGCTTTTAAGTATAAGCATACATCTATTGTCGAAGACTAATAATTAACTCGAATTTCCATAATTACCTCGAATTTCCAAAACTATGGTAATAATTACAATATGATTACGTCAATAACACAAGAAAATGAGCTAACAAACATAATTAATTATGTTACAGATTTGCTTATAAACTTGTGTCTTTTTAAATTTAAGCTGGCATTCTTCATTTCATATTCGAATTTTACATTAAATTCTACATACAATCGATCAGGTGTTCACTTTGTTACTTTGTTTTTATGTTTTTAATGAAAATTTACTAGGCTGGTCAAGATTTTACCTACACATCTCTACGAGCCAAAATAATTAACTGAAATTATTGCTATAAACAAACTCTTACTCTGGTCTGCGACTTCAGTATTTTATTTCTAATTTAATATGTCACACATGGACATCTAGGTAAAATTAATCAATCTTTAATTTTTGTAAAAGGGTTAATATATGCAGAAACTGTGAGACCTTGGTAGCTATTATACTCGTTTGTCCATCAAGTAATGATTATAATTTCTGCCCACCTTTACGTGTTTTTCCATTTCAATTCTAGTGGTAAATTCTTTGTTGCAGTGTTCACAAAATGTAACCGTAGCATTTGGACACGTATGTCTTTCCAAAGCTTGAACTGTGCTATGAAATTGACCACAAGATTTACATATAAGATTTGTATGAGTTCCTTGATGTGACAAATATTCTTCTTTTGATTCAGAAATATGTTCTGCAAAACAAGTTGAATAGTAATTTTGTACAAATAGAAAGTGTCTTGCTAATTTGGGCACCCATATCTTACGCCTCGTCTTGGTTACGGCCTTACAAACAGGTCAGGCCCGAAATACTCATTTTTCTTAATGGAGAAATATTTTAATTGGGAATTCCCCTGAGCTGTAGACGAAACACATTTATCTACCGACGTTGAGTAGGTAGATTTAGTTCTTTTGAAAAACATTTTAAACTAAAAAAAAAATTAAATAAACTAAATTTTATTTCAAAATCCCTACTTACCACTCCCAGTCGGGGAATATTTCTGAACTAAACCTTTCTAGCAGCAATTAGACACTTTAATAGTCTCTAGAAACCTAGATGATGAACAGCATTTACTGGTTCCAGAACTCTAAAAATGGGGGTATGAAACCTAATTTCCAAAAGTAGGGTGATTTGTGGCTGACTATGAATGACTTTCATTGATTAAACTTCGCCATTTGCCAAGTCCTAGTCTCAATCACTGATATCGGAGGGATATTACTTTAACTTACTGCAAGCACTACACATATAGCAAGGTTTTCCATCTAATATCAGTTCAAAATGTTGATAAGGCGAAGCATTGTGCAATGTTTCCATGTGAGCATCAAATGTTTCCATGTCTGAGAATTTCTTGTTTCCACAAAGATCACATATCACCGGCCCGTTAATTTTAAATTCACTAAAAAAATAATGAAAATTTTGTAAGACAGTCTGACACAATGACTCAGTTCACCCAAAGGAGGTCTCTCAATTTCTGGGTCTATTGAACGAAGAGCAAGAGGATGGTGGTGGTGGATAAAGGATTACATGCCGCTACAACAACAACAACTAATGAATCTCAGAACCAGATTCGTTTTATTCACCCTCCTCTTTGGAAAGATTTGGAAAGGGTATTTCCAATCTTGTGTCAAAATGAGTTGGTAGCGTAGTCCTAAGGCGTTCTGACTGGTAAACAGCATGGTGTTAGTTGAAACCCAGCCAATCAATGGAAATTCATCCTCGTGAATTTGAGATATTTACCACTATTAGATGAAATGGAATGGGCCGGGATCTAGTCCGGCATCCTCAGAGTAGCATTATATGCTACCCACACCTTCCACTTCCATAACTTTCTGTGATGGACATGGAAATTAAGTATCATATGTCTAAGGAGGGTGGGGTTGGATTAGAACCCACAGCCTCCTAGTTACGAATCCGCCGCCTCTACTGACTGAGGCTGGTGAACATTTAAATAAAATCTTCTTCAGAACTTGGCACGAAGGTAAAACATCAATAACACAAGTAAAAATTTGCCAACGAATTTATCAAGTGACATCACGCGGGTTTCGTAGTTGAATGGTAGTCCATCTGGGGACAACAAATAATGTTGACTGTTTCACGCAGTCTCGTAAGCACAACTCAGTGGTTGTTTGTTGAGGTTGCAGCGAAACGGCGGGGGAGTTTAAGCCTTAGTTAATCCAGTTGTTTTTCCAAATCCAAAAATTAAATACTGATTGAACAAAGTGATGTCTACTTAGTTATAAACTCACCAATTTTTATGTTAACCCCTTTTTGAACATTGGTAACTCTCAAAATCCTTGTCTAATCAATAAGGACATTCATTACATTCATAGAATAGATGGATTAGATTTTGGGCCATACTGGGTTACCCTGGCCCAAAAATTGAGTGTGGTCTACAGTTCATACAAATACAATTTTATTAAAGATATTTAAAGATAACAATGTGTAACATTGCAATACATATTCTAACTGTAGAAGGGCATACAAATGTATGATGGGAATGAAGAATGATACAATACATTGTACAATGAAGATGAGGACCGACTGGGACCGCTACATGGGGAATGTCTACTTACTCCTTATTCTCTTCTGCCGTTTCCATTTCTTCTGACAAAGAATATTCATTATTATCATAGTCTAACATAAACTGAAAAATAATAATGTTAATACTTTATTAGGGGGCACCACACTATCGTATTTAATGGTAGCCGGATGAATGTGACTTGGATTGAAATTCTATTTGGTGCTAATTGACCAAACGAAATGAAGTCTGATTTTCACAACACCATTTTTCTTTAAACTTCTGTTTGTCAGTTTGTTCCACAATAACTCTCGTATGTTCATAAAATTTGTTGATTTGCATACTATTGGGTCATCCGGGAACTCAAAAAATGTTGGTAATTTTAAATGAGCGAAGGCCACAGTTCACAGGACTGCTAATGAATTTTCTATTTAATTTCTTCCAAACATTTCGTTAACAGGTCATAGTAAAATCGCGACACAATTCATATAGAATTCACATTTTTTTTCAGGCAACCACAAGATTCTTACCTGTGCTTTGAAAAATTTATCTGCTTCCAAACATTTTGTTATCAGATCATAGCAAAGGTCCAACTGTTCAACACAATTCACACAAATAAATTTTGTGTACTTATCCGTGGGTAGTATAATGATAGGTAGACAAGCGGAAATTTTTTCGGGTATATCTCTTTCAGGGTCAAATATATTAAATGTATTATCCTCAGTTGTCATTTGAGTACAAATTCGACAGTGATACTCTAGAATTGTGACCACATTCTCAAGATCAAACTCTTCATTTTCAGACATAGATAGGATAGGTCCACTATTAATTTGTATATCATCTGTTACAGACATTCTGGAAACATTCAAAAGTACGGTATAATTTATCGAACGAAGTGAGGTTTTAACTACCAGATTTTTCTTTGAAATATCTGTTTGTACCACGATAACTATCAAGAGCTTGGTCCGATTCTGATGAGTCATTATAATTAACTGAGGTGGACGGTTCACAGAATTATTAATTATGTTTTGATAAGCACCGTACTTGCAAGTACCGTGGGTATGCTTTTTTCGTCTTATACCTCATAGATTTTTTTTCCTCCGTGGCTCAGTGTCTTGTAAGACTGTTACAAAAATGAAAAAAATGTAGTTTCATTGTGGTTTTCGAACTGCTACCAAATATAGCTACGGTCCAGAAGAGAGAAGCAATGATTTTTTGTATAATAACAACAGTATTTTGTATAATATAGATATTTACAACTGTAATAAGTGAATTTATAACAGAATGGAGATTTGGAGATACTACCCAATGGTAACACTCCACTATTTAGGAGGAGTATAGCTATATTCGTAGGAATAAAAACGAAGGAGAAGTCTTTTCGAGAACAGTTTTATTTGTTTGTAAAATCCAACCCAAACGAAACTCGAACCCACGTCTACAGGAAAAATAAAACTTTTGATTATTGAAAGATTTAATTCAGCGGGCATTTGTGTCAAAAGGAGAATTTTTCTTTGGAAGCAGTGGAAAAGTTCTCTTTGCAAAATGGACGATGCCCTCATACTGTAAAAATAACAAGGGGAAAAAACTTTCTTACATTGTAATTATTACTGTCGAAAAATAGATAATAGTTTACTAATAATTTATAAAATGAAAAAAGCCGAATTAAAGAATACAATAAAGAATTAAGACATAAAGTTGGAAATTTTAAAAATTAAAAAAATTGATCGGCTTCGGAAAATAATATACAGTGTTGCCGAACCTTTTACCTTTTTTTATCAATGTGTTAAGATTACCCGATTTGTTAATTTTTTAAAAAATGTTGATTTTAAGCAGGGTTCTGAACAAATGTTGGGCAATTAAAATCCCTCCTTGCACATAATTGTGCAAGGAGGGATTTTATTATAGCTTCAACTTCAGCTTTCGTTATTCCGAAAGAGGGAGCAATTTCCACAAGCGCATTGATTTATTGATTATATTTAAAAATATTTAAACTTGCGATGTTGTCCGTTACGGTATACGGTCCTCACTTTCAATGTTTCTGGAAACATTTTTTGAAATGTTCCACCTTCTATGGAAACATGCAACTGTTTAACAACTGTCGGACAACAGCTTCCCAATTCGTCCATACTTATGTTGCTATGTTGTACAACATGTATTGTGCAACATAAGTGTGGACCCTGCTTTAGAGCAGAGTTACGAGATAAATCGTAGATACTGATCCCTGTGATCCTGTGAAGTTTTGAAAATGTCAGAAGGGCCCAAAATTTAGATCGTAGGTCTTCAGTAATTATTTAACCATAACCATTGGTTCACAGAGAACCTGGCATTTTTCAAAATAATATTAAATTTCTTTTATTCAACATAATAAACAGGTAACTTTTGACTTTTAAGATAAGTTATACTCAATTCAGCGGCAGTTATACCAAAAAGTGTTTCTTTTCTTAGAAAAAAAAAAAAATGGAAAACAACGTTATATTTCTCCATGGACAAAATACAGCGCACAGTTGGTAGGTATATTGATTTAATGACTCATAAAAATCAAAGAAGCCCAACGATGTCTACAGCTATAAATTTGAAATTTGAGTAGGTAGAGTTTCCTTTAAGGAAATACCTAATCAAAAGTTCAACTGGAATTTATGGTAAAATATTATTTTTAGGGGTTACTCAGCCTAAAATAAATGGTAAAATAATTATACCTATCAAAAAAATGACCAGGAATGGAACCTTCCTTCTAAACTCAAGAAAATAATTATATACAATTCATTATAAGTATCTTCATTTATCTCCCAACAGTCCCAACTATCGCATATTTGAATGATAGGTACTTCATAAATTTAATAATATTTACAGACACATAAAAGTTGCGGGCATCAACTAGTAATACCTATTAATCAACGAAATAAAATCGTAGTAATTATTTTAATCCTACACGAGAATATTATTATCAAGCAAAACGCTATTTTTGTAATGATAAGAAAACAGAAATATATTTTACTAGCTCTTTTCTGTGATTCGCTACGGTTACGATATTCAACAACAATTAAAGCTCCTTAAGTCCAGATTTTTGGTAAAACCTCCCCCCCCCCCCCCCCCCCNCCCCCCCCCCCCCCCCCCCCCGAGTGAGCACGGCTCCTAAAACATTTAGAAAATTCAATATTTTACTCAAGGATATTACGTACCTTTCGTACTGCGGAACACCTTTGTATCGAATTTCAGCTTTCTCGCTCATCACAAAGTGGTACTTCTTAATTCCGATTTTGCGGTGGTGAAAAACGGGGAGAAACCGAAAATTTCAATTTTTTATATTTTTAATGAGGTATTATTTTGGGGAGGTTCATTTTCGTCACTTTTCTTCATCTCCTTTAGTTCAACTAGAAAAAAATGAAATGCTAATAAAAGTCATTTTTGGCGATAACTTGCTTCCACCGAAAGAAACCGAAAGTTTCAATTTTTTATATTTTTAATGAGGTATTATTTTGGGGAGGTTCATTTTCGTCACTTTTCTTCATCTCCTTTAGTTTGACCAAAAAAAAATGAAATGCTAATAAACGTAATTTTTGGCGATATTTCAAATTTTTCCTTTCATACTAAAAGGGATCTGTGTGTCAAATTTCAAGTCTCCAAGTTTAGCCATCGTGGAGCTACGTTGATTATGTCAGTCAGTATACCAACTGGGCTTTGCGTTTTGTAAGTTTAGATGTAGAACCGGCTCCAATAATATTGGCTCATTTAACATTTAAAAGTAATTCACAGAAAATGAGCGGTAACCTTTGAATATATTATGTATGTTCTGTGCTGTGGCGGTAACATGTTTTGTACTATCACATCACTATCAAAAACTAAAATTTAATAATTTAAAATATAAAAATAATAAGGACATGGTAAATTAATTACATCCTACATCAATAATAATTATTAGTACTTATAATAATTACTGCTTTGTAATTTACCTTCTATGGTTCAAACTCATGGAGGAGATTTCATTAGGATTGGATTTGGTTGTGATAAGATAACGATCAAAGCTCAACGTAACAATGTTTGAAGATGATGATGATTTTGACGTTGAGGATGTGGTACGTATAAATCCCACTCATATACCTACCTATCTCTTAAGAAACCGAGTTAATAGCTAGACATGTTCGCTCATTCGTTAGAAATGTACCTTTAAGAACTTATTTTTCTGCCATATGTGTTCAACTTCTGGATTTGCAAATCAGTGCTTTTGCCCCATCTCAATAAAAGCAGAAATCAACGTCGGAACCATCGATTTAGTTTTAAATAAAACCGATTGGAAAGGCAAGACACCGAACCAAGAACTTTCTACGAGCATCAAGCACCAAAAAACAATAATTATAAATTCTTGGTTGTGAAAAAGTGTCAAAATTATTCATTGAAGTATTTTTTACACAATTTTAGCAGAACAAACGTCATTCATATTTTATTTCTTTGTGTTATAGGATTTTTCTTTCATCGACCAAGCGACCAGTTTAACTGAAAATAGCAATAACTCCTTTGATCCAATAAATAATGTTAAAGGTGATAGTCCCCAACGAAAGATACCGAAGAGGTCGAATCCTGATCTTAATGTATTATCAATCCTTCAACAGGATACTAACGATGTACAAGTGAATTCTGACTCTAGACGAAGTTTTGCTTTAAATTCAAAAAGCACGCCAATTACTAAAAGGAAATTTCCTGGACCTGCAGGATTACTTCCTCAAAGGGTAACTCTTACATATTTCTCCCCTTGAATACGGAGAATAGCAGAAACCACAACCACGTGATTTATTAGGTCAAAAGAGAGTTTGTATAACTGTACTTTTGAAATGAGTGCAAAAGCGCGTTGAATTTACAAATAAAATTTCTATCACCTACTTGATCCACTACTACTAACTGGTAACAATAAAATTTGAACCATTCTTTAGTCATAAGGAGCAATATAAGACGGTGGTTCCAAAAGTTCTTGGCCCGACCAACAACGTGATAATGTATTGTAGTTTTGATAATACTTTTACATGTCTTATATTAACGAAAAAGGGGTTAAAATTATCCGTTTTGATAGGTCATCTTTGGCTAGGGTTCGAGTACATTTTTCCGATGTGTTCAGTACCTTCATGACAACGCCTCTGACCGATTTTGTGAAATTGGCATCAACATTCACTATATTCGTATAATTAGCTGATTTTGTTACTAATAATTTCTGGGGCCTCATTTTAATTGAGCAAGGTCTACAGTTCACAGAACTGCAAGTCAATTTTAGGTGGCCAATTTACTTTAATCCAAATTGCCGTTTAGAAATATTTACAAAAATATCCGGAAGAAATCGTAACTGCAACACAAATGGTGTTAAAAAGCGTTATTGTATTTTTTTTAAAGAGAAAATGTCGCCTCTCGGTTGACCCTAAGAACGCATTTTTCTCTGATACACCCAGTATACAGCAACTTATCAGATATACTAGCTAACCTATCTGTTGTAGTATAGTGCGGCCATATACTACATTATGTATTTTCAATTGGATAGTTGAGAGTTCGAGATTATTCTGACCACTTTTTACTTTTCATTCATCTTTGAAATCTTAAAAATAAATTTGCAACATTTTTCTAAAAAATATAAAATCTGACTTCGATCTTAAAACACTATCTTATTATGAATGCACTAAAATTCACCCTAATTGACGAGATTCTAAACTTCCGCCACTGCTTGACCCTTTGATCATCAGATCATACCAGACTTATTGTCTATGCATTTTTAATGGCTTTAACCTGTCCATTTTATTTGTCCCCAATAACATACCTTCTAAACAGATTTTAAGATTGTATAACTAGAGGTTTTGTACAAGTGGACACGGAAACCAAGTAGGTATATTAAATTTACAAATGGGCAATATAAATTCTTAGTATCTATTTTTGCATACCTTCTTGCTTATCCCAGCAGAACAGATTTAGTACCAATATTATTCTTTTCTGGTAAAATTTACTTTTAACTTCAATTTCAGGGGAGTGCTCATTTTCCTATTATATCAGATATTAACGATTCTTCAGACTCCACCGACGTAAATATAAGGGAAAGGCACGATATAGAGCTCGCTAGTTCCCAGTATGATTCAATATTTGATACTCCCGCTTGGAGATGCGCCTCACAGGATCTTGCTGACATCAAACTTAGAAATATTCAAGACTGCAATATCTCAAATTTGAAGAGAACAGCATTCTCATGTAAATCAAAAGCACTGAAGTATCCATTTTTGTTAGCAGCTATTTTTAGTATGGACATTGGACAAGAATTGTTTGTAACCTTAAGGGACACTTCAGGTATGCATAATGAAAATCTTAGATTCATATGACTACTTTTTCACCTCTACCTGATTTCATCAGCAGGAAAATGACCAATAACCAGTAACAAAGTCCGAGGAATCTGCCCCTGTATTTTGAGTCATAGATGCTCAGACATGTCGGGTAGAATAACAGAGCCCCCTATAGTGGAATTATCTTTTTATAACCGGATGTGTCATTTTCGACCAGTAAATAAGTAATCTAAATATCTACTTTGTTTAGATTATATTTTTTGTATTACTCAAAATGGTCTTTGTTTTACTATTTCCTAGAAGGTATTAAAAACCTATTTTTCCATTTTTTCCCCAGGAGACATTCAAGCTTATATAAATTCTGAAGTGGTTGAACAATTCCAGTCTGCCTTACAAAGAGGTTCAGTGATAGTGTTGAAAAAAGTTGGTGTGCTGAAAAGTGGAAAATCTCGGGGTATTTATCTTCTCGTTACGCCAAACAATGTTGCACTAATTTATCCACCTGATTTGGGTAAGTCTGAAAAATATATCTTTACATTCAGCAGATAGAAATATGTCTTTGGACCACTTAACTATTTTTTAAACCCGAAAACTGCTACAGCATTACTTCAGGGCAGTGCTTTTTACATATGATTATGGTTGAATTCATATCACCAGTTCGACGCTGTTTAGATAAAAATGTAGTTCTCGTTGAAAGCAATTATTATACTCAATAAAGTATACGAGGTCTGTTCAAAAAATATAAAAAAATAGTTACACGTCTGGGTCTCCTTCAAAGTACTCTCCTTCCGAAAGTCAAGGAGCAAGGTCCTGAGTATGAAAGATGGGGCAGAACAGTAATACAGTGTAACTGAAACTTCTGAGGGACGCCGCCCGACGCAAAAGGCCAGAAAAATGATAACTGTTTTTTGTGGAAAAGTGATAACTGGTTTTTCCAGCACGATAACGCTCCAGCTCACTCAGCACTCAGAACTCGTGAGTTTTTGGCTAATCACTCGATTACTATTCTTCCCCATCCTCCATGCTCACCTGACCTTGCTCCTTGTCACTTTTTCGTATTCCCAAAAAAGAAAAAACCCTCAAAGGAAGAAGGTTTGGGACGATTGCGGAGATTAAGACAAATGCGACGAAGGAGCTGAAAGCCATCACAAAAGAAGCGTACCGGGACTGTTTTAACAAGTGGAAACACCGTTGAGAAGGAGAGTACTTTGAAGGAGACCCAGACGTGTAACTTCCCAATAAAGTAGATTTATTTAATGACCTCAGTCCGCTTATTTTTTGAAAAGACAACGTACTTCTTTTATGGATTCTCTTATCAGAAAACGCTACCTTCTTGCTACGCGATTACTACGGTGTTATTTTTGTCTGTTACCCATTTTGAGCGTACTGCACAGAATTCTTTTGAATTACTTAATGATTCAAAGTCCGACCTTTCATTTTTTCTAAAATAAAATCTCAGAGAATTATTGGGCGGAGCGAAGCGTAGCCTTATACTCCCTACAAACTGCAAACTTTTGTTACCCTACTCCTCCGAAACTACTCAACCGAATTTTACCAATTTTTTTTTTCATATTCTGCATAAACCCTTCATATCAACTCATAACGAAAAAGTTTTAGGTGGCTTCTCAATACTTAATTTAGGACATAATTTACTAAATTTTGACAAACCATTCCAGAG
>CM022874.1:35690177-35707411 GCA_012654025.1 Pachypsylla venusta
TTTTAAATAGGACCTACTACTCAACGGCATGATGCAATCAAGAAAGGTGCGGTATTCTCAAAAAATCTTGTTTTAACGGAATAATGGAGCAATATGCTAAAGTTTATGTGGTGCCCGAAAATTCGAGGTGAAATGGATGGCTCCGACCGTTTTTGTCCACGGACACACCTAGTTATATCTGTCCTTTTAAATTTCAGGGACTTCAAAATTGCCTATTCTGATGAAAGTTTGTCAAAACATTGATTGTAATTTCTCAGCTTTAGATGTTTCTCTTAATTCTAGCTTAGATTCTTTCCTTAACAGTCCAAATGCGTCGAGACCATCAAGTGTATCACATAGGATACCCACTCCAAATTTACATTCAAATATTAATCAACGTACGACTACACCAATCTTTGAGAACAAAGTCAGATATAATAACAATAATACTCCTCAGCAAAGAGTGAATCGCCCTTATGGATCCTTTACTCCAAGTTATGACCAAACACCCAGAAGGCCACTCCTACACTCTTCTTCTGAGAACAAAGCTTTAGTTTCCAATTCAAGTGCTACCTCCGTCTGTGATAAATCTGGTACAAACTTCTCTCACCCAACCAAAATTTTAGAATCTAAAAAACAAACATTGAATGTGGCACAGCCGAATGCCAATAGTTCACTTTCTATAAGCGTTCTCTCACAAAACGGATGTCATAATTCTGAAGATTTGTCTTCAACAGTAACTAGTTTATTTGATGGAATTGACACAGATTCAATTTTCGGAGATTTTTAGATCCTTAATACGGAGATCGATAAAATAATGGTGAAATTATGGTTCTGAATACAGTGCATTTGTACCCCAAATCACATCCATCCTGATTGTTTCCAAAAATGTAAGATTTATACCTCAGTTCTGACAGGAACAAATCAGCAGCCAAAATTTTAGAATCTAAAAAAATTTAAATACATATATAATGGTATACATATTTTAAAAGTAAATTTATGAAATTATTACTTGAGATCATGACATTACAGCACATAAGGTAATACATATTTCAATGTTTTCCCATTTTTTTTTTTTTATATATATATATAAAGTTTTATTTGATCATGATGATTTTAACTTTATTTTATAAAGTTTTATTTAACCATATGAGACACAGTTACTCATGTCATGGAGATATGTATGTATGAACGAAACCTAAATGAAGTTATTGTTAAAATGAATAAGTAAAGACAAAAGCAGTTATGATATGAGTACTATTAATTCTATAGAAAGTTCTGAAAAACATACCATCACGGCGAAGAGCCATCAAAAAAATCGTGTCACCTGTTTGTACCATTTTCCTATCCGGAATGCAGAACAGTATTTACAAAAATTTCAATTTGAGTTGGATATTTATTGGTTAAAGTCTAGAACTAGAGGCTTCAAAATACGAGGATCTACAGCTGATTTGTATATAAAAGGAAAGTACAAATTCAAAAATATTGAGATATATTTAGTTAAGTCATCTCAAAGGATCATTAGATTTAAGTCCGCACAGTATTAATTAAGAATAAAAAAAGATCGTTGTTTTATTATTGTTATTTAAAAATATATTTTATTTTTACATTCATTTTTAGGGCTCCGTAACCGATGGGATATAATGGAACTCTGTTACTAAGCCTATGTTGTCTACCTATGTCATTATAACCGGTGGATTGTCCGTAGGCTTTTGAGATATTATATACCTAAAATGTTAATGAGAGGAAAACAAATATATCTATATATATAAAAGAGAAACACACTCACGTGACATCATCGCGATTTCTCCGCACTGGTACGTCCTAGGAGGCTGAAATTTGGCATGCAGGTCGCACTTAGGTCTTAGATGCGCACTAAGAAAGGATTTTTAAATATTCCAATTGGGGCGCCNCGTTGATCATGTCAGTGAAAATGTGTACACATAAACATAACAATACTAACTATAAGATTCCCAGGTGATCATGTCATCCAGACAGTTCCGTATGAACTTAACCCGGCCATAAAAGACGGGTCGTTGATCGTGTACAATCTCCTGCGAGACAGGAGCTTGTACACGTAATTTAACCATATGAGACACAGTTACTCATGTCATGGAGATATGTATGTATGTATGAACGAAACCTAACCATATGAACCACAGGTCGTTGAACATGTCTGTGAGACAGAGCCTTAAGCACGTAACCTAACGATATAAAACATAGATAAGACATGGCCGAATAAACGTACGCTAATCATATTGGTAAGAAGTTTATTAACATATTTTTCATTTCCCCAACCTGTACATAAGTTGGCCATTGTAATCAATCACGCAGCAATTGGATTCGCGTGAATCGTAACAGAGTTCAATTTTACATCTTCGATTGGCTTGCAATTCGATGAAGTAACAGGTAATTTTTCCAAATTGTCCAAAGTTTCAAAACCATCAATTACTCTTCCAAAAACTGTGTATTTGAGATCAAGGTGTGGATGTGCAGCATAAGTAATGAAGAACTGACTGGCATTTGTGTTGGGTCCATTATTAGCCATCGAAACTATACCTCGCTCGGAATGTTTTAATGTCTCCTTGAATTCGTCTTCAAATTTCTTACCCCATATTGAATTACCACCTTTCCCAGTATTTGATGGATCTCCCGTTTGAACGATGAATCCTTTGATATTTCTATGAAAAATACATCCGTTGTAGTAGTCGTTAGCACACAAAGCAAGAAAGTTTTCACAAGTTTTTGGACAATCTTCACAAAAGAGTTCAATTTTGATATCTCCAACATCTGAATGAAGAGTAACAGCCATAATAAGCTGAAAAGAGTAAACAAAATACAGAACAGTGAACTGGGACGTCAGCTTAAAACAAATTAATACTTTATTATTATTATTATTATATATATATATATATATATATTTGTGTTTTGGACACACGTAGCATGTATGTCCCTGCACATTACAATTAGATTATATATACATATAAATATAAAAAAAGTACATATTAAATATTTACAGAAAAATAGATAGAAAAAAATAATATCTATATACACATATAGTCTGGAGAAATTAATTAATGAATTCCTCCACACTGTATGGTGCCATTTGCAATAGATGATGTTTCAGCGCCTTTTTAAATTGATGTTCGTTAAGATTTCTAATATTTGTATTTATTTTATTGAAAAGTCTAGTACCAATATCCAAAAAAGATTTTCGAAAAATGGTGACTCGGGATTCCACGATATCATGACGATGACGTGTGTTGTATTGATGACTATGCGATGGCATCAAGTGAATATTTTTGTGTATCAAACAACACACGTCAAGGATGACTTGTCCGTGGAAGGTCAGTATTTCTTTGGTTCTAAATATTTCTCGGCATGATTCAATTTCACTGAGGTTATAGATAGCGCGTACAGCTCGCTTTTGTAAGATGAAAATTTCTTGAGCTTGAGAAGAGAGACCCCAAAATGCGATTCCATAGCTCATAATGGAGTGGAAATAAGAGAAGTAGGTGAGACGAGCTGTTTCCTCACCTAGATTATATCTAATGGATTTGATGGCAAAAATAGATGATCCTAATCGAGACATGATTTCATTAATATGGGTTTTCCAATTTAGATTGTGACAGATGTGCACTCCGAGAAATTTTGTAAAAGATGTTGGTTCAATGAATGAATTATGTAGCGGAATTTTTTCAAGGTTAGAGAAGTTAGTATTGAAATAGATATAATTCGTTTTGGATGTATTCAGACAAAGGCCATTAGATGTGAACCATGTGCTTAGAGAAGATACAACTTGGGAAGCATTTTTGAAGAGATCGTCTTTGCTTTTGCCCACAACTAAGACATTAGTATCATCACAATATAGAATCAATTTTGCGTCAGGTGCTGAATTTTTAATATCATTGATATCTAGTGAGAAGAGAGGGGGGCCTAATATTGATCCCTGAGGAACGCCATACTCAACTTTGAGTGGGGAAGAAAAAATAGACGATAATATGCCACCATTTTGCGTTGAGATTTTAACCAATTGATTTCTGTCTTGATGTAAACCAAGATAGGGCAGAACCTTGTAATCCATAATGTGAAAGTTTACGTAAATCAAATGCCTTTGTTAAATCACAAAATATAGCCAAAACGTGTAGATTAGAGGAGAGCGCCGAATGAAGATTGAATAGAAAGGATGAGATGGCATCTGATGTTGATCGTTCAGGGCGAAATCCATATTGTTCGTCAATGAAAATTTTATGATACTCGAGATGACAACCTGTTCTAAACTAATTTTTCCAGAATTTTTGAAATTGCACACAGGAGAGATATTGGGCGATAATTGTTGACATCAAAATGAACACCTTTTTTGTAGATAGGCACGATTATTGATGTTTTGAAGAAATCAGGGAATATACCTTCAGACAAAGATGCATTAAATATGTTACTAAGGACTTCAGGTAGAAGATGGATATTTTCTTTGACAATTAGAATAGAGATATCGTCAATGCCAGTAGAGTATTTGTTGAAGACTTTAAACGACCTGTGTTACTTCCATACAATCCGTTAAGAAAAATTTGTCAAATTTATGGTTATTATTTCGAGGCGGCATGAATGAGAGAGGATCAACAGTTGAAGTAGACAGTGAAGTGGAGTTTGATACAGTGGTCTTAGCGATCGTTTGAAAGTGTGTATTGAATGTATGTGCGACTGTGTATGGGTTTGTAGTAGTGATTCTGTTTCCAGTTAGTTTTATGATATCGATATTATTATCCTTAGCCTTGTAGGTGCAGGTTTCTTTTATCAAAGTCCAAATAGTTTTTATTTTATTTTTTGATGTTTTTATTTTCTCTTTACTGTTTTTTTGCTTCGCTGTTCTAATGACATTGTTTAGTGTTTTCTTGTATAAGCCGAAATGATACATAAAATCAGGATCGTTCGTATCTTTACTTAATTTCGATAATCTTTTTTTGTTTTTAAATGATATCATTATTCCAGTCGTTATCCAGTCTTTTTTTAGGAAATTTCGTTTAAGTCTAATTTTTTTAGGAAAGGATAGGTTAAAAATATTTGATAGTCGGTTTCATAGATCAGAGAAAAGTTTGAGGATTCTAGTAGAGATGTAAATTTACTTTTGTTTTTCTGTGTGTAGAGGCGTGATTCAATGTATTTATGAGACGTGTTTTTGTTAATGTTAATAGATATGATTTGTGAATAGTTATGATCACTGTATTTGTTGAGACAGGAATCAGAGGTAGGGAAATTAACAAAGATATTATCGAGACATGTAGAAGATGAGGAAGTAACACGTGTAGCACTATCTATAACCGCTCTTAGATTAAATAGATATATTCAGTTATATCTACAGCTCAGAACAAAATCTCTCTTCTCCTTATTTAAATGTAGTGGACATGGTGTCCACATTTAACAATAATTTTAACTCGCTATTTACCTGACCTAGTCACAGACTACTTTATTTTGTTCCTGGAAGCTGGAATACTCTCAAAACCGGGATTCTGTATTCTGGGATGTGATTGTGACATTGAATAATATAATGGCTTGTGATATCAAATGTGAATATTTGAAAAATCCCGCCTTTTGACTAATTTGAAAAAATGTTTACGTTTGGCGGCGGGAAAAAATTAAATTCTCTTATCTAAGATAAAATATTCTTATCACTAGATTATTAATAAAATACTGTAATGCAATCAATATTCAAAAGGCAAAAAGGAATCTCTGTTTATTATAACATATTCTGATAAAGAAGTTAATCCAAAAAGCTGTATGCCCATTCGATTGATGTATCTATTATTATCAATGTTTTAAAGGTCAAGGCAACATACACTGTTCATTTTAATACGCAGTTACTTCCGTTTTCTGCTTTCAGTTTCTTTCTTTGCTCATCTCCACACCCCAACGGGGTTTCCATGGAACTCACTCTATGTATTCTGAAACCTCATGTTGTAAAAGCTCCACACACATTTAAAGTAAGTTATTCTTACCTCCAAACTTATTCAAAGTTTAACAGTCATCTAGACATGGCAGACTGGACTATTGCAGATGATTACAGAAAATTATAATCTAAGGCACAAAATTATAATCTTGGAAATTGAAAAACAGAGAAAATACATCGCTGATTGTTACAGAATTTTAGAAATATTAATATAGCGGGAAACATAATTTTTCTTCTTCCTAAACGAGTTTCACATTTTTGTTACAGGCAATTAAAAATATAATCCTCTTAAACAAGTTTCACGTAGTTGAAAGTTTAACAAAAACAATGTCTAACAAAGAAGCTGCAATCTTCTACAGTGAACACAAAGGAAAGTTCTTTTTCAACCGACTCATTACTCAAATGGTCAGGTAAATGCAGGTCGTCTAAAAACTGTTTCGCATAGGCGGTTCTAGCCTAAAATTCTGGGGTGGGGGGGGGAGAGCTTGATTTTTTTTTCTATGCCTGAACAACATACCTGTATCACAATAGTATACAGTATGTCTCAGAAGTCCTACCCGGTGCCCATAACTTTTGAACCGCTTGGAATTTTTGAATTCTGTTTGTTTCTAGGAATAGAAAAGGGCACATGACCATTCGGATGGCAATTTTAGTATTTAGGTTCGAATCCTGAAAATGGCTTTTTCTTGACACAGAGTGTCGATTTCTCGGGAAATTTAAATGGAATGGTACAAATATTTTTCTGAAGGATAAAAGTGTGAATAAAATACGGAATATTACCGTTTTTATTTTTTCAAAAAAATAATCAGGGGCGGAGCCAGAGGGGTTCAAATCCAAAACTTGTTACACCCTGTATAACGCAAACCGAATTGAATTTTGATGCAGAAATTCGTTAAGAGTGGCTCAAAAAAGGTTTTTCATCTACATAAGTGATAAAAATAATAACTTCTAAGTTTTATCAGTGCCGTAGGCCTAGATAACCAAATCTCGTATTTCTACCAGAGCTTAAAATGACGTCTTTTGGAAAACGGCCATTTTGAGTCAGAAGGTCTGAAGTAAGAATATGATTTAAGACCAAAAATGGGGAGTGGACTCAATAATGAACCATTTTAGCAAAAAAAAAAAAATTACTAACCCTCTACAAAATTACAAAAAAATTGTGAGGGGGGTTTAACCCCCCCTTAAAAACACCTATTCTCGAAAACGATGGATTACGTAATTCTATATTGGAAAGAGGATTTTTTTTTGAAAAGTAAAAGAAAATATTTTGAGATTTATTTGAGATCTCTACTTAAAGCAGGGCCGGAGTTATTCCAAGAGTTATGAAGGTTTTTCCTTTGTATACCTCGTTTCAGTTTGGCCCCAAATTTGAAATCAAAAAGAAAATCTCTCTTTCTTGAAGTTAAACAACAAATGTTTCAGTATTTTTCGATATTTGAAACCGCACTTTAAATAATATGAGCTCCACTCAGGCTCGGACCAGGCTGGAAAAACATTAAAAAATTTGTCATTTTTACTCCAACTTGGGACTTTAATCTGACACAAAGATTTATGATTTAAATCTTTAAATAACATGTTAATTATTAGTGTTAAAAAATATTTGTCAAACTCTATCCTCCGACTCGACAAGGCTGATGATGATTCGTTTCGTTATAAATATTTATAAATAGTGTTTATCGTGTTTTGTTTTAATTTAATTTAAAAATAAAGATTTATGATTGCAAAACATTTAAAAAAAACTGAACTTCAACTTGGAAGATCTCAAATCAATTTACTTTATTTTGTTTTCATAAACGTATTACAAAAGGGACAAGTCTATTTGAGATTTCAAGTACCTCCTGGGGCTTCCCCTCAAAGTGCCCAAGAATTGAAAACCACTCTGAAAAGTGTCTCCTATGGAAAAAGGTTTCATTATTGAAAAATCAAAAAGAACGAAGTGTTTTAGCGTTTTCCCAAATTTAAATCGGTTCTCAAGATATTGATCTCCGGTCCTTTTTTTTAGTCACCCTTTATAGGTACAATAAGAACAAAAATCTAACGTGGAAATAACCAAGACATATTTTCTTGGTTATTTTCGGTTGTCCGTTTTTAGGGGCTTAGTGCATGACTAATAGCTGTAAAATTGCACAACTATTGATGCCTTTCTATCACTTTTATTTTTCTTTTTTTCAAGTGGCCCAAGTGAAATTAATATCCTTGCTAGAGAGAATGCAATTAAAAAATGGAGGGAACTTATGGGACCAACTAAAGTGTATCAGTCCAGATATTCTCATCCTGAATCTATACGAGGTCTATATGGAATCTCAGATACACGAAATGCAACACATGGATCTGGTAAGTACAAATGGTTACACGGTTCTTTCTTCTTTCAATGCTTAAATTATAGAATTACATTTAGCAGTTAACATCGTGAAGTGTCCCTTAAAGGCGATTAATGTTTGGAAAGCAAATGGTAATATATTACCAAATTAAATTACTCAATGTATTCCAAAGATGTAAGCTCTTCCAATCCTTATGACTTTGTAACCTGTAAGTTACTTGAGAGTGACACTATGACATCCGCAAGGGTCGAGTCCACCTGAACCGATGCGATGGTGCAAAATATTGTTGTTGTGGTAGCGGTGTTCCTCTCAAAATCTACTATTTTCTCCACTTTTACATCCACGCTGAGAATAATGGTAGAAAAGTTTTGATATGTGGTAACTGAAAAGAGTTTGATGGCTCTTGGCTGGACCTGTGATGGTGTGCATTCCAGCAATTATTTTCTTTAGGAATGCCTTTTACTTCTGGGTTGCAATATTATTCTGTTTGTGTTGCTGATGTAATTATATTGCTGTGATGAATATGATTCTGGGGGCCTATGTCAATGGGGCAGTCCCAAAAAAAATTTTTTTTCGAGTTAGTGATGGTTTCTTAGGTAAAATGACCTGAAAAACACGAAGGACGGCCATATCAAATAAAACTCGCGACTCAATAACAGCAATGAGAGCATTCTCATTTGACATTGATTGAGACTCTACCCTGTTCAAACACAGATGTTTTTCGTAAATCAAGAAATTTCTATGTCAGTTCCTTTCAATTATTTTACCCATTTAAGAGATGAATTTTCCACAAAAAAAAAAAAAAAAAAAAAAAAAAAAAAACAGTGCGCGCCTAGGTACATAATAGCAAAAAGATCTCCAAATTTCGTGAAAATCAGTTGTTTTGTGTGTGTTGATGTGTCCGAAATATTTTATATAATTTTATTAGAGGTAGAACAGTGAAATTTAGCTGATTTGGACTACAGATTTGAGTAGTCTCGCCTCTTGATTAATAGAGGATGTCCAGAAATATATTCCTCATTTTTAAACTATCTACAAAATATTTTATCGTTCATTTTTACAGATTCCCCCGAATCAGCCGTCCGAGAAATCGAAATATTTTTTCCTTATTTTTCAATAACAAAATGGTTTCATGAAAATGATCCAAATTTTAATTCAAGATCTAAATATACATACATTAATAGGTAACGAACCTAATATTAATTTTCTTTGGTGACAAGGCTTTGTGGTCATCGGAGGATTTTATTTCCGACAAATTGTCAAATCCTAACATTACTTTGAACACTTTCTGTGTATAGTTTCATAAGAAAATTCTATTTTCTACCATCATCCGATTTGAAGAAGGCATTCAATAAATATTATTCATTAGATTTAACTTAATTGATTTAAAGAAAGGCTGTATGTTTAGAATGCAGTAAATCCCGCGATAAGTAGTGAAAATAAAGAGCTAACCGTTATTGGAAAATTGTTAACTGTGAAACAGTAAAATATTGTTACCTAGTTTTGTAAAGTATATCTAGTCTTCAGATTTTGTAAATACTTACAATTTATATTAATAAAAATACCTATATAATTGCAAAATCTTGAATTGTTTTTCCTTGATTTTTACGAACATCGACATTTTGCACTGCTTATATGATATATATATGTATTTGAATGCGTGCTAGTTAAAGCTGTTAATCAGTTAATCCAATGCATAGTTGGGTTCACTGACAATAAGTTGAAATTAATATGAGCACTAGGGTCAATATAAATCTTTAAAGGTCGCGGTAATAATTAGAAAGGCTTCAAAGTACAACCTAAAAGCCCTATAACTCCAAGCTTTGAATTATATGAAGACAATATTGATTTTATATTCATTCAGGGTTTTGATTTGAATGGAATTCCAAATCTTGTAGGAATTTTATTTGTCGTTCATTAAAGTGTAATAAGAGATTCTTGAGATGTTTCCAAAAAAGAAAAAAAAAAAACTTTAAATTTCAGATAGCAGACGATAAAAGTCAAAATGGTTCCGCAACTTTCCCGCCTTAGGACTTTTATGATGTTGAAGAGGGAGGCCTAATCTAACAATTCCAACAAAATTTACTACATATATAATGGAATGTTTTTTTAATCAATTTTTTTATCTATAATTCCTGGAGTATAACTGTAAACTACGATATTTGGAGACAGATATTTTTTTAAAAAATAAATAAATCAGTTAACACGGAATTTCAGCGAAATACATTTAATGATAATATTGTGTTGTCTAAAAAAACTGTGGCTTAGGATAATTAATATATTTTTCTTCGAATATGAATCAAACCCTTACCTTTCATATCACAAATATTTTCACTTCTACTCCATAATATGTGAAACAAGTCACTAGTTTTCAAGTTCCCTTATTAGTACATACCAAAAATTTATCACGTTGGATACACCAACTTTCGTCATATCACTGAAGTTACACAGTCTAATCAGTATTTGGCTAAGTCAGAGCTTTGGAGCACCCCGTATTGTTGGCACCGGCGCGGTACCCATACAGATAAATATTGCTATGTCTAAATTATAAAAGGCTGCTCTATAAACAAATTGATACTAATATTTTAGGTCATTACGATTAAATATATTTTATCTGTGTGCATTTGTCACATAAGAAAATTGTCAAGGTACACATAAAAGTGTTGAATCAAATGAAGTCTACATACAGGATCAAGGTTTAACAAATATTTTCTCCTTTGAAAATAATTTAATGGCAGTTTCTAATTTGTCTAGTTCTTTTTCTATTACAACACGATGCTGTCGAAGCTTTAAGGAATCATTTCGAACAGGGATTCGGTTTAAATCACCAATTAATTTCTTGTAATCTGTAAAATAAAATAAAAAATCTTAAATGATTTTCCGTGAGTGATACAATTTATTTCTCAGAATCAAATTTCCTACGAAACACCTCTGTGGTTAAAATATGGGTCATGTGTTCCTCCTCGATCTTCCAATACCAATTCTTTTGTGATTCATTAGTTTTACTCTATCTCATCATAACATCATTCATCTCCAAGTACTCGATCCATCATGCATCTACGAGTACTTTTCTTTTGTCATAACATCATTCATCTCCAAACACACGATCCACCATGCATCTCTTTTTCTTTTGTGATTCATTAGTTTTACTCTATCTCATCATAACATCATTCATCTCCAAACACACGATCCACCATGCCTCAATTTTCTTTTGTGATTTATTAGTTTTACTCTATCTCATCATAACATCATTCATCTCCAAACACAGGATCCACCATGCATCTACTTTTCTTTTGTGATTCATTAGATTTACTCTATCTCTCATTGGATGAAAGAAGTGGGTTCTAGTTTTAACACCACGTTTAAAGAATCGTAAGATATTGGTACAAATTGACAATATCGATTCAGAGTTTAATTAATAAAATTAAGAATTAAAATTAGAAATTAAAATTAAAAACCAAAATTAGAAGCTTTCAATTTTAATTTTTAGAATTTAGCTTCTAATTTTAATTCTTAATTTAATTAATTAAACTCTGAATTGATATTGTCAATTTCTATATACTCGTACTACGATTTTTCTTTAAATGTTTCTTTGTATTTCTGTTCTTTCCACGGTAACTCCCGAACACCTAGTCTGGTTTTGATAAAACTTGGTTATGGACATTCATGGAATCAGCCGATCAGTTTTGGACCTTTTTGGGACACCCGGGGCCAAAAGGCGGCTCAAAATTTTAGTAAATTGTACAATTCACAGAAGTACTGGCAGATTCGAAATATTTTTCGGAATTATGCTTGGTTGTTGCGGGTGCACTAAGGCTCGCGAGGACACTAAGAAGCAACTTATAGTGTGAATAGCAACCAGTGGCGGCATTACAAGAGCAAAAAAATAATATCGCTTTGATGATTTAGCGTATTGGCTCTTGCAATGCTATGCTACCCATAAGAGTAAGTTGTGACAATACAATAAAATGCGTTCACACAAATAATAACACATTTACATTAGGTTTGTCTTAAATAAAATAGTCTGAGGTCGCGAGCTGCTTATGCACATTAAGAGTGTTGTTTTTCTTCTCCTTCTTGTGAATCTGGCGCGAAAAATATGTTCTTTTAAAAATCTGTTCCCATCTAGGTAGGTACACTTATAAAACGCAAAGCCCAGTTAATATACAATACTGACTGACTCATTATCAACCTAACTTGTCGATGGTTAAGCTAAATCGAGTTTCTTGTAAACTTACTTTTATTTAGGTACTCCAGTTGTTCCAGTCTTTTTTCATTAGGTAGTAAAATATGTCCGGGAGGGCAATCAGGATCTAAAATACCCGTTCTTTCAGCTTCTTCTAGAAACTTCTTTTGTTCTCTTTCTTTTTGTAATTTCTTTTCTATGATATACCTAAATAAAAAATAAAATTAAATCTAACGACCACGCACAAATTTTGTTTGGTAGGAGGTAATCCCTAACATTAATTAGAGTAATGAATCTACTAGACCTATATTTTGAACGGCAGAGATAAAGGCAATGTGAAGGGGTCCCCCCCAAGATGACAAACTCATAAAACGTAAAGCCTTGGTATACTGATTTACATACTGACTCATTATCAGGCCCGACGAGAGGGTGAATCCACCATTATAGATGAAATAATAATAGAGGGCCCGTATTTTTTCCCCCAGGCCTTGCTTATAATCCACGTAACTCGCCGATGGCTAAACCTTGAACAGATCCCTTTTACTATGTGGGTATGAAATAACGAGTTGCCTCCTAAGACGACGCTTTCAACCTTTGAAATAAACAGCTCAACCCAAACGTTAAGAGATATCAAAAAATGACTGGAATGGACCACGTTCGCTCTTTCCCCTCTATTGCTTTGGTTATATTTCAAACTGAGAAAGTCAAGACAAACTGTTTTATCATATTTATCCTTGCTATTCATCTTTGAAATCACCTCTTACCTAGGAACAACTCCCCGTTTATGTTTCACCAATTGTTTTATCATATTTATCCTTGCTATTCATCTTTGAAATCACCCTTACCTAGGAACAACTCCCCGTTTATGTTTCACCAATGTTTGACTGGCGGTTTTATTTACATTTGTAATTTTATTTGAAGACTTTGATTTACAATCTAAATTTTGAATACTTTTTGTTTCTACAATATCTCCAGATGTTAAGTCCTGAAAAACGAAAATATAATCTCAAATGTATAAAGAACAATTTGTTTTTGAGCCGAATCAAGGCACACACTGATTTAACTCGAGCGCAAACTTCAGTTGCTAACAACTCATCTTAATATATAAATCAGGAATTTGTGTGTAAGTACCTATGTATGAGAGGTTGTCTGTTACAATACCACAGCCCAAACAGTAGCAAATAGCGAAAAATTGATGGGAATAGACCTCCCCCCCAATAATGATCTATGACCACAAGAAAATTATCAGAACTACAATATGTCAAGCCGTTTTCGAGTTACGGCCATATTTCTAATTTATTCACCAAAATCGGACAGTTACGGTCCGATATCTTAAAATTTGTCGCGACAACATATCAACTTAAAACGAGAAAGTTTTAGGTGACCATTTAGTCCTTATTTTAAGACATTTCCTGCAAAGGTATGGCCACCCATTCCAGAGTTACAGGTTCGAAACCGGGAACGGGTAAAATAAAATTTAGAAAATACTAATATTCAGAATGGCCGTGCCTCTAAGGCGCTTGGCAAAACGTTTAAATGTTGGGTTTTAAAGGTTCCAATATACAAGCTGGGCACAAACTAATACCCCCCCCCCCCCAAATCCACTGTCCTTGAAAAACAAAACTGGCAATATAAGAATCGTAGTGAAGCACGAGCGAAACAGCTAGTTTAATATAAATAAATAGAACAATCACCATTGAGGTACATGCAATTCTACTTGTATGGACTGCATGCAATTCAAACTTTGAGTGGCAGTGAGGATAGAGTAGTTTCTTTTAATATTATTTTATAAAAGATGGAGTTTCAATCCTAGCTTATAGAACTGAACATAGCACAATTCAATAGTTTTGCATTAATGAATTCAACTCGTTACATATAACAGGTTGCGTAAGTATGCACTACGCCTAATGAACTAGACCACAAGTTTTAGTTGCCAATATGTTTGTAGTAGACAAGATCAATCCAATTTTATTTTTAAGACACTCACCTGAGGGTTGATATCAATTATATTATTCTCTACGGTTGTTTCTGGAGCATCAGCTCTGTCTTCCCCTAAATTATCACTTGTCGCATTTTCTTCTGGGGGGTCAGAACGTATCCTATCCTCTGATAAACAAGACCCTAGATCTTCACATTTATTGGACTCAATTAGATTGGTACTAGTTTGAATTGATTCTCTATTTTTAGGATCTGTTTGCATAGATCTATTTTTAAAATGGTGTTCTTGTGCAGCTCTCTGTATCCAATTAGAACTTGGAAATCTAATAACACCATCCTCGAGAAGCGATTCGTCAATTTCTAAATTGAGCGTTTGACACGCTGAAATATGAAAAGGGTATAAGATATGAAAGGATACTTGATAAGTAAAATAAATAAATTTTAATGTTAATAAATTTACAATTTATCTGCTGTACGAGGTGCGGACTGTGGAATAGGGATGAAGTCTTATCTTCATAAAAAAAAACAGGCCGTTCTAAGGAATATTATTACATTATCTTTAACACCTGTTAAACTCTTGTCCACTGGAATCGCTGATGCGACGGGTTAAAAATGTTCAGTAAACATGAAAATGAAGACGACCTGGAACGCATACCATCACAGTACCAGTCAAAAGCTATCAAATAAACATTAGAATCCCGACTCAACCTCCAACTTTTCTCTCTCTCTTTTTTTTCTTTACTTTTTTTCTCACTCTATCTTCTTCTTTCTGTGTCTCTTTCTTGTTCAAATTAAATCAATATAGTGTATTAAAAAAAAATCTCACATTCCTCGCGCTGCGTGCGCACACATCTGGCATAAGTTGTGTATGTATCGTTATAATTACCCATAACTTTAACAATTATACAATGTTTACTATAGTCCCATGTATCAGACATTCCTATGAAGGTAATGAATATGCATACCAAATTTAATCAGAATCAGACAAGACGTTCAAAAGTTGTCGAGGAACGAACATACCGGCAACACACACATTTGAAAAAAAATCGTGGAATTAAAATTAGACTTCATTTCGTTTGGTTAACTATAGTTCATGGGTGCGATTTATTATAATATTACCTTGGCCAAAGCTGCAGCATCGTTATGTGTTTACCTGCATGTCTATAAGCTTTTGGCTTATATCTGTCGATAAATCTGGTGCCACTGACGGTGGGAGGTTTTCTAACAGTTTTTTCCTGAATCAACTGTCCGTTGGTTTCTTTGAGAACTTTTGAGTGAGATGTTTTATTACATTTCACGTTTTCTGATTTCTTCTGAATACTCCTTACGTTCATTGCAATGAAGTTTTTAGTTTGTTTTGGAGGTACAGCGAACAGTTCTTTAACTGATGACATTTTTGTCTAAATAGTGTAACTTTACAATGAACTGTCTGGAAAATATAATAATTGGACTGAGTGGATTCATAAATATTGTTATTCAATGGGCTGATTTATATTTGTATCTTCTCCTTTTGTGTATGCTAGTTAGGAAAGGGACGGAATGAGCTTTTTATCCCTTGATTTTAGACATTATAAGTATAAATTTATTATTATAAGGTCCAGAAAGATCTCAGAGGACACTGCTATTATAATAGTTCAAAAACGAACGGGATCCACCCGATTCTCTAGGGGTCTGAAGATGTAAACAAGAATCACCCAGAGGTTCAGTAATATTTTATAGCTTTTAAATAAAAAAAATGTTGAAAAACATATAAGAAATTTACGTAGGTATATCTATTTATGATGGAAGTCTCCTTTTGACAATCTAATCCCTGTAGATTGAGCAGAACATCCCAAAATATGTTTTATAGTTTTCTAAGTGGTTCACAGAGATAAGTACCTGGTACAATTCTAGTCAAATCTACAAATATAGCAAACCTCTCTTCCGCTGAATATTGCCAATAATTGTGAGAGATGAAAGCTAACTGATGAAGCTTTCAAATTTCGTAAGACGTCGATGTAACATAAAGACTTGTGCCTGCTGCTTTCTTTAAGTATTGTTTTTTTTTTACGCTTGATAAGATGATAAGTAACCTCATTGGAAGCCCTTCCGCTCTTTTAATGCCTAAATTTTATCCTTCATCTACAATTATTTGTTTACAGATCCACTTTAGTTTTAGCCTTGAACATATTTATATTAGGTATTATATTAACGTTATGTAGGTATATAGTATGTTCAAATTCAAATATTCAATCGTTCTTAGATTATTTTGTTGATAATAGAAATGGTAGAAGCATTGAATTTGAATATTCAATGGTAGAAGGGTCCAACTTAGGGGAGAACCGTAGGGTCCCCGAACAAGGGAAACATCCCACGTTCAAAATATTTTTCCCGTTTGGGGAAAAAAATTGGTCAAGCAATAAAGGCATGGCCGTAAAAACGTTTTCTAACCTGTCGAGGGGGATTAAAATAGGGTAATTGTTCCATTTATTGGACCCTGTTGAAAAATGCTCCAAATTTTGGACCCTCTATTTTATTATCCTCATATCTCTCGAACGAGCAAAGATTTTAAAAAGTGCGTCGTATCAGATGAAAGAGACAAATGTTTTGTACAACTGCGGTTATCAGTCGCTCGTGTAAAGTGCAAGGATTAAAATAGAAAAATCGATAAAAAAAAATTTCGTATTTTTGTGCAAAAAAATAGTGATTTTTCTTAAGGAGGTCGATGTGCGTCTTAAGGTATGTACTTCTTATGTCTTATTTTTTTGACTATATTTTGTGTTTGCAGGATAGAAAACAATATTTTCCATACGTAGAAATTAATTTCACCCCAATAGCTTCAATAATGACCCTTAAAAAGGTCTGTACTATGTCAAGTAAAACCATA
>CM022874.1:35709249-35805838 GCA_012654025.1 Pachypsylla venusta
ATTGTTTGTCCCTACTCGGTGTAGCTTAACATTAGAGTTGCAAAATATGTCCTAAATGAAGGAGTAAGATGTCACCTAAATCTTTTTTGCTTTGAGTTGATAAAGAAAAAATGTCATTTAGGTCGAAAAACGTGAACTTTTTTTTTTGCTGTCACCCATTCTTTGTTTGTCCCGACTCGGTGTAGCTTAACATTAGAGTTGCAAAATATGTCCTAAATGAAGGAGTAAGATGTCACCTAAAACTTTCTCGCTTTGATTTGATATGTCGTCGCGACAAATTTCGAGAAAAAATGTCATTTAAGTCGAAAAACGTGAACTTTTTTGCTCTCACCCATTCATTGTTTGTCCCTACTCGGTGTAGCTTAACATTAGAGGGATGGGACTTAGACAAAAATCTTCCCAGGAATGCATCCATGAAATGTGCCAAATTTCTTTGCAATCGAAAAAGTAGTTTCAGAATGCTTACAGTTTTGTGGTGAAAAAAATCTCCCGCAAAAAGTAAAATTTCACTCTCAACATTTTTTCATAACGCGCCTAAAGAAGTATAACTTCAAAAAAGACAGACCTCTGTCGGTGTCGATAGAGGCACCCCGCAGACCCCGTTATTCTAGCCCTGACGGATTCAGAAGTAAAAGGTCATATAGGTAGGTATCAGGATAATATGCTGGGCCTTGATGCACTCTGAAACAAATCTTTCCGGGGAATTTTTATGATACCTCGTAAGAATTCAATATTTTAGTGTTTCATAGCTTGCTTGTCTGTGTTATGGTTACAAAATAGAAAAATCTTAGAATAAAATTTCTAACTTCGCCTTACACATAAATTTCGACATACAACCGTAGAAGCAAATCCAAATAATAGTTCTGACACCTCTGCATCCCGCAAGTGGACAATTAATATAGGTATATATTATTGTAGGTACCTAGATAACCAAAAGTTTGCGAGCTTGGATATCTGGAAAAAAGTGTAGGGGCCCTCTAGTGTAAGAAGATATCTTTTACCTAATTACAATAGAAATTTGATTAACCTTTTTACGATCTAAATAAAATTTCAATAACTTTTCTGTCCAATTTAAAATGAGGATGACCGCTGAACCATGGTGGAAGAAATAAGAACACATTGGTTATCGGTATGGTGACCGTGTGAAAGAGGCCTATTTATACTTTAAAGCGGGAAAGTATTTTGAAAATGTGTAGAAAAACATGAGAAAAACAAAAAAAAATCTAAAATGGGAACTTGACAGAGGATGAGGCCCAAAGAAGTTACAAATATTTTTCTGCAAATATTTTTCATGACGTCATAAATACTGGGTGTGAAAAAAGACATTGAAAAGAGGGATTTTTTTATCGAATTANCATTGGTTATCGGTATGGTGACCGTGTGAAAGAGGCCTATTTATACTTTAAAGCGGGAAAGTATTTTGAAAATGTGTAGAAAAACAAAAAAAATCTAAAATGGGAACTTGACAGAGGATGAGAGGAAAGAAGAATAGGTTTTCATAAAATAATATAAAATCGGGTTTCCATCAATTAAGAGAGAACTCAAGATTCTTGTTATTCTATCCTTTCAACAAAGCTGGATTACATATTGGATCGCAGGTGAGACAATAATCCATTATTCATTTAAGTTAGGAACAGTTGAGAGGGCACGCGAGCTCGTCCACTTCAGATTAATAATCGGCTGTGATAGTCGGACTATTTATGGATAATGGATATTATGAAGTCAATCATTGACCGCGTTGGGTTCTTGTTAGGCCGGCCATACACGCAACGATAAGTCTGTACAGACTTATCTGCACAGACTTTGCGTGTATGGCCGGCCTTAGTTTTCTAAAATCAATAAGGACTTCGTTCGTTGACAGCTGGAGATTATTTCGTATTTGCAGCTCAAGCCGCTACAACAAACATAGTTAAAATGGTCTCCATCAGGCCCCGGATTGGCCCAAAATCTATTCAGCAAATCTCATCTTCAAATCTACGAATCAACAAATTCTACGAACATAAATGTCTATAACAAGTTTCATCAAAATCGGACAAGGCGTTCAATAGTTATTGTGGAATCAACAGAGAAACAGAATTTTAAAGGGAAATTGTTGGTTAAAATTAAAAAATGCTGCTGTACAAAGATTTGCGTGATGTCACATTAGCACATCCTAGTTATAACTTGTGACTAATATACATCATTTCCGTTTTCCAGGTTCCATACACATTTATATTATTATCAATCCCAGCTGTATTATTTGTTATTCACATTCTTGGTTTCAAAACTGAACACTTAACACTTTTTTCTGAAGTCAATTTCTATGGCTGGGTCAATATCTAAAGGTTGTTTTGTTCATAAACCAAAAGGAAAAAATGTCAAATCAGATTTGTATTTTGAAAGTGATCAAACTATTTTGTTTGAAAAAATCACAAAAAATATTGAGAAATCATTGCTTCAAATATACAAAGAAACTCAAAACAATCTTTTTGATGAACTTCTTAATTTTATAGGAAAACCCATATCTGGCAGGATCTCAACGGCTTTGCTCATGTTAGGCATCAATGTATCAGATCACAGCCTATTTTTCAAACAGTTGTCTAATCATTTGAGAATAGCTTCTAATATGATAGCTATCGTGAGCAGTAAGAATGGATCCTCAATCAAAACATTAATTCAATTTATTATTACACAGCTCATATCAAGCAATTCTACAACATCCAACATTAAAACAGAAAGTGACTCGGATTCAGATGAAGAAGAAATTAATCTCAAAAAGACCCAACACGACCTTCCCAACTTCCAAGATTACTACAGAGATGGAAAATGTAAAGATAAGATTGTAATCATTTTACAGGATTATGAAGCTTTCTCCTCCACCATTCTGAATGAGTTTCTCCTGATTTTGTGCGAGTATCAAGAAACTCTTCCTATTGTTCTTATTTTCGGTATTTCAACCTCTCCCTCTATTATTCATAGCACTTTGAATTACGATGTGATATCTACAATGAAAATTTACACATTTTACAACCAGCCATCTGTAGAGCGTCTTAACTTAATTACAGAAAAAATCATTTTGAAAAGTGGATTTCCTCTTCTACTTCATCATAGCATCTTAGAATTTCTGATAGACAATTTTTTGTTTTATGATTTTTCATTGCATACTTTTATGAAAGGAATAAAAATTTGCATTGTTAAACATTTGAGTTTGAACAATGTGAATATTTTGTGTGCGGACATTATGACTGAAAGTCTAAAGGTGGAATCTTTAGATTCATCAATTCTAAATAAAATTCGCAAATTAGATTCTATTACTAAGTCAAACCTTGAAAATATCAATGCAAGTGGTGTGGTTGACTGTGCTAATATTCTATTTGTGTTTATTTCAAGTATGTACTCATCATTGCGGTGTTTATACACACTTGTACATGATTTACCTAACCATCCCCTGGGGAAACATTTAAGAGATATTTATTGCAGTGTTCTCAGTGATAATGCATTAGTGGAAAGTACAAAGTTTAAAGAATGTTTACAACTGCTTCAGTTTATATCAAAACAAGAACTAGTGAAGAAAGTCAACTCAATCATCGAAATATTGATTGAAAATCAAGATTTGGATATTGAGTTAGAAAAAGTGCAACTACTAAAAGTTGAAATTGAAAAAGCAGACACTGAAGTACAAATTAAAAAGAACACTGATAAAAAACCCAACATAACACCTAAATCACGTGCTCAACTGAAACAAAGTTTACTCGACAATATCAAAAGTGAAAAACTACAGTACGAGTTCGATATCAAACGAGAGAAGTTTATCCAGTATATGGTCAACAATTTGTTCAAGAAATATTTCGTGCCCGTGCAAAGTTTCCCTCTTTATGAAATTGTATTTTTTAAAGACTTGCATGTGTTAAAGAAATGTCTTGCAGGAGCTCCTCGAGCTGCTATACACACTGCGCTTAATAATCCTCATTACTATTTCCAGTGCGACTGTTGTAAGATCAACGATACCTACGAAATATTACAGTCCATGCCTGATGTGTGTGTTGTGTATAAATTACATTTGGAAAGTTCAACGCTAATAAATATGCATGATTGGTTACAATCCTTTGCTACCATCATTAATCCAGATGACAAAATATCAGAAGCGACTGTAAAAGCCAGGTTTACACAGGCTGTGTCAGAGTTACAATTTTCAGGCTTCATTAAGAATTGTAAACAAAAAATTGATCATGTCAGTCGGCTTACGTGGGGCGACTCCTGATAACAAATCATTTAAAGATCTTCCACAACATATTTTTGTTGTCCACCTGAATAGGTCTACACAGTGACGTGTTCGGATTTGGTTGAATAGTTGTCATTTCTGTTACTTGAACCCTGTCACAAAACTAGGTTATGTAGAAGTCAAAAGAACAAGCTGAAGTTATGTATATGAAATATATCTACGTTCATTTATTTTGTAAGTTGTTATTCTACGTCGTTCTTTTACTTATGTACAAAATGTATTTTAAGAAGATTTTGTAACTAGTTTCAAATACTAGACACACAGTATTCAAATCTGGAAACCGTGTAAGATAACTGTGGCTTTATTTTGTACGTATTTCAAGAGGATTTTGTAACTAGTTTCAAATACTAGACACACAGTATTCAAATCCGGAAACCATATAAGATAACTGTGGCTTTATTTTGTACGTATTTCAAGAGGATTTTGTAACTAGTTTCAAATACTAAACACACAGTATTCAAATCTGGAAACCATATAAGATAACTATGGCTTTATTTTGTACGTATTTTAAGAGGATTTTGTAACTAGTCTCAAATACTAGACACATAGTATGCAAATTTGGAAACCATGTAATTAAGTATATACTAAGATAAGCCAACAAACTAAGATAACTATGGTTTTTATTTTGTACGATAAATTTCAACTTTCTTCGTTTAGTCATCGTGTAGCTGTGCCGATTATGAATCAGTGTCACTCAGCATATCAACTGGTCTTTAAAGACAACTCGTTAAAAGATTTATCGTATGACAAGTATGTAGAAAGTAGACAATTTAAAGTGTAGGTAAATAAAATTCGATGTTAAAAAAAAAAAAAAAAAAAAAAAAAAAAAAAAAAAAAAAAAAAAAAAAAAAAAACAATAAATATTTTCCTTTTTCTCCAGATTACAAATTGCAGCAATAGTTAAAACATTGGGATTTATTTTGCTCATTGTTGAGATAGATACCTTTCCTTCATTACTGCCACTATGTGCAGATAGCGCTGTCCCGAAATAGAGATCGATTTGGGCTTGCACCACAAAGTTTGCCGGCACAGTAGGGAGAAAAATGGAAGAAGGGAATTTCCATTTTTCTGAGACTTCATGAAGTTAGAAACAGAAAATTTCAAATCTTCAAAATTTCGAACCCATAAGGAATCAAACCTGGGTCTCCCAGATTCAATTCAAGAGTGATGACCACATTATTTACTCGTCAATCAGAAACAAACTAACTTTCTTATTATACTCTTCATGTAACAGTTTTGATAATTCTTCCCTGGAAGCCCAAATGTACTCTTTTTTCTTATTTTCAATGTCGCCCTCAACATATTGGGCTTTATAGAAAAATATTTTAGCTCCTAATGTGTCGTTCTCTGACTGTAAGGTCTTTGGATATTTGTATTTGTAAAATCCACAAGGTGCGTTGCTGTAGAATTTTGCAGATATAGTTTTACCAATTTGTTCTTCGAGAATTCTTTCAGCAGTTTGTCTCATAGTTTCTCCTTCTTCCCTTTTAGCAATTGGCATTATCCAATGCGATGAATCTCCTGAAATAAGATACATAATTATATTCGCTGATTGTTGTAGTGATCTTGAGTGGTTATTTTACTAATTAATCAAAACGTGATCATTCTTCACACAGTTACAATATTATAATATACCATAATGTTATTGCAAAATAAAGTAAAATACTATTCTTCTGTTTTAAAGCACATCTTTCACCCCTTTGAATATGACTGACAGTGACTTTGACCTTTGAGAGCCAACTAAGATCTTCAGAATGGCGCCCAAATAAATAATATTTTGGTCAAACTTAAGTAATAAAGTGTCAATCAATCAGGTATATGTTTTAGAAAAAATAGAAGTAAATTTAATATATTAACTGCTCTATGATCTATGACCGACGCGATCCGATTGTGGCCCTTCACGAGTCTGAGCTACCATCTCATGTGAATCGTGATTATGTCATTGGTTCATTAATCCTAATACATATGATTCGCATTAATGCGTCATGTCTGGCTTTAGACTCTTACGTTTTCTTTCTCTTTTAGTGCGAGAAAATTATACTTCGCTTGAATGACAAGTTGAAATAATGTATTGATGAGTATTTATTCAAACTATCAATTTAAGACATACTCATATGGTGAAACTCAAAGTACGAAGCTACAAAGATTGGAAGACAATATACCTAAGTGTTTCTTAAACGAGAATATTTTAGTTAAACGAGAATACAGATAACATTCGTCCATAACTTTTATGATTTATGGGAAAGCATAAAGTTTAAAATTTATTGGAGTATCAGAAAAGTTTCCAGCATACAACAAATTAAAGAAAATTAGAAATAACCTTTCAGGTAAGAACAATTATTAGCACCCCATTATTGTGATGGTAAAAATTCGATGTCGGATTCTCTGTAATTCTTAATATAAGGAATGGTAGAAGAGATTTCCATTTTTTAGTTTCGTCTGATTTAGAAAGCGAGAAATTTAGAATTTTTTCCCTGTAGTTGTTTTGCAATAAGTCACATTCTTCTAAGCGTGCGGAGTACACTACAATGTGGTTTGTGTGCGATTGTAGAAGGCAACGCCATTGAGAGTACGAGTGTTTCAGTTCCTCAGTCTTCTAGTATCTCACTGAGCATTCAATATTTGAGTTTCTGATTAGATATAATTTCTAAATCTGATCACACAAAAAAATACCCTTTTTAGTAAATGTGCTACCCCAGAGAAGAAGAACATATTATTATTACAACTCACCTAATTTTTCATTTAACAATAAAACCAAATGTCCATCCAACTTCCGTTGCAACGATTTGGTATTATTTTCTTTGTCTGCTTTAGTAACTCTACTGGCTGGTTTAAATTTTTTCAACTCGTTTATCCCAGCATCAAAAAAATCTTGTCCAGTTTGTTGCAAAGCATCGTCTATCATATCGACATTGAGAGATCCATCTTTCATTTTCTGAACTCTCACTTGGTCTGGAAAGATTAAGAATATGGTTGTCCTTTCTATTTTTTTTTAAAAAATGAAAGACTTCACTAGATTAAAATAGTTACCATGAGGTATCAAATGATCCTAAATAGTGCAAAATTGTCAAAACTATACTTCAGTTCGTTCAGGGAACTATCTACCAATCCAATCAATTTTCAAAGAATATAAGCTCTATTTCTGAAATAGATAAATTTTTTGGCTACCTCGGAAAATTATATTGCTCGGAAAATTTCACACGCTACATTTTTTCCACGTAAATAATAGTAGGAACTTCACCAAAAATATCCGTTGCCAGCGTCTATGGCACATTTAATACAACAGTTCCCGTTAGATCACTGAAGTTAAGCAACGTCGAGCGAGGTTGTGCTATGCGGGTGTCCACGTGGGTTCGCGGCCTCGTGATGCTGGCTATTTTTCGGACCAACCCAGTGTGGGTAGCTCGTTTGCAAGTTTCCAGCGAATGGAGGGTAAAACCCCCGTCTCAAATGACAATAAGATGTTAAAATATCGCGAATTTCAAATTTTTAGAACAATTACTACAACTAGTAATCTTGTGAACAGTAAAACTCACTCAAATAAAATAAGGTGCATGAACGTTCGTGAGTTATATTGGAACGAACAGACAGATAATCAAGCTTTTAAAGAAAAATGACCGAACATCTCGTTCGGTTAAAAAAAAAAAACGTGAACTGCGTGGTATAACAGGTAACAGGGCGGACTCGATTTTAACTTCAGTGTCTTAACAGTAAATAATTGGTGTACTGCTTTGACTATTTCCAAACTATTTTAAGATGTACGTTTCTTGACTTTATAAAAATATCACAACGGAAAGATCTACTTATGTAAAGGCTTTCAATCCCGTAAGTCTTCATTAAAACCGTTTAAATTCACCTGCAATACACCTAAGCTCATGATCTGATTTCAAACTGTTTTCTATTTCTAAAGTATGGAGAAGATCTTGGAATTTTTTCTCCAGCTCGTTGAGTTCTTTGGTGATGATAGGTTTCCTCTCTAGACACACAGCACTCAGAAGATCCCATTTTTCTTTCGTATTTGACAGTCGGCTTGTGTTTTGGTAAAGATGACTAGAAGAAGTATTAAAGGCTCGAAAAAAATTGAAAACAGAATTAGTCAATCGTAATGTATTTTTCAAGTGGATAGGCATGGCTTGTCTGGGCACCAAGGAGTTATTAGATTGAACAGAGAAATCAGTTGCTATCTTTTCAATACCAATGTCTTAATCTTAAAGCGTTATATATAAATGCCAAAATACAAAATTAAATCAAGATACCAAAACCAAATGCACTCTTATCTAAATGTATAGTAATTTTTATGGCTCTTACAGTTATCACTGAATTTACTGAAATTTTAAATGTTTAGCACCATTAGGAACAGTTTATACGATCCATCCAAAATTGAAATCTACCAAATATTATATGGGTCGCAATAGAATTTTTCCCTTTATTGGGATGTCAATTGCTAACTTCATGCAAAATATCAGCGCTGATGATGAGTGAATCAGTCAGTGGGTATTCAAAAGTGAAAACTTGAAATTACTCATCCTCTACCCGGTTGAACTTTTGAATTTTATCCCGTAGAATATTACTATACCTACTATTCTAATTTAGCCACAGAGGGGAGCAAACCAGCTTCATTAGTGACGGTCTTAAGCCCGTGTAAATACACCAGGTTTGGTGTTAGGAAGGGGATCCAGGCTTTAAAAAACCTCTGCTTCAAACCAATGATAAGAGATCATCTGCCTAAAGCGAGTTTCTACTCAGTTTCTATTGATACTGTGAGAAACAAGCTAGGGTTACCGTGCCAGGAACGGGTTACAGCTAAGGAGAGTAGGCACCGAACAAAAGGTTGAGGCATGGTATAATTAAGGAAAGCCGCGCCGACCCCAAATAGAATTGTGAAAAGGTGAAGTAAAAGAAGATTATTGTACTATAAAACGGAATGTAGGTATGTTCACAATTTTGGATATCTGACTTTGTGAAAAAAACTGGTGAATTGCTTCTTATAAAGATACACTGGTGCCCTCTGGACCTTATATATACCTTCTCATCTAAGATTTTGAAGCCAGTCGGTACCCAGCCTAAACGGCTGGTCGAGGCCGAAATTTTTTTAGTCTAAAATTAATCCCCCTAAAACCTACGGATACGTGTTTTTGCGTTTTCTTATATTTTCAGCCATTCTGGAGATGCGGGGGGGGGGGGNGGGGGGGGGGGGGAGGAGACTATGTAGACACCCTGTATATATATAAATATATAAAGTCATTAAAAACTTTCACAAAATAATGAAATATAAGGTGTACCTAAAGTATAGTGTACATTATTCTATTCAGGTATAACTTTCCAACTTTCCATGCCTCTAAGCACCTGTGAAACAGGCGAATTTTGCTAGTTGAAATTTGAGGGTATAGGCACTACATATAAAATTGCTTGCTCAATACCCAAGGGTTGGGCTAAGTGGTTCGTCCACTCGTCCGGTCACTTGTAATTTATTGTGAGATGGACTAATAATACGGAAATAAGTTACTTTCTTTGTCAGGCAAAAACTGCATTTCGAAAAGACAGTTGTTCGCGCTGAGTGAGGTAGGTAGGTCTTTATTTTAATGTTCGTGTTTAAATTTTAATAAGAAAAAATCAAAAGTTTATTTTCATAGATAAGACCAAAGGCATAAGTACCAGTTATTTAACTATAAAATGAATTAGCCCCTTGACCTAATGTAAAAATGTATTATCAGTGTTGTGAGCTGATAAAAATGTGCTGACAGCTGACATTTCCCTTTATTATTATTAAAATCTACTTCATTAAATCTATAAAAAAAGAAGAATGTCGAGTTTTCAATTCCAAAACAGGTTTTAAGGTCCCCAGAGTCCAAATTTTAAATTTCAGCCAATGATTCGCGAGAGTGTGTTTGTGAATGTTGTGCCTTCTGAACGGTAGAATTTATAGTGTTCTATATATATGTACCTACCTACATAATAATTCTCAACATACATACCAAATGATCCGTGAGAGTGTGTTTGTGAATGTCTTCTGAACGGTAGAATTTATAGCGCTCTATTTTACTACCTACATAATAATTCTCAACATACATACCAAATGATCGGTGAGAGTGTGTTTGTGAATATTATGTCTTCTGAACGGTAGAATTTATAGCGCTCTATTTTACTACCTACATAATAATTCTCAACATAAATACCAAATTTCAATTTTCTTACACATTCCGTTTTCTTTATAGGCAGGATTCCTGAAAAACACCAAAGAGCCTTGGGGACCTCAAAACGTGTTTTGGCATTGAAAATGGGACATCGAAATTTCACCTCATTACAATACTATCCTTTTTATGGGTTTAGGAAAGTAAAAAACTGTTTGTTCATCATTTTTAAAAACAGTAATATGATAAAAACCAAGCAATATCTAGCAATAACGCTTTAAAATATGAGTTAGCTTTAAATCCTAGTAAGAAATAGTGATCAAATTACCGTAAATTTTATAAGCCAAAATTATCGTAGTCAATGATTTCTATATTTTTTAGCGAGGTAGGGCCGAAAAAACGTTTCCTTAACTCTGTGGTGGGCGGAAAGCATACGTATGTAATGTAAGGTTACATTTGTCAAAAAATTTTTTGGGAAATTCAGCCCTTCAATCTCTCCCCAGAGCCATACCTCCTTAGTCCTAACGTGGTGTCTTTTTATTTTTATTTTTCACAATGGAACTTAGTAAGTAATTCTGGGATTGGAAGAAACAATTGTGGCTTCATCGTTCCCGATGATATATAAAGTTAAAGTAATTGTTTCATGATAAAATTGGAGGTTAATAATTGACATTGGCTCCCAGAAGCATGTCAATCAATGCAATATAATTGCATCAGTAACATTATCATAAATATATTGCCGAGATGATTTCCGTGTTTTTTTTATACCATCAGCTCAGGTGGACTCGGTACGTGAGGTTGTCACCCTAAAATAACTTTTCACAATCTTTACTATGATTTATTTTTCACAATGGAACTTAGTAAGTAATTCTGGGATTGGAAGAAATTACGCCTTGAAAAGAATGATTGAATACAAATTTAATCTCCATAACCAAACATGAGCAAGATGCTGAGTGTCCGAGTAAATGGTTCGTCTCCCCCGATTGTTCTCCCGTTGCACGAATATATTGTTCGGGAAAAACGACTGATTGACTAATCCTAATAATATAAGCCCTCCGTATTTTTTCCTGAATAACTTTGAAGTTAGTAGTGAACTTACTGTAATAAAGAGAAACAATCCGCTCACATGTTCGGATAATAAATTGTGTGTGGCGTATTTTTTCTAAAATCGTAATTTATTTTGCACAGCATTTATTTTAATGAACAAATTGACAGTTTTTGATAAAATTATTTATTATATTAATTTTTTTTTCTTTATAAAATATTGCAGATAAAATGTTTGAAAAATGTAAGTTTTGGGTATTTTTTAGAGTAGGTACCTAACTACTTAAACCAATATTTTTGGTTATTTATACAGGGTGAAAAATGTTTGAAAACATGTTCACCTAATATTAAGATATTTATTTTTTGCAACGGCGATTTATGCGTAGATAAATTCTGGGTTAGGCCACCCACCAATTGAAACCACGTTGGACGTTGTTACACTATACTGATCTTGCGGGAAATTGTTTTTTCAGTATATTCTTTGATTTTTTCTCAACAATTTTAATTCCAGAATTTGCTTGTTTGGGACCATATTTAAAGAATTTTTTTTTAAGGATTTGAGTAGGTATGTCTAGAATTACGTTTAGCAGGTAGCCAGTTCTGCACCATAACATTTGTTTGATTAATTTTGCAGTATTGTCAGAGAGGCCGCCAAATGTTTCCATATCATATTCATTGAAAAATGCTGGGCGAATTCATTTGGGGGAACTACCTTGACAATCTCATAAAATTCATTATAATCAGATGAACGGTACAAGAGTTTGTATGCGGAAGCTATACTCACCTAGGGACTTGCCAGAGGTTTTACTTGACATACCCAATATACCCATATTTATAAATTGACTACCTACCGATTTTTTATTTTATTTTATTTTTAGAAATTTTGGGGTTGTGCCCTTCTTAATTGGAGAGGAACTCATCCAAAACAATCTGTTAAGAAGACTGCTCAAACTCTCTGGGCAGTTGAACCTTAGCTAGAGAAATAAGATTAACTCCTATACACAAAATGCCCATTCGGCTAAGGTGTAAGGATTCCAAATCTTAGGGAAATGAAATGGGGGTTACGTTGTTGAGAATAACCTTTTAATGAATCCATAAAAAATTAATTCAACTAATGAGTATAATTTAGTCTGCAGAGATGAAATTATTCCTCTCCCCATTTTTAGTTTCATAGAAATCTATGTTGTTGTTGTAGGAGCGGTATTCCTTTCCCCATTTCTAGTTTCATGGAAATCTATGTTGTTTTTGTAGTAGCGGTATTCCTCTCCCCATTTTTAGTTTCATAGAAATCTATGTTGTTTTTGTAGTAGCGGTATTCCTCTCCCCATTTTTAGTTTCATGGAGCGTTGTAGGAGCGGTATTCCTCTCCCCATTTCTGGTTTCATAGAAATCTATGTTGTTGTTGTAGGAGCGGTATTCCTCTCCCCATATTTTGTTTCATAGAAATCTATGTTTCATGTTTAATAAATTGTAGAAATAGGTTGACATAAGTCATGAGGTGATGACCTTTGTCTCAAGTATGATGGCATGTTTCCAGGTCGTCCTGGAGCCCTGGAGCATAGAACTGACTATCACTGTAATAACGTAGTATAGGTCAGTAGGTATACTTGGTTTACCATTCCTCCTTTAAAGTTAATGCAGTTCTAAGACTAGCCAAATGCATTGCAAAATAATGCACAGGCAAACTATGTATACTTAATTACTGCAATAACAAATTAATTATTTGCGCCGTATAACATGGAAAATAATTGAGCGATGAATTAATTATCTACACTAATGAATGAATTAAATTGAAAGGGTACCACAAATTGTAAAAGCGGACTGTTGTACACTGCGTAGTGTATACCATTATTAAAATTAATCATTACTTGTTTTGTAGAGTACATATTAAGTATGAGTACAACAGTAGTACCTACCACAAATTGTAAAACCGGACTGTTGTACACTGCGTAGTGTATACCATTATTAAAATTAATCATTACTTGTTTTGTAGAGTACATATTAAGTATGAGTACAACAGTAGTACCTACCACATACGTACATCCGCAATATTTATATTTACTTGTTCAAAAAATACTAGAGCAGATCTCGAATAAAGGCCACATTGTTCAATAAACATGCTGAATCTGAAAATACACTCCCTCCACACAGGTCCGCCAAGAGAAAATCCGGGCCCGGGACTGAAACGTTACGGACCCCTATACAAAAATCCATGAATCCTCAAAAGCAAATAACCTAAACATTTTTTTTTTTAATTTGGCTTAACGTCTCTTTAACATCTATTGGTCATTCAAGACGGGAATTTTACCCTCCATTCGCTGGAAACTTGCAAACCAGTTTCCCACATTGACCTCACCCAGCCCGGGTTTGGCCGGAAAAATGGGCCAACCCATCCAAGTACTGACCACTTAACTTCAGTGATCTGACGGGAACTGGTGTATTGAACGTGGTATGATCGTTGGCTTAACCTAAACATTAAATATAAGTATCCATGATGTATAATATAAACTAATGATGTTATATTACTTCTAATATTAATAACAAATCATGATCAATGAATCAAATCAATCAAGTTTTAAACTGTATAAACTAGGTAATCGAGGTGGTAAAAGCTTTTGAAACTTTTTTTTTCAGCACTCTTCAAAAACCCCGGGCCCGGGAGGGATTTCCCCCATTCCCACCCCCTATTGCTCCTCCTGCCTCCACACAACAAAACTGTGAAGTTCCAATTATTTTTGTGTTTGCTCTCAAAACTCACAAACGGTAAATGCTATGGGTGGCGCCGATTAATGAGGATTCTCATGGGTTAAAATTAACATATTTTTTGTGTTTGAACAATATTCAATTATGATTGAGTATTCAAGCTATGAACATATCCCGGAATGGATTATTAGAATAATGTGATCTAAACACTCAAACGGGGCCCTGAAATTTAAAAGTGAGTGCGCATTATATGTATGTTTTAATCTGAATGGGGTGATATTTTACTAAAATTGACAATTTTCCACTTACTGGAAGATAACATAAATTGTTAGCATACCTTACCTTTTTTCACGACCCTGTTGCACGGAGGGATGTATTTCCGGGCTCATTTTTATAAGCAAAGGATTTCATGTTTGTTAGGACACCCAGTGTTATATTACTAGATACTTGCTACCTGCTGAATATTTCAACTTGATCTACCAATCTTGCTGTTGTTGGCAATGGAACGCGAGAATGTCACACTAGTGATAAAATTTTGAAACGTATTTCTTTCCGGGTAAAAAAATAGTGCAAGTGAGAAACACTGCCAATTATAATTTAAACTGCTCATTTTGTTAAATGGGGTGATATTTTACTAAAATTGACAATTTTCCACTTACTGGAAAATAACAAAAATTGTTAGCATACCTTACCTTTTTTCACGACCCTGTTGCACGGAGGGGATGTATTTCCGGGCTCATTTTAATAAGCAAAGGATTTCATGTTTGTTAGGACACCCAGTGTTATATTACTAGATACTTGCTACCTGCTGAATATTTCAACTTCATCTACCAATCTTGCTGTTGTTGGCAATGGAACGCGAGAATGCCACACTAGTGATAAAATTTTGAAACGTATTTCTTTCCGGGTAAAAAAATAGTGAAAGTGAGAAACACTGCCAATTATAATTTAAACTGCTCATTTTGTTATCTGTTCAAAACTGGTTTCTAACAAGTGACGTGATTGAAGATTTTCCATCATACTTTTTATTCTTGAAATAAACCAAGTAATTCATTTGGTCCGCCTGCTACACTTACTATACTAGTTGTTTGAAATTCAAGGCAAATAGCTGCAATTGGCAGCCATTACATTGTAGGTAGCTCATAGTTTTTTTTATTCTGTGACACAGGTTTTTTATTCTGTGACAGATTAATCATTTTAATTTGAATACATTTCCGGACAAATACCTATACAAGATATTTACACATTAATTTTTTTTTTGCTTAACGTCTCATCCAACTAAGCAAGTCCTTGTTGGAAGTGGCTTAATTTCAGTGATCTAACGGAAGCTACAGTGTATTGAACGACACTGGCTGGTTTTTAGATTTTATTTTCATGAAGACAATTTTTCGGAACTGGTTTGTTAGAGACGGATAGAGGAGGAAAATTACTGTGGAGGTCGTCTGACTCCGAACTTGCTTTATTTCTGGTAGATCTGGTATCTCTTGGGAAATATGTTTGTAGTTTGAAAAAATCTGGTGTGAACATCACACGACTTTCCTTATCTATATAAAAAAAAATATTTTAATCGGCTGAAATTTTCGATGTCGAGTTTTCAATGCCAGACCGGAAATACAATATATATTACACTTCATCCTAAGTTGTATTCTTGTATGAAATTGATATGAATAGGCACCAAATTTCAAGTTCTAGCTCTTTCCATTCTGGTTTTGGGCGGAACCGCCAAAAAGCGGTCTTTAAAAAGCTAATTAACGACCAACAATATATTGCACTTCAACCTTAGTTGTATTTTTCAATTTCTTGTATGAAATTGATATGAATACAGAATAGTCACCAAATTTCAAGTTCTAGCTATTACCGTTCTCATTTTAAGCAGGATATGCGAAAACCGCTAAAAAAACTTTATAAAACCGCCAACGGTATATTCGATTAACTTGCCGTTCTTTAGATATCTTGTTCACAGACAGACAGAGAGACAGACACACACACCGACCAATGGCTGAAACTCGAGATTTTGGGCTTTGGGGACCCCAAAACGTGTTTTGGCATTGAAAACTCGACATCGAAAATTTCAGACCATTACAATACTTTCCTTTTTATAGGATAAGAAATGTAGAAAAACAAAAACAAATGTACGATTTGAAAGTACCTTGGTGATAACGAAATAAGCGAACCAAGACTTTTCCTCCTTTTGTGTAACAGCGAATCTACATTACATTTATTATTTTGCATTAAGGTATATTGTATGTCAGAGAGTGATACAGACATCTTGCATGGCTCTAAGGCGCCTGACGAACCATCTTTCAACCTAGTTTTTATACTCGGACTACTGGGTGTTTTTTTTACCAATTCAAAACAATAAAATATAACTCGAGATCGAGCAAATTAAGTAAGCGCAGTAAGTCAAGCCCAATGTAGGTTTAGTAAGTAAGCCCAGTACATCATATTCAATGTAGGTTTAGTAAGTAAGCGCAGTAAATCGAACTCAAAATAGGTTTAGTAAGTAAGCGCAGTATATCAAAATCAATGTAGGTCTACTTGATTTGATTGAAAGTCCTTAGATTCGATTTAAACGAGAAGTGTCTTTGCGTTTTTCATGCATAAAATTGATATGACTGGGCATCAAATTTCAAGCTGTTGTTCGTACCTATCGTTCCCCTTTTAGGCAGGATTCGTAAAAAGGGACAAAAATCTGCCAACAGTTGGTTCGATTTCAACTAAAAGTTTCGTAGATCGTCCTTGCATTAAAAGTGAAATACTTTCCTTTCAAATCTCTAGCATTTACCATTCTTGAGATAATTTTCTCAGACAGACATACTCACGGGCCATTGGTTAAAAATCGACATTTAGTTTTTGGCATTGAAAACTCGACATTTAAAATTTCAACTCATTGTAGGTACTTTACTTTTTAAAATTTAACAGAAGTTGCGGTTTTCTAAGTATTATGAGTTGGTTCCTTTCGTAGTCTCTCAGATTTAAGAAAAATTGAAAATATTTCCATTTAAATACAATGAAACAAGATTTTTTGAATTTCAAAGTTGTTCTTGTTTATCATAATTATTTTAGATACCCTGTATACAAAATTTAATATCTTTCTGATTTCTCGTCATTATTGATTTTCGACATTTTTACGCAAGTAATTTTAAATAATGCAATTAATTAAGATTATGAAACGTTTCTTTGATTCACCTAATTAGATGATGATTGAGTCAGCAGTGGATTTCATTTAAAATGGACTTCGGATACAACTAACTACCTATACATATTCCTTGTATGAAGTCCACCACATTTTGTGGTTCGATTTTTTCAGAATTTTTTCTACAGTTATACCTGATATGTATTATGCCTTTTTTTTAAAATTTGGCTTAACGTCTCTTTAACATCTATTGGTCAAGTAATTAAGTGATATAAGGAGTGATAGAATACGTGATATAATGAAATTTGAGAAACACCGCCCGCTTAAAAAAAACTGGGGGGGGCACATGCCCCCCCGTGAACTCCCCTATATCCGCGCATGCACACATACGGACCAATAACTGAAACTGGAGATATTGCTCTGGGGGCCTTAAAATGTGTTTTGGCATTGAAAATTCGTGATCAGAAATCTCAGCCCATTATAATACTTTCTTCTTTTTTATCGGTAAGGAAAGTCGTGTGATGTTCACAACAGATTTTTTTATGTAAAAACTCTTTTAAAATTGCTTTTGTTGATTTAGTAAATACAATTCCTTTTGTTTGTTTTTTTATTATTACTTAACTGCCTTTCCTTTCGGAATAACTGACTGACGTCCACTAGTTAGAATTCAGAACTATTGCACACTTTACTCTAGGTTGCTCTATAGAAGGTCAAAAGATAATTTTAGTTCGTTCGGTCGCAGCATGTTCACCTAAATGTCAACGTATCTGGATACCCTTTCTTGCTAAAGTGTCACAAGTCACATCTGATTATAGACATCAGTACCAAACAGTTATTGTTACATTCTAATGGCACAGTTTACGCCAATTCTATAAATTATGACTGTAATTGGTTTTGACTTTAATCAGGGTCGTTAAACTGTGATATACCTAAGTATCATTTGGGTGTCATCATCGTAAAGTACAGGGTGTAACAGGTTTTGACTTTAATCACGGTCGTTAAACTGTGATATATGTAACAAGTTTTGACTTTAATCAGGGTCGTTAAATTGTGATGTACCAAATTATCATTTGGGTGTCATCATCGTAATGTACAGGATGTAACAAGTTTTGACTTTAATCAGGGTCGTTAAACTGTGATACCTATACCTAAGTATCATTTGGGTGTCATCATCGTAATGTANTACGTGATATAATGAAATTTGAGAAACACCGCCCGCTTAAAAAAAACTGGGGGGCACATGCCCCCCCGTGAACTCCCCTATATCCGCGCATGCACACATACGGACCAATAACTGAAACTGGAGATATTGCTCTGGGGGCCTTAAAATGTGTTTTGGCATTGAAAATTCGTGATCAGAAATCTCAGCCCATTATAATACTTTCTTCTTTTTTATCGGTAAGGAAAGTCGTGTGATGTTCACAACAGATTTTTTTATGTAAAAACTCTTTTAAAATTGCTTTTGTTGATTTAGTAAATACAATTCCTTTTGTTTGTTTTTTTATTATTACTTAACTGCCTTTCCTTTCGGAATAACTGACTGACGTCCACTAGTTAGAATTCAGAACTATTGCACACTTTACTCTAGGTTGCTCTATAGAAGGTCAAAAGATAATTTTAGTTCGTTCGGTCGCAGCATGTTCACCTAAATGTCAACGTATCTGGATACCCTTTCTTGCTAAAGTGTCACAAGTCACATCTGATTATAGACATCAGTACCAAACAGTTATTGTTACATTCTAATGCCACAGTTTACGCCAATTCTATAAATTATGACTGTGATTGGTTTTGACTTTAATCAGGATCGTTAAACTGTGATGTACCAAATTATCATTTGGGTGTCATCATCGTAAAGTACAGTGTTTAAGAGGTTTTGACTTTAACTGTGATATACCCAAATATAATTTGGGTGACATCATCTTAAAATAGGGGTGTAACAAATGAGGTGCGTTATGTGAAACCACATGTAAAAAAGGAAAAAAAAAAATCAGCAAAAGGAACATAATGAATGCCCATACCAAGTTCCAAGAAAAATCGTTGAGTTAAAATTAGACTTCACTTCGTTCATTCAATTATTATTAAATAAAACCGGGGCTAACACCAGGTCAATTATGTCCATAACTACTCATTGTCCTCACGAGACTGAGTGGGCCAACGGAAACATTCAAACCGCAAAGATGACTTTTTGCTCCTGCCCGGATTTGAACCTTGGTCTCCGTAGCGCTATTATTATTTTTTTTTAAAAAAAATCTTAATATTATGCCAGTGCCAAGTTTTGTGAACTGTAGATCCTATTCAGTACAAATGTCCAAAATGGGAAACGGGTAACCCAGTAGGGCCCAAAAACTAATCAGTTCATTCTGAAAGAACGTCTCTCCGAATATCTTTTCTTCATCTGAGCTATCCAGTAGGTACTTATGAAATAGAAATATTTCTCTAGCCCTTATTTGAGATATTTTACTCACAGACAGACATACACGGACCATTAGCTGATTTGGGATCCGAGGACCCCAAAAACATATTTTGGCATTGAAAACTTGAGATCGAGAATTTCACCCATCACAATACTTTCCTCTTTATAGGATAAGAAAAGTAAAAATGAAAAGGAAAGTAAAATAAAAATTACTGTGTGCAATAAAAAATTGAAACGAATGTTTAATTTTTTTCAAGTCAGGAAAAAATAATGAAAAAATTATGAAAGTAATAAAATGTTTGCTGCTATCACTCTTATCAAGACATTAAACCGGTAATACTCGTAAGTACGGTACCATTTGTCGTGGAATATTTTGAGATTAGTTTTTGTTGATAAAAATATTATTATAGGTGTAGATAAGCTTATTTTTTTCAGGTGATAAATCCTACTTGGGGAAATTTCCAAGCCATAAAATAATATTTCATAGGAGCAAAACATGGTGGGTATAGGAATTGCCACGTAATAGCAGGCTGCGCTCGCTTCGCTTGAGGCGTGGCCGTTCCCGTGATTATTGTATTCTATGATCTTCCTTACAAAAATCGGAAAATTGGACGGAACTCGAAAACGGTTAGTCATAATTTTTCAAATATGCTAAAACTTTCTCACTTAGTTGATATGTTGTCGCAACAAATCGGACCGTGACTGTCCGAATTTGGTCAAAAATTAGAAAATTGGTCTTAACTCGAAAAAGGATCGACATTTTGTATGCTAATATTTTTTCTGGGCTTTTGGTCTAGGGTTTGGATGGGCGGATACAGATCATATAATATAATTACTGTTTGCTCGAGCCCCTCTACGGTTACGAAATTCAACAACAATTTCAAGATTGCGACATTAAAGCTTCTCAAGTTTGGATTTTCGGTGGAACGGACCCACAGAGTGAGCATGGCAACTATTTAGAAATTTCAATATTTCACCCAAGGATATTACTGTTCGGAACACCTTTGTATCCAATTTCAGCTTTATCGTTCACCCCGATGTGTTACTTCTTAATTTCTATTTTTCGATCGGGGAGAAAAATTTGTATAATATACTATTTAGGGGGGAGGGGGGAGAGTCCATCCTTGGGTATTTTTCATTATCTCCTTTAGTTTTCCCAAAAAAAATAAACAAAGAAACCTGTAAAAAAGCGTCATGTTTGATGGTAACTTGCTTCCACTGGATTTTTTTTCTTTCTTTATTTCTTATTACGCATATTCATACTGAAAGGAATCTGTGTGCCAAATTTTAAATCTCTAGATAAAGCCATCGTGGAGCTACGTTGATTTTGAGTCAGTCAGTCCGTCATTATACCAACTGGGCTTTGCGTTTTATAAGTGCAGATACACACTTATATGCACTTATCGGCAAAAAATGTTAGTTTATATTTCGAATTCAAATTGACATCAGAATACTATTTTGAGGGATTGCAAAAGATTTCTTGGAAATAGAATGGACGATACCTATTCCTCTATAAATACCCAATGCCAACTATTTTGGGGGATGATAGAAGATATCTTGGCAATCGAATAGACGATACTTATTCCTCTATGAATACCCAATGCCAACTATTTTGGGGGTTGATAGAAGATTTCTTGGCAATCGAATAGACGATACATATTCCTCTATGAATACCCAATGGCATTGGGTATTCATAGAAGAATAGGTATGAATACCCAGAATTTGATGCACATAGCACATGCTGCCACGGAAACGTGTTATTGAAATCAAAGTTGGTTTATTCCTATGGACCGCTTAGATAGATAACACCCTGTATACCCAGAATTTGATGCACATAGCACATGCTGCCACGGAAACGTGTTAGATAGATAACACCCTGTATACCCAGAATGTGATGCACATAGCACATGCCGTCACGGAAACGTGTTATTGAAATCAAAGTTTGTTTATTCCTATGGACCGCTTAGATAAACACCCTGTATTTTGATCTGATTCTTTGATTGATTAATCTGTTCGTCATGACATCACGACAGTGTCAAGTAACTTAAATCAGTCACACGAAGATTGGAATACATTTTTGTAAAAGTACATTACAAGTTATGCAAGCTTTCGGTTCAACAAGCTGGTTTGAACTGAAAACTCGTAGATACCTATGAAACACAAAAGTGAAGAAAAAAAACGTATCCCATTTTTTCCGATGAAGAAATAATATACGTATATTTAAAAAAAAAAAATGGGCAAAGAGTTGAAGCAGGGACGGTTAATAGAGAATCAAAACGGGACAGCTTCCAAGGTTTCTATTTAAAGGTTTTAATGATTTCACTTTTTAAAACTTTTAGTGAAAACACTCTATATCATAAACAAAACTAATATGCAATATAAAATCCAAATATAGGAGCTTGAAACAAATCATCAATCTCAATGTAATCAAAAACTATTTCTCTCTATAAAAATAAAAGGTCCAGAGGCCCTTACAAACATGTGTTGTTGTTTTGTAAAATATTTTCTATTTCTCATGAGAGCATCGCACGCTTTCTCATGAGAGCATCGCACGCTTTCTTATCTATAAAAAAATCCTCACAGAGTTCACAGCAAGTAGACATAATAAATTGTCAAAAATAACGTTCATAATAATGAGATTAATTACCTTTTTTGTTTCCTGCCATATAGTTGTTTTCGCTTAACTCCCTTTTAACACCTATTGGTCATTCGAGTCGAGACCGAGGTTTTATCCTCCATTTTCCAGAAACTTACAAACCAACCCACATTGACTTCACCCAGCCTGGTTTGGGCCGGGAAAAGCCAGCATCAGAAGGTCTCGAATCTACGTGGTTACATCATAACCAATAAGTAAAAACTCGCTGGACGTTGTTTAACTTCAGTGACCTTCGGAAACTGGTATCTCAACGTGCCATAGACGCTGCTACATCTTACAATTCTTACAAACGAAAAATTTGTTTCGAAATACAAAGGTTTCGCTAACATAAATCATGTCAATGAACTTGGCCTTACATACTCATACATTTCATACATTGTACCCAATAATAGATACAAGTATATCTTGCTGCTAACTGACCTAGGAACTGTCTACTGTCCAAGCGGTGTTGATAATAGGTTCGCTGGTACCTACCGGATATTGCGTATTGAATTGAAGGTTTCCCACATTTAGTATTCAATAAAATCCCAACCAATGCCAATCCAGACAGTGGCAGGCTCTTACTTAGATTCATTTCAGGATTCCGCTCGGCACTCGAAGGGTAATTAAAGATGGAAACCATTAGCCAACGATCATACCACGTTGAATACACCAGTTCCCGTCAGATCACTGAAGTTAAGCAACGTCCGGGCGTGGTCAGTACTTGGATGGGTGACCGCTTGGGAACACCGCGTATCGTTGGCTTTTTCCGGCCCAACCCAGATTGGGTGAGGTCAATGTGGGTAGCTGGTTTGCAAGTTTCCAGCGAATGGAGGGTAAAACCCCCGTCTTGAATGACCAATAGATGTTAAAGAGACGTTAAGCCAAATTAAAAAAGAAGAAGATGGAAACCGTCCTTACCCAGTTCTACGCATCAGGGTGACCTGAATACATATCTACATAGTTTCAGCCAAGGGTAATCAAAACCTTTTCAGTAATTTCATTCTACAATTTTTTCAAACCAAATGCACTGACCTCACCCAGTCTGGGTTGGTCGGAAAAAATAGCCAGCATCACGAGTCCGCGACCCACTTGGACACTCACATAGTACAACCTGCTTAACTTTAGTGATCTGACGGGAACTCGTGTATTCAACGTGCCATAGACGCTGGCTATTCCAAAGGTTCATTATTAAAAATAATAAAACAAAAATATCAGCGAAACGGTTAAAGCTAGTTAATTGTGAACTGTAGACTTCACTCAGTTAAAATATCCACAATGAGGACGGAGGTAATCAAAACTAATAAATCAGCAAAATGGACATAATATTTAAGTCATAATAAATTAGGAGATAATAACTAAGTCCATACCAAGAAAAAAAATCTTGAAGTTAAAACTAGACTCTACTTCGTTCATTTAATTTTTCTTTTGAAAAATAAAATAACTTATGGTTCTGTGGTGTGTAGTTCCCACTCAGTTAAATTGGCCAACGTGAGGTCCTGGGTAGACCAATGGAGCCCAAAATTATAAGTTTAAAAGAAAAATGTTCCAGTTTGACCTTGGACACTCCGTATATTCAAATTAAGCAGAGCTTTCTTATAAAGATGTTCACCCGAAATCTATTGTTATTTTTCAGATAAAGGAATGTGCAGGAGGCTTCGAATGATTGGGGTGATACAAAGGATAATGCATTTTGTATTTCTGCCAATATTTTTACTCAAGAGATTTATGTATCGAACTCATCCTTTGCCAAGACTGAGATATCCAGAATTGATGAATCTAAGTGCCACAACTTTAGCAAGGAAAATCAGAAATCGAGAGGTAAATAAACTAACCATTTTTGGAATGAAATGCGATTACTAAATTTAGAATATTTTTTTAACAAAGGTAGACGTCTCCGTTGCGTGCATCACACTCGGCTCGTACCGGGATCGAATCCTGTTCGGGTGGTAGATATNCTTATCCTAAGCTAATAAGATTAATACTAGATTGTTGGGTTCATATTTACATGAATACGAGCACATAGTTTAACTTCCTGTCCTCTAGTTGTAAGGAAGTAAATAAGAGTTTACGCTAGTAGGTAATCATGCGGCTGATTGCTAACTAAAGTGAGTTACTACTCGTATACTAGGGCAAGGTAACCTTGAACAGTAATAATTATGTTCTAGTTTTTATTCATATCTAGATGGCCTTTTCTAGATTAACTGGTCGTTCTGTGAACTGTAGACCTCAATTGATGGACCATAAACTGGAATTCAGCGGATCCAACTTCTACATTTTATAGAAGTTGGAAGGTGGGCTCCATCGACTAAATATTATCAACAGAAACACATTAATTTATTCTTAACTAAACCCTAAACGAACCCTAGGTCCTGTTATGTATGTTCTGGATCGATGAGGTCTTTCTAGATGGTAAAATACTAGACAGCTTGACACGCAACCACATCAATTGATATGGTTGCGTGGAAACACTTGTCAAACAGTAATATCGACTTCTCTTTGAAATTAGGGGAGACAGCCAAACGGAACAGAAGAAATGCCTGAAGTACAAAGAGTTACAAAAACTTCTCTGCTTTATCTCATTTGGAGTTAAAACCTTCGAAACTTTTTGACATTGTGCTTTGCAACTTTCAACTCCATCTCGAAAGCTTTGGTCCTTGAGACTAAGGATAAACGCGCTGGGGAGAACTTCAGACAAAAGTTCAGTTTTGTCATTCATAAGGGAAACGTTGCCTCCGCCCTAAGCACACTACTAACTGTGTTCTAAAATAAGGACTAAAGTTTTGAGTTTTTTTGTTGTCACGATCACGACTAAATTTAAGATATCGGACCGTGACTTACCGAATTTGGTCAATAAATTTGAAATTTCTCGTAACTCGAAAACGGTTTGACATTTTTTAATTTTTATAATATTCCCGAGCTCCCAGACCATTCCCACCAATTTTTACCTATTTTGCCGTTTGTGCTGTGGCATTAAAACAAACAACCTTTACCTCATACACAGATTTCTGTTTCTGAGTTATATGTATACTTGGAGTATGTAATGTTTTTCTTTATTTATCCAGCTAACGAGTGAGCAAATTGTGCGAGCTTATATGTACAGATGTAGAGATGTTAACCCCTATTTGAATGCCATTGTAGAAGAAAGATATACAGAAGCTATCAATGATGCTCATGAGGTAGACCAACGAATATTGTTGGAAAATAAAAGTCCAGAAGAACTTGACAGAGAAACACCACTCTTGGGGGTTCCAATAACAATCAAAGAGAGTATAGCTGTCCAAGGTGAGCTGCTGTGGAATGTATATTATAAAGAGAAGAAAAAAAAAATGTATTTATTATTTTATTTTTAAGTATCCACCTATCAAAAGTGGGTAAGGCCATGTAATTGCGCCATCTTGGAAAATACTTTTTCCTTCGGGAACCACTTAAGTTATTGCGATAAAACTTTTTTGTGATGTTGTGAACGTATGTCCCTCAATGGTTTTTTGCCATGGCATAGTGCCATATTGAAGAAAAAAAACTTTTTTCTCCGATATTTTGGGAACCGCGAAAATAATTGCAATGAAACTTTTGTGGAATGCTGTTCGTATGGCCCTTCATGGTTTCTAATAATTTTTGGGGGGTAAGGCCTTTTTGGTTAGTTTCCAAAAAAATGAATGTCTGTTGAAGTGTGCGCAAGCTTTCAGACCCTTATGGAAAACATTGATTGAAAAATTAATTAATTCATTTTTGGAGTCACCGTGTCTGATGGTAGCCAAATGTATGAGACTGCACCTGTAAATGAGTGGTTGTTTATGTTTTTAACTGTCTGTATGATAATTATACTTTTTCTCGTGGAAGATTAGGTAGGATTAAAGGGATTGCAAGAAATTACGCCTTTGCATTACTAATATATTTTCAGGACCTACCTAACACATTTCAATTATCGAGTGTTTTCACCGCATTCTGCCATAAACAGAAAATCATTCAAATTTCCCATTCTGGGAATTTTCCAACNCATTTTTGGCGTCACCGTGTTTGATGGTAGCCAAATGTATGAGACTGCACCTGTAAATGAGTGGTTGTTTATGTTTTTAACTGTCTGTATGATAATTATACTTTTTCTCGTGGAAGATTAGGTAGGATTAAAGGGATTGCAAGAAATTACGCCTTTGCATTACTAATATATTTTCAGGACCTACCTAACACATTTCAATTATCGAGTGTTTTCACCGCATTCTGCCATAAACAGAAAATCATTCAAATTTCCCATTCTGGGAATTTTCCAACGCAATAAGTTACACGTCATAATATTAAATGTGATGACTAGAGCCCGGATAGTAAGCAAAACATTTTATTGGAACATTTAAACTTTTGCAACTTTAGGAACTTTTGCATATTTTGACGATTTATTGGGGTTTTGCATATTTTACACATATTCGGATTCTTTAGACTATTTCGTGCATTTTGAGAGGAAAATATTATTGAATTTTGTCAAATATCCTCAAATATTTATCACCGAACCATATCCAATAGTTGGAAATGAGGACTACCTCTTAGTGGAGCCATAGAAATTGTAGTTTTAAAAAAGTTCAACTAAAAAATTACCTCTTTTGTATCCTGAAAAATTAAGATGGAAACTGAACGATGTTTTTAGAAAAACTTTGGGCTTAGAATCTCTGATACAAGTAAATCAATGAAGTAAGACAAGAGTTGCCTGACAATATTCCCCATAATCTTGCTCCTATTTCCAAATTCTGACCATCGCCATCGGTAAATGTGGAATGGTAATTTTTACAAGATAAAATAATCCTAAGTGACTGACGTTATGGTATCGAGTAAAGTAAATAGATTCCCTTACCGTACCTACCTACCTACTGTTGAAATGTAAAAAAAATCATATTTCAAATGATACATTACTGTTTTGCTTTATTTTCATTTAGATTATTTTTTCATTATTTGGATTATTTTGGCAATTTTCCTTACATAATCTTTTGCATATTTGGCCGATTTTGTACAGATTACCTATATTCCGGGTTCTAATAATTATTATTATTTTAAAGACTTTTCACTTCCCACTTCTGTGGGAGTTTTAATTTTGGCAGGGTCATAAAAACATAATCTAATCAAAGAGTTTAGAAAACGTTTGTTCGGTCATGTCCCATTAAAAAAATATTTTTTCCCTTCTTTAAAGGAAATTTCTCATCCTTAATCACTCCTTAGAGTTCCGTCCTAGGCTCAGATACACATTATCTATCTAGCAAATGCGAGCAAGCGAGCGTTATTTGGGGTGCGGATTGCGACACCTATTGAGAAAGCTTATACTGTTGTATATCCTTACCATTAAATTAGAACCCGGTCAGCATCGCCTACAAAACTTTCTCCATCCCCAGCTTTTGAATGACTGATGTAGATCAGTGGATAAATTACACTAAACCTTCTATTGTGATTATATTATTTCAGGTATGAGTCACGCGGCAGGTTCTTTTAAACTAAAAAACAAAAAAGCTGAAAAGGACGCAACTGTAGTAACCTATTTGAAGAAAGCTGGGGCCATTCCACTCTGTGTTACCAACACACCAGAACTTTGTGTTAGTTGGGAATCCACCAATCTTGTCACGGGAAGAACACTAAATCCTTATGACTTTTCACGAACTCCAGGTGGTTCTTCTGGCGGCGAGGTAAGTACTATTTTCTAATTGAGCACTCTCGGAAATTTTGACAGTTTATTTTTTTTCACGAACAGAATATGTATTCAACAGGATACTATTAGTAGATGGTCCAAATTTTAAATCTAAATTGCCGTATAGAAAACCAATAAAAATAACAAACTTGGGCGTGAGTTCGTGTCACTCTGTATATTCGTTTATCTTTTTTGCCAATGATCTTAGAGGCACGGCCGTTCTGGTGATTAGTTTTAAATTTTATTCACCCGATCCAATTTTAGAACCATTTTACCAACGGTATCCTAAATTAAGGTCTAAACGAACACCTAAACTTTCTTGATTTGAGTTGATTTGTTGTTGCTACAAAACTTAAGATATCGGACCGTGACTTTTCGAATTTGGACAATAAGGTGGAAATTTGACCGTAATTCAAAAAAAGTGTGACAAGCGGCCAAAAAGCGCCAAAAACCGACAGCAGTAGATTAAACTACAACTAAAGGTGTCTCTGCGTAATCAGTGCATAAAGTAATAAGTATGAATAGGCACCAAATTTCAAACTCTAGCCCTTTAGGCAGGATTAATTGAAACTACTAAAAAGCGGTAAAAAACGCCAAGAGTAACTTCAATTTCAACTGAAAGCTTTGCGGTTCGTTTCCGGCACAAAATTGACATACATACGGACACACACACACACGGACCAATGGCTGAAACTTGAGATTTGGGCTCTGGGGACCTTAAAACGTGTTTTGGCATTGAAAACTCGACATCGGAAATTTCAGACTATTACAATACTTCCCTTTATATATAATATAAGGAAAGTAATAAGAAATTACCCACAAACTGTACTCGGATGACACTAGTAGTCTCTTGGATGTATTTCTGCATGTAGTATTAATTCCAGGCATAATGTGACATCCAATATTCATGAAATATACATTCTTACAAGTGAACTTACAGAATAAGTAGGAACTTATTTGCCGAGTTTCTCAAGAACCTTTCAACAATAAAACATGGACAACGTGTAGATATACCAGGAATTCACATGGTACTAGCAGCATATGTTTACAGCCATAAATAGTCATTTGTGATGATTATGTTCTTCACATTATATAATATACAGTCATACAGGGTGTTTGGAATTTTTTTGTCATTTTCAAAAGGTCAAGATAAAACTTTAAAACTTTCCGAATATATGTATTACCTATGGTCGGAAATGAATCCTAACGGAGATATGGAACAAAAATGAAAATCAACCTTTCCTTAGAAGTTAGCTTTAACTTAGTTAAAGGACCTTTGTATGTATTGTAATGAAAAATTTAAATAAATAAACATTAAACAAACTACTTATAATACTTCAGTCACTGTAAGAATGTAACAAATAACGACGACATTTAATAAAATGAAACGAAGACAAGAACTTTTAGAACATAAAAGTTAAACTGGTTAAAATTGTATATCCAAGGGATGGACCTATAGTAGGTAGGTAATATACCTACTTGAATATCACTTTTTGCTCCATGTGAGAGCGGTTTTACAACAGGAATGTAAAAGGAATATTTTACCTGCCAGTTATGGTAACTTCTAGATGATCGCTGGTCAGCTTCTTCATATTTGAAACTGAATATTAAACGATGAGCAAACTGTAGCTAAATCGGACGCGGTTTGTATTTAAGAACCGAATAATTTTAAAGGTTCAAAAAAAAAACACTAGGAACATTATTTTTATTTAGTCTAGGGAAGGATGGAGGTTGACAGATGATGAAGTGTATGATTCTAAACCATGTATATAGTTTCTTCATAATATGCTATTACCTGCTCTACCCAAAAGTTTACTTTTGGTAGAGTGTAGACGGTCGCATTAAAAAAAAGGGGGGAGGGGGGGGGTATTNCAAATTTCATTATTGAAAATAATACCCCCCCCCACCCTTTTTAATGCGATCGTCTTTGTTGATTTTTTACAGAGTCAGTTTCTATTACGCGTATTTAGGGGTGTATGTGAAACTTATGTGAATGATCTGCAAATTACATCGGCAAAGGTGATATTGGAACACTAGACAGATCCAATTTGGAGAAGTCGTGATTTTGTGTTCATCATTCTACTAATTTATTATTCTTATTTTTATTCAAGGCAGCTTTGATATCTTCAGCCGCATCAGTAGTTGGAGTAGGATCGGACCTTGCCGGATCTATAAGAGTACCATCACTATTTACGGGAATATTTGGACACAAACCCACAGCAGGTTAGTATCAGTTTAGAGGCATGGCCTTTCTGTGTGTTTAAAAATGGCTATTCCATTTTAAACCTTTTTTCTACGAGCATCTCTATTTTCATTATTAAAAAAAATCTCGATCCCGGTTTTGAACTCTTACCTAACACTAGAATGGAATACCTGTTCAGATTTTTATTTTGCGAACAAAGTATGTCCTATATAAACACTCAACAGCTTGCCAAAACTTTTGCTTTAATATTATTATTTTCAGTATTGAACCTTTGAATGGTGAAACAAAAAAATACCACCACTCCAAATGGTTTGCTTTGATTTCATAGGTTGCGAGAAATTTTGAGATATCAAACGTAACTGGAACTCAGCTTTTTAAAGACATCTCTTTAATTGATTAATTTAATCAAATATGTATATTAAAAGGACGATGATGGAGAAGTTGTAAAATTGGACAGCTTTAACAATTTTTCCCCTGAATAGTAAGAAGACTATAAAGAATAACTTTTGAAAAGTATTTGAGATCAAGTTGAGAATATTAGAAATGAAAAGTCATAAAGAGTGGCCATGATTTTGAGGGGAAGGGGATCCCTTTCAAATTGACTATGAACCTTTTGCTCACTCGCATATCAACATACGAGTATAAAAGTTCGGCAGAAAGGATATATTTGAAGTGATTGTGCTTTGTTATTTTAGGTATTGTTCCTCTCGAAGGCCATTTTCCTCTTTTAAAAGACAAAGATTTTCAAAATTTCTTGGTTGTGGGGCCCATGACCCGATATGCAGAGGACCTAAAACTCATGTTGAAAGTTATGGTCGGTCCAGAGACTGCTAAAGAGCTGAAGCTGGATTCTCCGGTAAGATCTTTCTATACAAAAAGTGGCCCAGAAAAAACGTTGCAAAAATTAAAGAGATAATTTTCAACAATAAATACGTCCACATGTACAGTCCGATTTTGCTCGTTTTTTTAAGATGGCGGACATATTGGTTTCCTTAAAACACATTACTTCTCTGAACGAAATCACGTTAAATTTTTTCGGCTCATAAAAAAAAATAGTTGGGAGCATTAAGACAAAAATAAAATTTGCCGTTTGCATTACATATTTCGAACACCGAGTTTAGATTTCAATGTCGGTGCTGTAATATGCATATTATCATGTAGAAACAAAAGTTTATTAGCTAAAATTTCATTGCAAATTTGGGTGGTGGTCCCATTTTAGCCGGAATCTAAATGGGAAATATTATGTTTGTCACCTCTCTCACATGAAATGGGAATACTGAGGGATGGGCATACTACATTACCGACATTAAAATCTAAAGCAAGGGTCACTTCATAACTTCAAAAAAAAAAAAAAAAATACCTAGTCTTATGAATTTTTTTTCAAATGGGAACACAACGGCCCGTGACTATTTTTTTTTCTGTCCACGGGGGAAATCGTTTGCCTGACGTTTTTACGGTAAAAGGAAACGCGTTGTTAGGAATATTTTCCAAAATATAAAATTTTAATATGCAAATTTTAATACGTATTTCTCAGGTTTCCATCACTGACCTTAAGATCTTCTACAAAGAAGATATGGAATCAACTTTTATATTACCAGTTGACAAACAAATCAGAATAGCTTTCAAAAAAGCTATCCATTATTTGAGGAGCGCGTGTACCTTCACCGAAGAGGTTAGTAACGTATAATCATCGAAGTCTCTTCACCACCGAATTCTGTGGTAGCCTGTTACAAAAACTGTAGGTCTACAAATAAACATACAGGCGGGATAAACTTCAGGGACGGATTAATATCTTGCGAATGACGAAAGATAAAGAACTAAAATTAGGAGTGTTGTTTTAAGATATAAAAATGCACTTTATGAAGGGGTGCCGCGCCGCCAGTGGGTAAAATTTTTATTCTCAAATGGAAACCTCCTTTTTTACACAATTGATTTAAAAGTACTTATCAATACAAATGTTTTGGTGAATAAGACAATTTTCCAACTTTTCTAGTTACAAAATTTGCTATTTGAATTTTGGGGTCGTGAAGCAATTGCAGTAACTGAAAAATATTTTACTAACGGTAGACCTACGTTTTAAAGCGCATACTTCTCAAAGATGGATTATTATTTTTATTACAGGCAAATATTCCCGATCTAAAATTATTACCCGAAGCCTGCATGGGTGAAATTTTCTCAATCAAGAATATAGAAAATGTTTACTCACTAACAGAACCATTGAAACACAAAAAGGTAAAATCTAATTTCTGCGTAATCTCTCTCTTTTTCTAAAGAGGGAATCTCCAATAGTCCCCAAGGACAATGAAAATAATTATGAACTAATTTGATTGGTATTAACGTAAGACACGTTGTTAGAGCGATAGAAATAATCAATTTTCTCGATCTGCCAACTTTCGACACGAAAACCCTATGCCTTATCTACTTAACTCATTGGGTTGGTCGGCCACATTGAGAATAACTGGTTTATAGTGGTCATCTCACTGAAATTGTATCCGAGGGTTCTGAGTTTGATTCCTGTCGATGTCAGAATATTTTGATTTCTGTAGTGTGTTTTGGGGTGCACTCAACCTCATGGAGATAATAGCCCTATGACTATCAGAACACACCGAATTGTAGTGGCAACATTGTAAATGCGAAAGTGGTGTTTGTTTATTGGAGCAGTTGTCTTACTTTCATGCAACAAGGAAGCAACACGTCGATGTAATTTTTTGCTTAGATATACTCATAGGATATAGGACGAAAAGTAACACCCGATAAAGACGTCCATGCTTCTAATGTGAAGTTGTCAGATGCACTTGGTTATAATATACCTACTAATTACTTTTACAGAGTCAACCGAACACGGTTGTAGAATTTGCAAAAGCTTTGTTCGGTTTGTCTGAGTATAGTTCGCAAGGTATGTTCTTTCAATCTTACATAGAAAACACTGGATACGTACCAAAAAGTGATTTGGAAAAATATAAATTTGTCTTGGGATCATTGAAAGAGAAGTTTCTGGTAAGTCATCAATTCTTGTGGTTGTATTAGCAGATTCTACATGATCAATCTTCCTGATAATATGTCATTGAAAGAGAAGATTCTGGTAAGTCATCAATTCTTGTGGTTGTAGTAGCAGATTCCACATGATCAATCTTCCTGATAATATATCACTGAAAGAGAAGTTTCTGGTAAGTCATCAATTCTTGTGGTTGTAGTAGCAGATTCCACATGATTAATCTTCCTCATAATATATCATTGAAAGAGAAGTTTCTAGTAAGTCATCAATTCTTGTGGTTGTATTAGCAGATTCCACATGATCAATCTTCCTCATAATATATCATTGAAAGAGAAGTTTCTGGTAAGTCATCAATTCTTGTGGTTGTATTAGCAGATTCCACATGATCAATCTTCCTCATAATATATCATTGAAAGAGAAGTTTCTGGTAAGTCATCAATTCTTGTGGTTGTATTAGCAGATTCCACATGATCAATCTTCCTCATAATATATCATTGAAAGAGAAGTTTCTGGTAAGTCATCAATTCTTGTGGTTGTATTAGCAGATTCCACATGATCAATCTTCCTCATAATATATCATTGAAAGAGAAGTTTCTGGTAAGTCATCAATTCTTGTGGTTGTATTAGCAGATTCCACATGATCAATCTTCCTCATAATATATCATTGAAAGAGAAGTTTCTGGTAAGTCATCAATTCTTGTGGTTGTATTAGCAGATTCCACATGATCAATCTTCCTCATAATATATCATTGAAAGAGAAGTTTCTGGTAAGTCATCAATTCTTGTGGTTGTATTAGCAGATTCCACATGATCAATCTTATTCATAATATATCATTGAAAGAGAAGTTTCTGGTAAGTCATCAATTCTTGTTGTTGTAGTAGCAGATTCCACATGATCAATCTTCCTCATAATATATCATTGAAAGAGAAGTTTCTGGTAAGTCATCAATTCTGGTGGTTGTATTAGCAGATTCCACAGGATCAATCTTATTCATAATATATCATTGAAAGAGAAATTTCTGGTAAGTCATCAATTCTTGTTGTTGTAGTAGCAGATTCCACATGATCAATCTTCCTCATAATATACATCTTCTCCAAACAATTTCCGATAAGGTCCAAATTTCTTGCGCTATGAATGTTCGGGTTTTCTTTGCACAGTTGAAAAGATTTGTGGTGCTATGAGAGAATGTTGCAGTTGATCATGCTCTGAAAGATGGAAGATTACGTGAATTAATCAAATATGAGTGATTATTGACAAAAAGTGCAATGTCATGTGCCTGAGACGCGACTTCAGTTTGACTTTGAAGATTCAATGTTTTTTCTTAGGATGGGATATTTTTGCCATGTATGAAGTACCTATATTTCCTAACCTCTCTGCTTGCGGAGGCAAGTACAAATGTATGTTAGTTTACATTTTTAATTGGCATACCATGCCACAAATTAAAATATTTTCAAAAATACATTTTTTTTAGAAAAAATATTTAAGTGGAATCAACGGAAAAGTCAACCTTAAGTCATATCCCTCAAATCTGGGCCAGAATTGGATTCACTTACATCTCGATCCACTTCCGTCGATTGAAAAAACGTCTCACTGGAAAATTAACATTCATATGTAATTTCAAAATAATAAATGGGTACTTTCTTCACAAAATCTCAAAACGTACTTAAGTCTGAAAGGAGAGAACGGGATCATCGATTTTTTTTCTTCGTCTCGTTTTTTCCCCCGTAGAAAGAAAAACGTTCGTAACGGGAACACTCTCAAGAAAACACGTGACCCGCAAAAAAAGAACTTCACGAAAAAAAAAAAAAATGTTCTGTATTAGAGGGAACGAGGTTTTAAGTGGCACTGGAAAATATTTATTTTTTAAAAAAATATTCTTGTAATTTTATCCTTCAAAAAGAGATAACGTTCATAAATTAAAAAATAATGAATTTCAGGGCATGTTGGGGACAAACGGAGTGTTTATTTTTCCATCATTTCCAGTGCCTGCATTACGACATGGAGAAATCTTTATGACAGCTTCAGGAGTCTTTTACTCTATGCTGAGTAATACATTAGGGTTGCCTGCTACAAACGTACCTTTGGGATTAGGTGATAACGGTTTACCTGTTGGACTCCAGGTGAGTTATTACCTTATTACAGTACTATTTGCTATTATAATTTTAAAAGTTTGTGACCTAACCTAGATGGAGGAAAATAAAAACCCACTGAGTCTCATTTTTCAACATAATCTCCCTTGACTTCAATACATTATTTACATTTCCATGAACATCTCTATGCCCGTAAATAGTAGTTAGCATCTTAACTGTAAAATAGTCGAACTGATCCTTTCATCGCTCCCAAATTTTTCCACGCAGCTCAGATTAAATTTCTGCAAATCGAAATATTCGCTAGGGCCAGGTCTGGACTGTAGGGGGGCTAAGATATGTCAATAAAGCCACACTCACGCACAGCAGCCTTCGTTTAACGTTGTCATGGAGGAGCGGAACCCATCGTAAAAATGTATTCGGGAATGTAAACAAAAATGACCTGTCCGAATAAAACTAATCAAAATATTTGGATTCTTTTACTTCGTATTATCATTAGGCAGTGTAAGACATTTAAAAGCATTGTCAGAATTACAATATTTTAACCCTTTGTCGGTCCGGACACAAACTTTTGAAAACACCCTCGCATATTGGCATATACTCAGATACTTCATATTCTATATTGGTACCTATGTATATTATGCAAACGAAAATCTTTAGTTCGGAAAATTTCCCAAGCAGACTTGGCACGAGTTAAATCAATAAGAGAATAGCATGTTCTCTTATTACTCAATTAATAAGTAATTCTACTTTTGGTTGCACGAGTATATGTCACTTTTTTCTGTTTCTATACTTTCAGGTCATGGCCGGACCAAATCAAGATAGATTATGTTTAGCCGTAGCTGAAAAATTAGAAAATGTGTTTTATGGATGGACCCCTCCAAACAGTTCTGGATTGTTGGTTGAATACAGAGAATAATTTGGAGCTCGAATGTACTTTTTATCTCATATTCAGAGAATAAGATAAAAGAGGAAATTTTGGAGCCAATCCTCACGTTGAATAAGCCAGCTCTAGTTTAATCACTGAAATTCAGCAACGTCGGGCGCAATCAGACGGATGTCCAGTCATGGACACCATGTGTTGTCGGCTATTTCGGTGTGCTTACACCTCGTGAGGACAACTGAGCAAGCTCTTAGCATTATATCTTAATACAATAATTATACTATTTTCCGTTTATCGATTTTTGGAATCTACTTTCGTCCGGGGACACCGTATGGCGGGCGAACGCAGTATTTTGAATCGATTTTTTGATTCTAGATAGCTTGGAACGTAATTTTTTTTTGTTGGCGGATTTGTTTTTCTCGTTTTTTAGCCAGTAAAATAAAAAACCCATGTGCCAATTGGCAAAATGAATGGTACGGAAAAAAGTACTAAACTTTATCTTCCTTTATCTAGGAATTTGGCAACCTTCAACAGTAGTCGCATGTTTATCGCAGCTCTTTGGTGAAAAAACATTTGAATTGGCTTGGCAGCCTTAGGCTGTTGTCACAGCTCTCTAGTGAAAATATATGTTAATTAGATTCTAGAGGGTCACCCCAAAATGACATCTTCTGACCCATAAATAGACCCCAACCCCAAAGGGTGCTATTTCCAATGTAAAGGTTTTATCTCGATTTATGGTCTCAGGGAATATGTCACCAAACTTCATCAAAATCGGACAAATAATAAAGTCTGTAGATGCGCGAACACGATTTTGCGGACGGACACACTTTTTTCTAGACCAGATTTTTGGAATGCAGTCGTCATAATTCGTTCAAAAAAAAAAAAAAAAAAAAANAAAAAAAAAAAAAAAAAAAAAAAAAAAAAAAAAAAAAAAAAAAAACGACATCAATTTTGTTCACCAATATAATACTTTATTTTACTATACTTCGTATATGGGAAGATAAAGTAAAAATCACAGTAATAGGATTAAAGCTGCAAATCCTATATTTGAACAAAAAGAAAGAACATTCAAATTATTAATTTAAAATAAATAGGTACATTATTTAAACAATTTTCTGTAATTTAAAAATACAAGATCTAAATAAACAAATAAAATCAAATTGCAAAATAAAAACTAGATTTTGAAAGAAAACATAAAATGAATGTGCTAATGAAAGGTGAATAATTTAAGTTTTTGGGGTTGGTTCCGCCAGTATTGAGGTAAAATTAGCCAAAGACGTTATCATGTTGAATAAATTAAGTAAAATCTTCCTGGGGTCCAAATTAAAATAAACTAGAATTTAAATGACAGAATAAAGTGAGATAGTTTTAACAGCACAATTTTTCTTAAAACTTGTGTTTGTCTGTCTATTCGTTCCATAACTTTCGAACGCTTTGTCCAATTTTGATGAACATTGGTATGAATATTAAAATGTTCATAGAAATAGTTTTTGGTTGATCTTAAAATCAACTGTTCCCCGCATTTCTTGATACAGGTTTGAAAAAATGGTTGACACGGGTTGATATAAGGTTACCGATGTTTAGATGACTCATTTTAACTGAGTGAGATGTACAGTTTACATATCTACCAAGACTTCTAGTCTTATACTTGTAATTTGTATAGCTAGTATGACACTTGTACTATTGACTTATAGTTCATTGTGAAATGGACCTCTGGTCTCTTGTTACGTAAAATATTGTATACTTATATACGGGGCCAAAGACAATGTATATTATTCTTTTGAAACCCCTGTGCAAGAAGTTATCCCAATTTTTTGTATAAATAATCTTCAGTTACAAAAATAAACTATAGAATAAAATTTAACTAAAAATTCATAAAAATAAATAATAAACAAATTTATAAATATAAATTTCCAAAATATTTTTTATCGACTACAAAATAAATTGTTGAGTTACGAGCGCCATCGTCTGTTAGGACATGTTATAGTGAACTATTTGAGACTCGTAACTCAACAATTCAATTTGTAGTCGATACAAAATTATTTTAGAAATTCATAATGACTACAAACATCCTTCATGAAAAATCTTATTTAAATTTATAAAATACTAGATACCCAGTTTGGGCTTCTCTCATTCGCAAACACCGCTGTTAGAATATACTTCAGATTAAACCACAAGATGTGGTTCATATCTGTATATGAGATCTGATAAAAGTGAGGATGAGACAAACCGAGTCTCAGTATGAATAGTTGGAATTCAGCATGCATAACTACGCAGACTGAATGGATTGGAATAAGACAAAATCATTATTTCCTACAACCATTTTTTCGTATTAAATATTGATATCATTAAATTTTATTGACCCAACGAAATGGAGAAAATTTCTCCACTACTTTAATTTTGCTTATCTTTTCGTAACACGATATCCCTCTAATGCCTTATCTGATTTTGATGAAATTTGATATGGCCATTCATTATATTCATAGAATTACCTGATTAGGATCCTACTGAGAGTGATCTACAGTTTACAGAATTGCCAGACATTTGCTGTTTGTTTACGAACATGGGGAAGTTTTTGAGACACAAAAATTGAGTCTAAATGATCGAGTATTATTAATTCCAGGGAAATAAACATTTCTATAGTCGTGCTTGGTTTGGATCTTGAACGTCGAATAATTTAAACATTGATGCAGCCGGATTCACATTAGTCAAGTTTCCTAATAAATTACCAGTAGTTCTGAAAACTGTAAACCCCACTCACTTTGGGTCACCATGAGGCTTGGGGCGTAGCTAGGCCCCCAAGGCCCGAATCCAGAAAAAAATTTGCGTTTTTAGAAAAATATCAAAATTTTACCAAATGAAATAAGAAGAAAAATCAATCTTATAAAGTGATTGACATCTTCAGTGAAAAGAAGGCCAGAAAGTAGCATAGTTATTTTTGCAAAATTGTAATTTTGTAAATGTGTTTTTTCTCTACCTTGAATTAAACAAATTTTTTTCATGTAAAACGTTGTACTTTTTCATTTACCTAATAATTAGGCTATCAGTGAATAAATTTTAGACTAAAAAAATTTTTTTAGTCTAAAATTAATCCCCCTAAAATCTAACGGATACGGGTTTTTGCGTTTTCTCATATTTTCAGACATTCTCGAGATACGGGGGGTGGGGTGAGACTTTAAGGACACCCTGTAAATATGTACAGATAAAAAATGGGTATTTTTTGGGGGGTTCTTTGGTACAGGTGGGTCATGCTCCTGGGGCCTCATTCGCTTATCTTGCACCGGGGCCCCCACATGTCTAGCTACGCCACTGCATGAGGCTCCAGTTTGAACAATGGGTCCCAAAAACTAATCAGCCAATTTTATGAACCTTATAATGATCTTTGTACATGTGTAGATATACCAAATTTCATCGAATCGAATAAGGCGTTCTACAGGTACCGTTGTGCAAAAGAACAAACAGATAAACAAAATTAAATTTGTGAAGTTAAAAATAGAACTTCACTTTGTCCATTAATCCGGGCTCAAATTTTACCACAAAGCCTTTCAAATCTGCAATACCATACAATTGTATAATATACGACTTGTTTATATCAAACCAGTTGTTAATTCTCAGTTGATTATTAAACAACTGGTTGCTAGAGAACTGTAGAATCGGCCATTACTATACACGCTGATGATTTTTTTTTTAATTTGGCTTAACGTCTTCTTAACATCATTTGACCATTCGAGACGGGGGTTTTACCCTCCATTCGCTGGAAACTAGCAAATCAGCTACCCACATTGACCTCATCCAGCCTGGGTTGGTCCGAAAAAATAGCCAGCATCGCGAGGCCGCAAACCCACGTGGACACCCACATGGTACAACCTCGCTGGACGTTGCTTAACTTCCGTGATCGTATGGAAATTGGAGTATTTAACGTGTCATAGATGCTGGCTACGATGATGATTTGATTGTATACAATATTATTTAACTAGATTAGAAAATTAATCATTTCTTTCAATTTGAAAACAAACAACAACAATTGAAGAATGCAACGTTTCAATTTGAATAAATAAAATTAAAGATTCGCAAACATTAAAATAAAATGTTCATTAAAGTTAAGATTAGTTCAGAATGATTTTTCATTCGGACGAACTTTCAGAAGCACCACCACCGGGGAAAATCGATATCAGACAGACGATAATAGTGGGAGGCCTACTGAAAGATCGCCGAATTAATTCTGAATCAAATACCTATGTAATATTGTATAATAAGTTATGACTTTGTATAATAGACCTAATTGCAACTTGGTTTACATAGCTCTTGATAGCTATGTAGTCTGAGTTTGTTATTTTATACGCTCACTATGATGTGTATAGGAGTCACCTCCATGCTTTTCCCACTCTTTATTGAATTCGTTTTCTAAAATTTCGGCTCCTCGTTTTCTTGTTAGACCGGTCTCTTCCAAACTAAGTTCACACATTTGCATATCATCTCGACCTATTGAAAGGGAAAATTAAAAAAATTGACTCAGAATGATATAAAACTTGACACTTCTGATACCATCGCTTGAGAAATATAGCTTAAAAATCGGTTATACCTACTTTTTCAGTGGCAAGTTTCCACATTGTAAAAAATAATTCCTTCCTAATATCACAAAAAAACATATAAAAATTAAGAAAAGCGATTAAAATGAAAATATCAGTTTTTTGTTCGAAGAACAGAATTTTCAATATTTTTTTCAAACAAAAAACTTGAAAGTCACCAAATACATTCATCTATTATATCAGGAATTTTTAATTTGAAAGAGGGCAAAATTTTCAGTAGGTGTTTTGCAAAATCGCGTAAAACGATGCGGGAAATGACCAAAACAACTGGACGTTGTTTAATTTCAGTGATCTAAAGGGAACTGGTGTATTCTACGTACCATATACGCTGTTTAAACGCATCTTTATTTACTGCGAGATTAATCGAAGCCGTTTCTTCAATCTCCCATTCCCAATGTTTTGGGCTGAGAAAAGCATACCCAGCGGGTCTGCTCTGGGTGGTACTCGAAATGGATAGGATTAAACAAAATCGACAATAGAAGTCGATTCCAAAGGTTCATTATTAAAAGTATTAAACAAATATTGTCCAACATCACCTAAAAACATAATTTATCTGATGTATGTAAAAAGTTATACGATAAATTTAAATGACAACCTTACCCGCTATTAACAAGATAGCCGCTTTATCTGGGTGGAGTTCCATTTGTCTTGCCACATACTGTCCATCGAAATGGGCATACCACCAACCTCTCTTGATATTCATATCGACATCATTCAAGGCAGTATCTCCATTTGGTGTTCCGTTGGTCATTTGAGATGGTCGTACAAATGGAATTCTAAAATAACGCTGAGAACTTGTATTAATGGTAGCTTTGGTTGTCGTCTTGGGCATTTTCATAGCTGAAACAAGAGATATTATAACTGAAAGACTTGAAGTCACTCGGAAAATAACGGTGTCAAGCATTCTTGTGAAAATTATTCAAGGATCCAAATTTTCAAATATATTTAGCGAGTATAAGATTCGTGCACACAGAAAAGAATGGGGTGAAATTCGCATTGGTTTATTAGTAGACCAGACCTCGCAAATTTGCAGCCGTTTCCAAAACGTAGACGGTCAAGAAAACATACACAGAAAGTACTAGAGACCAAATACGTACAGATTCTGTTCGTCAATTCGTCTCTATTTTATAGAGGAGAATATTTCAATATTCTCTCGTAGACAAATCGGAGGGTCCACATGCACCTTGATCGCAATCAAATGAACAGTTACTAGGAACTAAAAAGAGTAATTCATTTTTCGTGTTCGATTCCATAGGTTCATTAGAGAAACCAGTACCTGTTTGCTGTGTGCCCTATGGAACCAAATTTGTTTCTTGTGAAACCCAAAATCCTAGAGAAAAATTTTAATTCTGATTTTTCTCATAGCTACTAAATGAATGCAAACAAAGCTTGTCCTACTTTCGATTATGGGAAACGCCTAATCTATTTCAAATATAGAAAACAAACAAAATCAGAGACCCAACACAAGAAATATGTACGTATACGATTCTACTTGATGTCAAAATGTTACCTGCATCCATCACAGATTTAGGAGCTCTCTCATTTTCTTCCATCGTAGTTTTCCTCTTATTCTTGGCTTTCCATGCATGATACACTTTTAATCTTCTATGGAACTCAATACGACATGCCTTCAATGAGATGAAAAAATAAAATAAAATGATATTAGAAGAGACATTACACAAAACACGCCGCCATTACAGTGTACCCTCTGAACTTCCATAGGCGATTGATTCTACGTAATCAGTTCACTTGGCATTTTTATTAGAAGAGATGTTACACAAAACACACGGCCATTACAGTGTACCCTCTGAACGTCCATAGGCGATTGATTCTACGTAACAAGTTCACTTGACATTTTTATTAGAAGAGATATTACACAAAACACACCGCCATTACAGTGTACCCCCTGAACGTCCATAGGCGATTAATTCTACGTAACAAGTTCACTTGATCTTTTTATTAGAAGAGATATTACACAAAACACACCGCCATTACAGTGTACCCTCTGAACGTTCATAGGCGATTGATTCTACGTAACAAGTTAACTTGAATTTTTTTCCGAACAAAAATCTTCTAACTAAGACTACATCCTTCTGTTTGGTTCAACTCCAGAGCTTCGGATTTCAACTCGGTTACTCCAAATGGTGCTATATAAATCTGGCATTGAATAATATGTTTTAAAAAAAGTAGTGCTAGGCTCAATTAAATAGTATACGATACAACGACTGACCGAAATGATAATAAAACCATTTATTTTTTCAGACCTTACCAATATATTTATTTTTCAATATATCGAAGGATGGAGGGTGACTCTCCATCATGTTAATAATTATAAATAGTGTTTCTGGTGTTTTGTTTTATTTATTTTAAAAATAGAAAATAATACTTAGGTATAATTAACAATATTTTTGTAGTTGATACATATTTTTTTCCAATTTGCATAATTAACATTTTTTTAACCTTTATTTATTAATTTATGTATATTTCAATACAAAAGTAAATCAGATGCAAAAAAAAAATCCCTCACGACTGTTTTTTTTCCTTCTTCTTCTTATTTTTGAATACTTTCTTACGTATACTTTCTTTTTTAAATAATATTCTGGAGTGATCCTTCTAGTACATTTTGGTTTTTAAGGACCCCTCAGGTCTTACGGAGACGTTAAAACAACACTAATAACAGATGAACTTTCCAATCAGCATTGTCACAAATTAAAATTAAAAAAAAACATTTAATTGAAGAAAATGACCCTTTCAAAATAGACCGATTTGTTCGTTTAAATTAGCATAACTTTCAGATTTTTTTTTATTCCGGAGAGGGTTCTTTTTGTGATAATTGATATTCCACAAGCCTAGAATTAAAAAATCGTCCATTGGCAAGCTTACCTCAAGCAGTTCTATATCACAAGATGTATTGATAGTATCTCGTAGCTCAGAATACTTCCATTTCGATAAATCGAATTTTGAGTTACTATTGAGAGCTTGTTGAGCCCTGATATTTTCAGATCTGGAAAAAAAACATCAACCTGTTTCTACTATTTTTTCCTAAATCTGAAAATGGGGAAGCAGCACCGCTACAACAACACATTTAAAACAAACCCCCGCTTTGTTCGGTCGATCACAACGACAAATAATTCAATATTAAAAAGACAATCTCTGATGCTAAGACCTCACTACACAAACATGCGAAATGCGAATAGTTAGATCGGTTCTGAGAAAGGGGAGACATGGCACTTATCATCCCGAAATGAAACCATTAAAAATTTACGCAGTAGACAGAACCTTATTTACAGCTACAGTCTCATACCCGTATATCTGGCTTCCATCGAACACACTGATTTCACTATTGATTATACCATGCTGTTATTTGACTACTCTTAATTGATTCGCGAAGAAAACGTAGGCTAATCCTACTCAAAATTATTGTTCTCTCAGTGGCCGATTCCGGGCACTGGAAGGACCGCATATTAAAGTTCCAGCCAGGGGCCATCAGAATGTTTTCGGTAATCTCATATCAATTTTTTTAAAACATGAATCTAGAAAAGTTCTGTGAACTGTAGACCTCACTTTGTTAAAATAGCCAAAATGAGACTTCGGATTGCACAAAAGTCTTTTTCATTGATTTTAATTATTTCCTTGGCTTATTCATATTCTTCTTTCAAGCAGAAAAGGAGCAACGGATTGACGTGATTTAATGGATAAAGATAGTTTATAAGCCATAGAGTAACAAAGAATACGTTTTATCTTGAGTCTAAAAACTATAAGTACCTGTTTAATTTATTGTTTGATGAGGAGTGATTAAGTTGTGCACCCGAATCCCTGTTGAGTGAGCATCGTACATTGAGTATGTACAAAAGTAAGAGAAAAAAAACAGAAAGAAGAAAAATAGATTAGTTACTTGCCGCTTCTAATATAACACATCCGAAGCCAATAAGGGTCAGATCCACCAATATTGAGTTGCAAGTTTATATCAATATAAGTCAAGGCGTCCATGAGCACCCAGTTCAAGTTAAAAATAAAAAACCCAGGCAGCTTTGTTTCCACAAAAATATTTTCAACCCTGACTGTTTTTCATTTGTATTTAACTTTGAAAGAAAATAGCTATCGAACCTCAAAGAGCCTTTTTAATTAATTTCGATAGTATTTTGTTTTTGCCGTTAATTTTACGGCTCAAACCGTTCGGGAGAGAGTGAAAAGTGTCTGGGACAACATATTATTTATTTTGATTCTTTGAATTTTCATTGGAACATTATCAGAAATATCTCAATATTAATTTTAACTGAATATTGGTGGATACCGGCCTGAGACTATTTAACAATTTTAAATGTTTGTTACCGCTAAACAGCCTACCGCCTAACTAAAATTCAATGAGAAACTATCAGAACTAGTTCAACCTTTTAAAAATTAGAATGCATCGGCATCTAACGAAGACTTCCCGGCTGCAATGCCTCAGTGGTGAAATCTCATTCCCTGACCCGCTTTGAATTTTTAAGCCAAGAGTGCAATTAGGACACAGTGAGGGGGAGACGTGAAAGTCATTCTAGAAGCAATCTAAGAATAATGTCTACATTCTCTGATACACCCAAGACCGTTCCGAAAAAAAGGTTCCAAAATAACATTTAGAAACTCAGTATCAATCAGTCTAATTCTTTCTTCTAAGCTTTATTTATTTGACAATGGCGTCTTGATTAAAGTTGAAACAAGTTATAGCCACCGAAAAAATTCAAGAAGGTTAAGCGTGGAATGCATAGACCATAGAGGATATTTTGAGTGCAAAACACAAGGTCGGGCAAGGCTCTCTGACGTTTTTAAAAGCGTATAACAAAATAGAGGGGGGGGGAGGGGCATTTTTGGAGCAGTTGACTGGCGTGGGGTCAGTCGCCATGAAGCTATATGGAATTGCTTCCAGGGCGACATATTTTGGGTAACATCTAGTGACCTCAAAGCTTGTCTAACCCGTATCTAAGTTATGGGGGGTACCCAAATCCCGTTTTTATATAGAAAAATGCAGCACTTTTCATCAGCTTTCTGTTAATAAAATTTGTGCAATACTACGCGACAAGTCAGCACGAATAATTTTTTACTCAGTAGCTCAGTTGGTAGAGGGCAAGGTACATAGATTTGTAACGAGGAAGCTGTTGGTTCGAACCAAGCATGAACATAAGTTTCTACTTCTACAATAACACGCTGAACTGCTAACTGCATGTGACAAGTATATTGGCTTAATACAACTAAATTATTTTTTTTAAACCCCAGTAGTGGTCTGAGGCTATGTTTAGAAAGAATTTCATCACTTAATGATGTCAGTTTTAATAAGATGTGTATTTTTTATTGATAAGGAAATGGAAAACTTTCACAAATCTGTTTGAATGAAACAGTGATTCAATTGAAAAATGAATCAAGTTGTGTTTTTGTGAAAAACGTCAAAGATCTTTGCCTCACCATGAAAGTCTAAAGTTTGTACAGCTAAAATCATTCTTGCGGTAGTGTAAAGTGGATATAAAATGTATCGTGCTAGCGTACCTGCGAGAAGGTGGTGAAAGATCTTCTATGACTCCATTTGTTTCCTGAGCTAATCTCAGGGCTAACTCATGATCTCTTCTTTCCTGTTCCAACTGTTCTCTAAACTTGGCATCCATGAAAGCTTCTTTTTCCAGTTCAGCCTGAAATTGTATAAGGAATTCTATCATAACCGGGGAACCCATCTATTTATATAAATAGTGTGGATTAGTTGTGGATGAAGTGGTGGTCCCCTAAAAATCAACCATTCTTCCCATTTCCAGATTCATGTTTTAAAAAATGGTGGAAATCCGAGTCCGGGACTAAAAAATCACGGGCTCCTTTACTAAAATGAACAAATTCTTAAGGACCCCTCCAAAAGCACGGGGGCTGGGGGGACTACCCCGAAACACGCTTCCGATAGGGCCCGAAAACCAAACAGCAAATTCTATGGGCATGATTAATGTCCACGCCATGTTTAATCAAAACCGGATCACGCGCTTGAGATTTATAGTGGTACAGACAGACAGATTAGTGAAACATACAGACCTCACTTAGTTGGGTTCATAATAATAACTATATTTTTTTGCATTAATTAAAACAAAACGTTGGAAAATTAGTGTGAGCATAAGAGGATTGTGTTTAATAGTCTAATGAAGTATTTATGCGCTCTGAGTATTTCTAATGTTCAAATAAAGCTCAGATTTTGACATAGTCTTTCAACACAGGACGAATATTCTATAATTTTTTTCAATCCAAATGTTTACCTGAATGATGGCTGCTGTCTTCTTATCTACAGCCTCCTGTTTCAGTCTTGTCTCTTCTTCTGCTTTTCTTCTCTGTTCCATTTCAATTTTCCTAAAATATAGAACAGACAATTGTGATTTGTGTTGAAACATCTCCCGAACCACTTAACATCAATTCCTACCTCATGCTTAAAGGTAATTTTGCATTATTGAAATAGAAACCCAATCAGATCTTGAACGAGAAACCACCAGATATATCCCCAAATGAACAAAAGATACACTATTCCACGAAACAACTACTATTTCTCCATTTTGATCTAGTTTGCCGAAGCAGCTTAACTGCTACATGAAGATAAATGACCCGAACCTAAATAAAGTGCAGTCTTTGTCGACAGAGCCAAATGACACTGAATGCTGCTTTAACTGCCCACATAAACCAACATCACTCTCTGTCTCAGACCTGTGACAATCTCCAGCTGATTAATATATAAGCACCGGCAATGAACAAGTCTCAGCAAAAGAAAATCATTTCCGCGAAAAAATAGTTGAAAGAATTATATTACTTGAAAGATGTTTGTTTTTTTATAATGTATTAAGGAGCGCGGTAGCGCTCCGCCCCGCCAAGTCAAAAAAATGCGGTAGCTACCAAGAGTATATTATACGCNTCTCCTAGAGGTTAAACGAACCGAGGTACCCCACCAAGACTGCGTGTTGGTGAAGAGAGTGAGGAAATCAGACTAAAATTTTGAAATCGTTTTGGGTGGGGTCGGAATTTAAAGTCATTAGGTATTTCGAAGAACGGAAGAGCGGATAGCGGGGCCAAAAATAGATTTCATGTCTTTTTTGGGGTGATGACTTGGCGGGGAATTTTTATAGCACGCAGTGGTATTTTTGGGGGGATTATTTTATAGTGGTGCCGTTTAACTGCCATGGTCATATGCACCGAAAGATGTTTATGAAATTGCTCATAAATTCTGAGTGTGAAGGGAATAACTAGGAGAGCAAATTATTCATTGGGCTCATAATTTTATAAAGAGTTCTCAAACTGCCTACATGGGGTCATATTTTTTAATGATTTATCGGAGTGCCCCATTTCACATTTTTTATATACTCGTAAACATGAGTATGTATATGCAATAAAACAGTTTGTGTTTGATTCTAAAGGTTCTAAACCAAAATGTAAAATTTACTGAGATGTTTAATTACTGACCCCGAATTGTTAAAATTCTTTTCAGAATCAGCAAAAGTCAGCATCTTTCATCGCGATAAAAACATCCTCCTCTCCCGTGTGTCATAATTCCATATAGGGGTTACCATTTCATCGCTAAAGGTCTAGACTTACTTTTTTCTATTTTCCTCTTCTTGTCGTTTCTCGTCTTCTTCTTGCTTCTTTCGTCTCTTCTCAGCTTCCATTTCCATTTGTATTTTCCTAAGTCTTTCCTGTTCCTCGGCACTTCTTTGGTTTTCTAATTTCTTCTGTAACTTATCCATTTCAGCATTTGATTTATTCATTAGAGATGTGTACAAAGTGTTGATTTCAACAGAGCTGATAGTAGGTGTTTTCTAAAAAAATAAAAGTAAAATAAAAAAAAAATATATGACAAACTAAAATTACTAAATGAAAGGATAGTACATTTACCCCCTTTCCGAATACACCAGATCCAGTCGATTCAGATTCGAATCAATATAAACATAAGCATATAACACACAATTACCAGACCAATAGCTGAAAGTCAAGATTTGTGCTTTGGCGACCTCAAACCGTGTTTTGGCACTGAAAACTCGACATCGAAAATTTAAGCCCATTACAATAATTCCTTTTTACAATATAAGGAAAGTAAAAAACACATGCCTATTTTATTTCAATTAATAAAAAGAGATCCCTTGAAAGAGTTAAAAAATGAAAAGGTGATGAAATTAGAAAATATATTTTTATTTTGTGGTCCTCGGTGGAAGGTCCCTTCCGATGAGAGATGTTTCCACATCGTCCCGCGCATTCAACAGCACATTCCACAATCCAAGAAAACGTCGATTTCGATTTCCGAAAAATACTTTCAAAGTGTTACAAGTCTCGGTAAGTTCATTGTGCACCTAGTGGAACTCCCTCGTTCAGCGTTTATAATCTACACAAGGATACGTTTTAGAGGTCAATGGATACATCCCTGGATAAAAACTTACCTTTATTTTCTGTACTGCTGTCTGCATATCTCGTTGCAATGCCTTCACTTGTTCTATACTTGCTTCCTTATCTTTTTTTAACTGGTTAATCAAGGATTCCATTCTAACCAGCATAGACTGAAAGGATCAAGAAAAGATAGGTTTTGAACAACATATCCAAAACATATGTGTTTCTATTTTGCTGCTAAAATTAAATTAGTTTTAATTACTAATTACTAGGGACATCATCGTGTCAAATGAAAGTCTGATGTATTGTACTGCAGTTCTAAACAAGTTGTTGTTTTCCGCTAAATTTTTTAATGTTCACCACACATCCAATCTTGGAGGCTAATAATTGACGGGGGCCCCCAGAGCCTGTCAATCACTGTTATATTATAATTACATCAGTAATTCAAATATAATAATATTGCAGAGTTGGTTTCTGTGTTATAGTACACCACCTGCTCAGTTGGACTCGGGCCGTGAGGATGTTACCCACAAGTAACTTCTGACAATCTTATGTATGAATCTATTTTTCAAAATGGAAGCTAGTAACCAAGCCATAATTCGATCGAAAAAAGTTGTATGTTAGAGTAGAAATAATTATGGATACATCCAAGGGTTAGTTTCAACTTGCCTGCCAAAATTATTCTAAATCCACTCAGTTGTTTTCACCTATCAGTAGTACCCACACAATTTCTGAGATATTCTAAATTGACTACAAACGGACACGGAAACCATATTCTAAAACGCAAAATACGAGTTTTTTTTATATTTTTATTCTGAGGACTTACTTTTTTTTTTCAACTTCTTCATGTGTGTCATTCAGAGATAGAATTCAACTGTCAGTTATATCCTATAGAATAATATGATTACCTGCAGTCCGTTTATTTTGACAATGCCTTTGTATCGAGGCCGGTGTCTCTTCTTGGCTAAGTACATTCTAACATTTTTCTGAATAGTTATGTGGCAACTTCTTCGGTAAGCGATCTTGTTTTTTACTGTAACATAAGAACATAATTGTAAACCTGTAATATTTTGACAAATTCTTGTCTACATTAGAATATTGTAAATTGAAAGTTAAAATAATATTGTTCGTAAGACTAGGATTCCACTGAGCGCAATATTTTGCTAAGCAGCGTTGCGAGGCGCTGCGGAGCAAATGAGATCAAATCCCGTTGATAGTAAAATTGCTTCTTCGTTGAGAAGCAATGGTCGATGTAGCAAAATTTATGTGCACAGAAAGATGTGAAGATAAGAAAGTATACTGTCTGCGGGTACCCTAAAAATATGATATCTATTTCAGTTCGCAGCCACTAAAACATCTCGGTATCAGATTTATTGGCCTCTCCTTTGTTCTTATCCACTTACATTTAATAACAGATAAAGCACACCATTGTGCTTTCTTCCAGTGAGACATAAGTAACCATTTCTTAACTTTAGCAACCATATTGGCAAGATTTTCTGGATCAGATCTCATGATAGCATCAAACTCTGCAAACTTTCCAGGTCGAAAAAATACTTTTGATACACCGAACTTGTAATCTTTTTCATTCATACCCAAAGCTCGAAATAAAGCCTGAAAACAAAATTGTTAATTTTCGGTGTGTTTCATGCACAAGATGAATTTACGCCTGGTAGAACCCAAACCTTGTATCTAGGGGATCTTTAATCAAACTACAAACAGGGTTGACGAAGTGCAAATAGAACATAAAGAAAGGGGGCCTTAAACTTCCGGACCAAATTGTTCTATGTGATTGTGAATCAGTCCAAAACTCAAAATCCCTGCTTATCGGTCAAAACCTGGAAGGTCCCCCTATTTCCTAATAATTTTGAATGCGTTGAATTTATGCGAATATTAAGAGCACTAATTGCTCAATTGGTAAGACATTTGCCTAGCAAACAAAAGGTATAGAATTCAATGAGAATTTGGTATCATATTCTGATTGCTAATACTTATTTAAAAGGAATACTTTCTGATGTTCTCGCGTGGATACAGCATCTAAATGGGAAGTATTGCAGCTATCAGATGGTTCTTTTATACCCATCATGTGGGGGAGATACTATAGAAGGTGTATGCTGTAACACAGACTAGAGATCTTATATCAACATTTATTTCTTAAAAGAAATAGTGATGAAACACTTATTTAAAAAATATAATAATACAAACTGAAAGAACTTAGAACTATTATTATTATTACCTTACAAAATAGACGAGGATCAAGTCTTGCCAGCTCAGGAGGCAGAAACTTCTTGTACATGGCGTAGAGATCTTGAAAGTGCGCCCTTGATGGGTACCCTTGCTGCATGAGTTCCAACACACTGGTCATTCCAGAACATTGTAATTGAGATAAAATGGAACCACCTTCAAAATTATGATCCACCATTTTCTGATTTGGTTTGATACAACGAATAAAATTGGTACCCTGAAACAGTAAAATGGTATAATATGTTAGGTATCATAAATCAAGTTTACAAAGAAATCCGGATGCTATCGTCGGAATGATATATCATTGGTAAAAATTGGGATCGGTCAAACAATGTGATACTGTTTCTCGAAATGGAGATCACAATAAAATAAATTATTTGAGTGGAGACCTTACCAACCTGTAACATAATTTAATATCTGAAGTGATTCTTTTAGGACTGTACCTATCTTTAACCTGAAAGCAAAACAGCAAAAGAGAAACCCGGCAGAATATCGGTTCCAAAGTACTAAAAATATACCCAAATCATAGGGACATTGAAGGAAGATGTAAAGTCGTAAAGTTGAATTGCCGGTGGACTGAATCGATAAAAAAATAATTATAATGATAATAATATATTTATTGACGGGTCTAACCCTTTGTACAAGATTGAAAAGAAAATTACATTGATTTTTTTTTTTTTTTCGAGAAAGTAAAATAAAAATGAAATAATCATAAAAATATATTACCGAACAGACGCAAAAAAAAATAAAAAAAAAAAAAAACAGGGACAAGAATTTCCCTGTTGATTGGTGCAAAATCAGGTAAATATTATTAATGCGCTCACGTAGTAAAACTAGTAATCAAAAATCTCTTTTCATACGAGTATCTCCTGTCTCAATTTCCCGTATAAAGATATTTTGCTTACCGTGCTTTTCAACTTATCCATTAGTTCTCCAAGTTGTGTCTTAAACTTTGAACCAACGCTGATGAAAGTTAGTTTTCCTTTGTTTTGAGAATTACTTTCTTGGAACAAACTTTGTAAGAATGGGTTTTTACTTTCTTGGACGAGTGCTTCTAGGGATGCATGGAGGGCGTCATTATTCTTTTCAATAAATTGATTCTGGAAATAATAACCAAAGGTTGGGACATTATTTTGAACCAACAAATTGTACATGTGTGGCCATCACTGGCCATCAGATCTGGAACTAGAAATTTGACCGACAAAAAATTAGATACCTATTTTTCGTTTCAAAGACAATATCAAACTCTTCCTTTTAAGATGGGGCTATTGAAATGTAGTAGTAGTAGCGGGTTTTCTCACGAAATCAATCGTTCTTCCCATTTATAGATGCATGAATAATTAAAATGGTAGAAACAGATTGATATGAGTTTACCGAAAAGATTTTGATGGCCCTTGGCTGGAACTGTGATGGTAGACGTTTCAGGTCGTCCTGGTGCGTAGAACCGGCCATCGATTACAGTACTTATGCGTACGAAATTTTTGTCCCTGTGGGTGTGCACACTCAATCCCTGTGGGTGTGCACAGCTAATATGCCGATAGCAACACCAACTTCCAATCTCTCTATTTTTACTTATGCTAGAGCCTTGCCGCCGTCACATGAGTTAAATTAGCAAGTTTCTCTACTTTCTGTTCTATTCGTTACGCCTCACCCCTCAGTCTAAAATTAAAATCTCTTGGTTTGAGAATTCAAACACAATCCACTCATAATCTCACTTACAGTTCGATAACAGACAGCACCAGCAAAATGTCTCACAAGAAATCCCTCATCATCTCGTATTTCTCGGTGTGATTTTAGTCTTGACATTCGAGGAAGAGATATTCTAAAGTGTCCATTCCATTGCCGATGAACTTCAGTAGTAAAATGTTCACTCGTATGACGAGGAAGCTTAGACTCTTCATCAAGTAAACTAAAGATACCGCTGCCTTTGGATTCGATAAGATCTAAAAAAGAAAGCAGACATATCAATGTAAGAATTAAATAAAAAATAGTCACGTACAAGTCAAACAGTTAACAGTTACAATTAGGGTGCCAGAGCTGGATCACTAGTGTTTCAATGAGATTCCTGATTACTAAAAAATAAAGTTTAAGAAGTACTTTTTTGGTAATGCTGTCATAGAGCTTTGTAATAGAGTTTCGTTGGTGTCCTTTAGGTACCCTAAAAAGGTAGAGCTTGTGTTAATAAACTCGCTGTGATAGCTTATTATAGGTGACTCTACCAAATAAAGTCAATGTTTCATAAAGAACAGATGTCACCTTATGAAAAACTTACCAATGCAATCCTGATTATCAACAAATTCAATTTTCTTCACGTGGAGTCCCTCCCTGTGATACAGTTCTTGTTCATCCTTTAGGATCCTCTCATTGAAAAACTGCTGAAGTTTTTCATTGCAATAGTTGATGCAGAACTGCTCAAAACTATTTACGGTAAAATATTCTGAAAATGGAGTTTAAACAAGACAAATTATAAGTGGGAAGTCAATATCAATCAATCAAGAGTAGCATCATCGTTCGGATATATGAGACTACAGCCCTAAAGAAGTTAGATGTTGAAAACTTTAGGTCAATATAGTTTTTCTAAAATTTAGAACAAATCAGATTAGTTGTGGGAGAAAAATATTTACTCATGCGCAAATAAAAGTACTGTATTTTTTGTTAAAATTCATGTAAGTATAGATTTATGTGTTATTTTCTAGATAGGTGTGTCAAGATAAAACACACTTCTACACGTGCAGACTAAAATACTGTAACGATCAGTCGGTTGAGGTGGTAGATTCGCAACCAACTCCATTCCCCCACTTTGACACAAGGGAATAGAATCTTTAGAAGAAGGAGCCTATCGATGAAATATTCCATTAAATTTGGGGGACCTCATGATAGCCGATTCTACGCACCAAGACGACCTGGAACGCGTACCATCACAGTTCCAGCCACGGGCCATTAAACTCAATTCGGTAACTTCACGTCAACCTATTCATACAATTTTTTCAAACCTGAATCCAAAAATGGGCACAATGAGCTAAAAAACAATAACATTCAATTTGGATAAAATAGATTTTATAAGGAATAATTGTACAGATGTTACTAAAATGGTGAATTCTGAGGGCAGAAATTGTTAAGTTGTACAAACTTTGGATTCATGCAAAGTTTCGCTCACCAAAGCCAGCAATGTCCAGAACTCCGATATAGTAACTTGATGCTTGGAATGGAATACTTTTATTGATTCTATACACCACATGGTCAAACAATCTACTATAGATAGCCTTAGCGAGAGCATCTCTTGCATTATTGGCTTCATAAACTTTAAGAGGTACCAAAATCACAGTGCCTTTCAGTCCACCACGGTTGGTCATCATAACTTTTGTTACTAAAGACTGACGGAGTTCTTCAGGGTCAACACTCAAGAGTGCAGCGGCTGTGTTTAAACATTGTTCAGATTCTGTAGGATTGTAAAACAAAAATAACCTTTTAAATTGTACACAACTACTTTTTGCGGATACAAACGGGTACTGTATCCTTTCCTTCAACTGCGGTTGAAGGAAAAGTACAGTGGTTGAAGGGAAAGTGTCTTCTCATTAAAACGAGGAAACAGATCGATGGCCAACTTGTGAGGGTGTTTGGAGGCATTTGACCTTCATACCATAAAATATACAAAAAAATAGTATAGTTGAAGGAAAGGATACAGTACCCGTTTGTATCCGCTTGTATCATGGGACATAACATGGGACCCGTTTGTATCATGGGACATAACAAATATTTCACATTATATGAGAAAAATAAAATCACCTAAAGTGAACCTCGTTTCTTGGGAAATAAATCTATCTTAAGTACAGTGAGCCACGTGGGCCATAGAGATTTTGATTTCCTTAAATGATAATATTTCAAGTACCTACTAACAAAACTAATTTTATTCCACTGTTGCCACCTATTTCAAATTTCAATTTTTTTTCTTTTCTTGACCAGACAAAAACACTAGTCAAACTAGCAGCTATTAAATACTAACCTTCACACACTTTTGACCCGCCTTTGCTTTCCTCTAAGTTTTCTTCAAATGCTACGTTACCCAAATGTAAAACTGCGGATACCATAGAGTAGAGCTCGTAACGTTCCAACTCAGTAAGACCCAATCTACCTAAAGCCTGAAATTGAAAAAATCAAGTGTAAGTAACTAGGTATTCTGGAAACGAAGGGATGCTGGAAACGAAAAGAGAAGTATGTGTTTGACATACGCCCGATTTAGTTTTTTTTTTTTTTTTACTTCAAAAGGTCTGAGACCCCTATAATTAGCTGATTAGTGCCTGTTGGGCTACATGGTGCCTCATGGCGACTCATTATTTTTTGTGAGGTCTACAGATAACTGAACTAATAGTTTACCTGGTCCATATTCTTGAAATCTTCAACATCATCGAGCATTGGATCTTTGAGAGCACCTCTCTTGGAATGAAGATTGCTTTTTTGGGCTGGGTTTAACATTTTTTCGGTTTTTGAGTTAGTGAAATATTGGGTACAACCATTTTTTAAATACTGGAATAAAAATAAAAAAATGATATAATATTAGCAGGTGTAACCCGCAGTTCGCTATTGTTCTATTATTATTTTTTCGGATTCCCATAATTCTTTCTGAATCTCTTACTGTTCTGGCCAAACAATTCCGGTCATACACGCAACATATTTGTCGCTTTTATCATTCGCGAGAAAATATTACATCTTTTTTTAAAGATTTTCATTAGTGGACAAAAGGAATACCACAACACCAATTGATAAAAAATCAACTGTCTGCCCCATCAAAAGATACAAACGCATGCGTAGAGCTCAATTCAATTCTATTGCATATAGGAAGTCAATTAAGAGACTGAAATCGCGCCAACCACATTGCCGATCGCCCCTGTGCAGAATAGTGGGATAATTTGACGCAGACATAGAATCCTTCGTAATCGGTTTCCGTTGAACCATTGAAGTTTGACACTGTAGTCTATTCTGAATTGTTAGTTTTTAAAAATGATCGGGTTCGGAGTCATTATGTTAGATTGCCCATTTAGTCTGGTTTTCACTAAAATTGTTTTAATGTTTCCAAGAGTGCAAATACAAAAACTAGATCTGAAATATAACTTGAAATGGTTAGTATTGTTTTCTATTTAGAAACGGGCAATATAATAGGTATATCAAAGGCGAGTTTATTTTAAAATATTCTTTATGTTGACCGTTCCTCAACGGTATTGGGAGCTTAAAATTGGCAATCTAACATAACGACTGTGTAACAAATTGTTTTTTTTTTTCAGAGAAGAAACAAATATATCTTACAAGAAAATCATCAGGTTTGGTTAGTTTCAACTTTGACCTTAGTTTTTCATCTGCTCCAGCACACAACAAATAGAATACATGATAATTTCTTTCTTCGGGACTTTGGGTACAAATCCGGGACTTTTCCAAAAGATAATGTGAAATATATCCGCCCACAACAGTGCATTTACCATCAAAATGAACTTCCATAAATTTACCAAATCTTGATGAATTATTATTTCGCGTAGTTTTGGCATTTCCAAAGGCTTCTAATACAGGATTTGCTGAAAAATAGGAAATGGAGTTTTAGCGGACTTCTAAAATTTTACTGAAGCACAATGACAAAGCATATTGTCACGTTTTCACGATGGTTGGTCCTACGCACGAGCCTCTCTATTATTCTTTCATCTAAAATCACCGTATGGTCAGTAATAAAGGTAAAAGTAGGCAATTCACGTAGTTGATGTGAGAAGGAGTGTACACTTCTTCTTGGCAACACATAATTCGATTATCAGATGTTAATGTTTACGAAATATACCAATATTTATGATTGCTGTACAAGCTGAAAGGTCGCACTATATTGTAAAATCAGTGTCCTGCAATAGCCATTGTCTCCTATTAGCCCACTATCGCTAAACTTCTGATTTTGTGTGTTTGAAAATTTTTCAAAACTTTTAAGTTGATTTATTTATTATTCAGAAAAGAATGAAACAATTCATTATAATAATTTTCCCACTGGACCTCTTAGGAAATCCCGGGTCTGGGGGGATTCCCCCCCCCCCTCTCGTTGGGCCTGGCTGGAAACCCTGGAAAGCACATCATTACAGTTCCACAATTCTTCCAAGTCTAAATCTATAACCAACACTTTGTTGCCTGCCAAAACGGTAATCTCAAAAGTTAGGTCCACAAAAGAATATTACAAATAACAATATTCATCCCCCAATGGTGGGGAGAGCTACTTTCGCTCCTAACGACATGATATTAATTATCAAAATTTTAATTTTCTTTTTATCTCTGTGTGATCATCCAAAATATTTTAATAGAGGCACCCCTTATTAACGGACTATGACTGAATTCCTCTAATTCATCTGATCTCAGAATGTTTGCCGACAGTTAAAACTTACAAATACTATTGCATAGGTATCCAAGTCCATGCCAGTCGTAAAAGGCGACTAAGGGCAGGGTCGGAAATGATATCCTTTCCATTACTCATGTAGAAAGCAAAGAGAAGCTACTGCACTATCCGTAAGTATTCTCGAGTATCGACAACTCATGGCGAGTTGTTGCAAACCAGGCTGTTAACCTATGATGATGAGGCTCTTCCAGAAGACCACAGGTCAAGCAAAAAAACGGACTCACATGAGAACATGAGTATTTGTTTTTTCCTTGCAATAGGGTAAGTACGTATGGTGCTGTCTGTGAACATCCTTAAACTTAATTGCATTGATGTAAACATACCATCTAAAATTTTCTGTTCAATAGGACCGGCCGAGGAGCCCCACAAATCACATAAATATCTCAACAGATATTTCGTGGATTCAGTTTTTCCTGCTCCTGACTCTCCAGATACAATAATGGACTGAGATTGTTTGAGAACTTTCATATCCCGAAATGATTTGTCAGCAATGGCAAACACATGGGGAGGGAGTACTCCTAAGGATTTGCCTTGGTACTTTTTAATGGTATCCGAAGTGTACAGATGTTTAATTTCAAAGTAAGGGTTGACAGCTATCAGGATGTTCGCCACGTAGGTCTGTAATGAAAACAAAGTAGAACCAGTTAAAATAGATAAGTTTAGTAACTTAGAAGAGAGCAGGAAGAGCAGTACACGTTACCCATAACGTAGTGCAAGTCCAATGATTGACTTGTTAAAGAATTGTGAGATATGAATATGACACAACACCACGGTATCCAATATAAAGCGGACATCGATAGAATGTTTTTCTTGGCGTTCGAACAAAACGCAAGCTTGTTTTCTTTTTCTTGGCATTCTAGAAAAACGTAAGTTTAGCTTTATACATAGAAGATATAGTATTTATATTCCTCTAGTCAAGGTATTGTAAAAGTTCCGATACTTTTTTTTGCTTATGCGTCTGACGAAAACCCAAAACAAGGATCAAATACATATGTCATTTTCTGATAATTTCGAGCCATATTCTGGGTCATATTTAAGTATGAAAAAATAGTATCTACAGCTATATCATATTTCAATATGAACAAATACTCCGACCCCATTTTGTTCTTCGATATCCTTCTCATAGGAGTTCCTAGGGGCCCTCACACATTTAAAAAAAAAAAAAAAAAACTTTCTTTTCGCTTAAGAATACACGAGCTGATTATTATTTATTCTTATTTTTAAGTTAGGTACGGCATGAAATGTATGGAGAGGATTGCATGTAGAATTGTACACAGATCAATAATTAATTAAACATTCTTCTAAATTTACATCTTCACCTCAAACATATGTAACGACCACACAGGTGTTCTCCATCCACCTACCCGGTTTCCTAAAAAGGTAGCTCAAATGAGTCATTCTAACAATTTGAATAATAATATAGATGCGAGTAGTGAATGAGTACCAACTTACATAGATCTTGTCCTTGTTATAGCGGTTCTTTATATTGTTCAGGAGTGTAGCCTCATTTAGATACATCAAGGAACCTGAAATTAGGATCAATAGTGTAATATATAATACAGCAGCCAAAAAGAATATTTCTTTATATTTTATTTTATCAGGGATCCGTACCAGGAAAGTAATAAGTAACAAAGGACCCCTATTACTGAGCCAAATGATTGAGTGTGTCTACCACATGGTTCTCTCTCAGGAACGACAAGGAGTGAAAAGTTAAAGTTTTCAAACATTAAGTAGGTATTTTTGCCACAAAACCATGTAGCTTGCGGACGTTTTACAGGGGATACACAAGTCTGGACAAGACACAGACAAAAAATAATCCGATCACGTGACAAAAAAAAAATCTTTGTTATGCTAACATGCAACAATCTGCTCATAGAATACTTTATTCTTAACGTCTCCTTAACATTCGAGACGGAGATAAATTACAAACCCTTCGCTAGAAAATTACAAACCAGCAGTGCACATTGACCTTAAACAGCCTGGGTTGGGCCGGGAAAAACCAGCATCCCGGGGGCACAAATTTATCTGTACACCCACTTGGACGTTACTTAACATCAGTGATCTAACGGGAACTGTTGTATTCAATGTGCCACAGACGCTGGCTAAGATAAGTCTTAATATGTTTCATAACGGGTCTCTATAAATTGATTCATAAGGGGTTTCTATTAATGGGTTTCTATGACTTAATGGGTTTCGTTATCTATCTATTTATGTACACCGAGTGACAAAATTAGCGATACGAATTTAAAATTAAAACTCACACTATTCAACTAAACAAAAAATTAAGAGTACTAAATTTCAAATTTAAACAGACAAACGCCAACAGACTTCCTCTCAACAGTAGAAAATTGAACTTGTGACTTATTGTTAAGTTTTGGACAATCGCAATTATTGACATAACTTTTGCGTTCTAAGCAATTTCTATCGTGACAGATAATATTTATTATCTGTCAGACAGGAGACATCCGCGAACATTTTTAGGTGACCTTGAATTTTGAGGTACATGTGTAAATTTCATGTATTGCACATGAAATTTTTAGTGATTTCGGTATATAGGATGTATCAATAATACGATTGATCAGCTGTGTGATTATTGGAACAAAAATTTGTTTGGTACTTTCTATGTCACAAAATCTCATTTTTTCAATTCCCTTGCCGGTCTTGTTAAGTTTCGCTAAAATTTCTTCAACATCTTTTGTCGTCGCGTCGTAGCGTTCCATAAGTACATGCGAGAGTACCTTTTAATTTGTATTTTTCATGTTCGTACATTTCGACCTCCATGTTTTCTCCGCTGTTTATACGTTTTCAATCTTTGATTTGCTTTAAAAAATCTTTATTGAATTTATTACAGAGGTTGGGCAAATCATCAGTATTGATTTTTTTCTTCTTCAGTTTTCTGTCTTAGGTTGACTTGTCTTCCTCTTAAGGAGGTTGTTTACTATTTTACTTATGAGCCATCTGATGGATTAGCCCAAATTAAATTATGTAATTACTATTGTATGTACACTCTGTATTCGAAACGGTCTACTGACTTCAAAGAAATCTCAACCAATAAGTAGTAGTGTAGGTCAGAACACTATGAAAGTAAGTACCAACCTTAAAGGTTAATACTACTCGTCGAGGATATGACAAGTAACGAGAAACCAGCACATTAAAGGTCAACATAGATCTATCTCCTAGTTTACTCATAATCAACCTTTATTTCCATAGACATCCCTGAAATGATTTTTTTTCAGTGACAAAGCTGGCATTCAGATCTCCAGGTGGTCTCCGGATGGATTTCGTATTCAGATCTCCGGACGGTCACATATTCAGAAGTATCATGTGACGTGCATTAGGTTTCGTTTCAAGGTAGACCACAATGCTGATTCTATTAAATTGTAATCGGCCGACATACTTTATAATAAAATAATAATAGTCCTTCTTTATACTGCCCGAACAGGACTGAAGAGTCCCTTGACACTGGCAGCTTTCTTGGGTGCTATTATATCTCAAATTCGTGAGGATAAAGTTCCACGGGTTGGCTACGTTTGAACCTGCGCTCTACTGTTTACCAGTCAAGCGTCTTACCACTACACCACCAACCCATTCTAAATCAAGTCATTTACCAGAAGAGGTCAAACAGAAAGTTAACAATAGTAATATAAAGAGCGATTGGACTCAAGTTCCGTTATCAAGCAGTCTAGTTTTCACATTTAAATCTCTCTTGTCTCATTCTTTTTATTTCTTGTTCTGTGGTTTTCAAATAACTCTCTCATTACAAAAATTGAAATTGTAAAAATTATTGGTTTAAAACAATTCTTAAGAATTATAGTTTACAACAGGATGTTTCAAACAATAAGACCATATCTGTCAGTCTACTCAAGTTGTATTTGAATTCAGTCTTGGCAGAACTGGAGTACTCATTTCAAGAATAAATAACTGGAGGATGTCTAAGCTATATTTTTAACAGAAAAGAGATCTGTCTGGTCCCTCATAAACATAAACAAAGATCTGAAACTAAAACTCTTTGTTCTCTCTTAAAAAAATATATTTATTTTTGTTCACGATATCATGACTTTGTTTTATTTTTGTGAAAAGACAGGAAATGATAAAATGTTGGATGCTACGCACCAGGATGACCTGGAACCCAAATAGAAATAAAACCATCAGTCCTCGAGTACTTGCCTCATTATGTATCTTCAACCCTACAAACAAGTGCACAAATGCAGTAGCGGCACCACAGGAGCCCATATATTGGGTACTTGACAAAAAATGATTATTTCCCGAAGCCCTTCGTCAATAAAAGTCGGGGTCCCTGATGTACTGAAGAGTAAAGTCCTTCAGGAGGCTCTTTAGGCCATGAATAATTTTAATAGCCCTCAGGAACATCTACGAGACCCCCAGTGGACCCAAATTAAAGTTTTTGGGGGGCCTTCCAGACAATGTTTAGTTCTAAAATCTAAAGGGCTATAGTGATATACTGGATTATAACTTATAACAAAGGTGACATGTCCCTCCCTCAGTTTTTGGGGCGATTGTCCCCTCAAGTATAGTACAATGTATGTAATTAGTCGAAAGTATGTTTTAATTCAACTGATTGTTGCAAAATATGTATTGGGTATGGCAGGATTTACTAGTTGGTCCTAGAAGATCAACGCAGGGCCACAGAGAGAAAATCAGGCCCGGGAACAAAAAATTAGGGGCCCTTGACTAAAATGAACAAATTTTCAAGGACCTCTCCAAAATCACGGACCAGGGAGGACTACTACTCCCGTCACCCCCCCCCCCCCCCCCCCCCNGCCCTGGATGAACGTTACTATCAGTTAAATAAATAGAGGTTGAAAGAGAAAAATAATAAATTCTTGTGAGAAGTGAGAAGTTGGCACTGTTTTTAATTTTTTTACAGTGATGATCATCACGTTGATTTACAAGTGTTTCAGATAGTGTAAAGTCGTTGACAGCTGAATTAAGAATTAAAAGAAAATCAATTAAAGTTGAACTCTCCTGCAAGCTATACAACATTGAGTACCTCTGTTAATGATTGCTTTCACTTTAAACCATTATTACAAATAATCCTTCAGTTCTACTTGACTGAGATTCACTATCGAACATCATCGATCTGATTGAACACTTTCAGACTCATTTAATACATTGCTTACGTTCCGTGACCAGTCCCACAAAAAATACTCCCCGGACGTTCTACCAGAACGACCTGGAACGCATACCATCACAGTTTCAGCCATGGGCAATCAAAATCTTTTCAGTGTCTTCAGATCAACTTATTTTTTAAAAAGCTGAATGAAAAATGAGAAGAACCTTTGATTTTAACTTTTAAGAGGAATATCGCTACAACAAAACAGGAGCGCTAATTGTGTTTGTTGCATAAAAATGCTTTTATCTAGCGTAAAATTTCAAAAGAAACCATGTGTGCTCAAAATATTTCAAACGTCACTGCAACATTGCTTGAAAGATCCCTTCAGTAATTTCGTTTACTGAGATGAAATTGTAAGGAACCTATAATGTTATCAGACGTCTAGTGTAGCTCATTATCAGTGTTGCAAAAAGGATTTTCATTTGAAGGGGGGGGGATTCGACTTTCATCTTTAATAAGTTAGATTTTCATGGTGAAAATTGCATCCCCGAACTAAACTACTGATTGAAATTTGATTGCCATTGGTCCACTCGGGATATACAGTTTGCAGAAAATCTAGTTACATTGATTTAAACAGATATATCCCATCATAAAAAAGTACTCGCGAATGCTCTGGCAAGAAAAAATTCCTAAGGAAATCTACGAATAATATATAGGGATCAAGAGACGGGAGACTAGGAAGACATAACAGGGAAATTAAAAGAGGTGGACACAATTGGAGACAAAAATAAATAATATTCTTGGAACTAAATATTAACTGAGATATCGTCCACGCCTAATGGGGCTTTGCCGTAAATTTATATATTTACATCTGAATGTTATACCTAAAGAGAACTTACAGTTATCATCTACATCCTTGTTGTCATGCTCTTCAGCTGTATAAACTCTATCTAATGAAAATGCAGCTCTCGGTTTCTTCGAATCCACAGGTTGTACAGTAACTTCATCCATTCCAAGATCCAATATTCGACCCAGTAAGAATCCATCTACTGGGTCTGGGACCCATACTTTCTGATTTTCCATCACTGAAAACAAGAGTAAAAAAAAGATAACATTTAAAGAGAATGCTCGTATACATATTTTATTCTTCTTCTTTAATTTATTTAGGATCAGCGGCGCCTTCTCTAACTCTACCATGCCACAACCTTTTGTTCGGTGCCCACACTTTTCAGTCGTAACCCCTTCATGGCACGGCCTTCCTAGCTATCCGATTAATTGAAACTAATTAGAATCTAGCTTTTTGCAGATGATCTCTCATCATTGTTTAGGAGGAGAGTTTTTAAAGGCTGGATGTCCTTCCTAACACCAAACCTTATGAAGTTGGTTTGCTCTCCTCGGTGGCTACATTCATAAACATATTTATTCATTACCAACAAATCAGATCTAACTTCCTTGAACTAAATAAACTGAGTTCTTTTTCATTGAAAAATATAATTGACAGCTTTTTGATTTTTTTCGCTCATGAGTCCTACACGTTATTCCATGCAATTTATCAGACATAGGTAATATGTGGAATTTCCGGTACAAACAAGCCATATCAAAAATTTATTCTCCTCTGGTTATTTAAATCGAATTAGTTATGGATTAATGCGATTTTTACTAACTTTAGGTACCTAGAATGCTGATCCATGTATACTTGTATAGTCTATATCTATAGTATAATCATACTATACATTGATCAGTGTTTTTCTCTGTTCTTGTGAACCTAACCTAACCATTCTATTCAAAAAGCTAGATTATACACACATCAAATTAACTCACAGTTCTAGAATTTTAAAAGATCAAAAGAACATATTTAAAACAAACCCCAGTTTTCATGCTTGATTGCATCCAGAAATCCTTCTTTTTTCTTTATTCAATGTTACTATGTTTCCGATTGCTGAGGAGCATAAATGATTAAATGAAACCTACAATGATATTACACATTAAAACATATTTAAGTATTGGGATGGGTCAACATGGAAAGCAATGGGGAGGGTTAGTTTGTCTTGGGAACACTTTACTACTCCTGATTACGATTAACTTACTTTTGATAACTACTATCATACACTAACTGATAATAAACTAATCATGCATTTCAATCAGATAATTAAAATTAATTAGTAACATAAAAATTAGAAACTAATTTATATTGGATCTCATGAGAACACTTGCACAACTCATAACAGAAAACATTATCATTAAACACAAACACCCTTTTCATTTTAAATGGTAAAGCAAAGGAGTGTTTTGTTTACATTCTACGCAGACGCACATGGTTACCATGGTAACTACTGATAGATTACTTTCAAATGTCAACGTTAGTGTGGCGCCACATGCTTGATACCCATGAAGAGAAACAGGTGAACAGGTCTGTAGACTCAAGTAATTTTGTACATGACGTCACAAGTGCACCATTCATTTTGTTATTTCATGCAAGGATTAAAAGATAAAGATAATGTTGGATCCTTACTTCTCACCTTTATAAATTTATAATTTACTCTTTAGAGTTCCGAACTTTCGAAGACGCCCACACTTTCTGAACAAGAAAATACAAAATTGAGGAAGACAAGATTTGAATTTTGTCCTCCTTGATTTAGCAATAACCGACAACTGTACTTGTTTAGATAGGCTAGGTATACCCACATATACATTACTTAGGTACCTATGTTCATCAGTGGTGCAACCAGGGGGTCGTCTTTTAATCTTTAAAAAAAATCAGGTAAAATTAAAAAGAAAGTTAACTCAGTGGTAAAAAATGTGAGGCGCGATAGAATCCGGACCCTTTTGACGGTTAGCACACCACTTACCACCGAGCTAACTTTCCTTTTCAGTTGGGGGAGGGGGGTCGGTTTCCGACTCCCTTGGTTTAGCCCCAAAGTGGGTAGGTATAATATTTTATTCTTCTGTGGTATTTAGGTAAGTACGAGTGACTCAGCAGCAAACGTCCATTGAAGATTAATTTTATTAGGTAGAGATGATTTTTGATGATATATATACCAAATATCATCGTTTTCCATGACATTCATGGGTGCATCATTAGATATTTCTTTAATATCTTTGTCAGCACAGACAGAACAAAATCCAGCGACATGTAATAGCTACATAGATAATGATAATGTTCGTACCTATAACATACAAGATACAAGAGTGACTTATAAATTGTTAACTAAATAACATGCAGCATGTGTTCTCAGTATTAGATTAGGTACTATTACATAGAGAACCAAAATGCGACATTAATGTCGAGTCATGTACCTACCATGTTCAACTGAATGTAGATCAGCTCGTTACTTATACTGACGACTGACATCACGGAACAGTTATCATCACCATAATACGTAATTTAACATCTAATATCAACTCAAAACAAAATAAGGAGTTTATCTTTATTGCAGATCATCCCGATGTACTAGGTACCTCCCAATTTCGGATTTCTACCGGTACCTACCCCTTGTGAAAATGGCTCCTATTTGTTAAGAAAATCAATATTTTACTCAAGGATGTTATTTTTGTACTGCATTTGTTTCAATTTCAGCTTTCAAACTTATCCCGAACTGTACTTCTCAATTTTAGATTTTTGATGGTACCTACCCTTTTGAGAAAACAGCTCCTATTTATTTAGCGATCTAGACCTAGGCTCAACATGACTAATGTCGACAAAAAATCATAAAGGAACATGTTTATTTTAACAATCTAAAAATTTAGCCACCGAGAGGAGCAAACCAGCTACATTAGGTGACGGTCCTAATCCCATTTAAATACAGAGGTGTTTGGTGTTTGGAAGGGCATTCAGCTTTTAAAAAACTCTGCTTCAAACCAATGATGAAAGATCATCAGCAAAAAGCTTGTTTCTACGCAGTTTCAATTGATACTGTGAGAAGCAAGCTAGAAGGTAAAATTAAAGAAAGCAACGCCGATCCCAAATAGAATTGGGAAGAGGTGAAGTCAAAGAAGAAGAAGATTTTAACTATCCAAACAAGGCATGGCCAGACGCACAACAAGGGGGGAGGTCAGGTTCTATTCCCCCCCCCCAACAATAAAGCAAATATACAGGTATACTGTTATGTACCTGTATCCTGTTCGTATATTGCAGATTTTATATCTCATACGGTAATAGAATCCGGTACCTTTTAATGGTAAGCCATTAACTCTCGAACGACTGATCCGATTTTAATGAATTTTGCTATGGACAACCCTCCCGTACAAGGCCGTAACCTGGCGGGTTCCACACCCACCCCCCGCAATTTCAATCATTTTTTTTTTCAATGAAAATACTCTACTTTGCACGTGACTTATAATATTTTAAAAAATAACAACAACAGCAGCAACAACATCATCAACAACAACAACAGCAGCAGCAACAACAACGAAAACATGAACAACAGCAACAACATCAACAATAACAAAAACAACATCACCTTCCATCATCATAATTTTCAGTTGTTAGTCCTGGCTTGGCTGTCAATGCTTCGGCCCCCCCCCCTCTGCTNCATAAATCTAATAATGAAGGTCAATGATTGGCATGGACCCCTGTACGATTTCAATCACTGCAATATAATTACGTCGGTAACATAGTTGTTGTTTGTTGCTTAAGTTTCTAATTGTCATCATAAATCTAATAATGAAGGTCAATGATTGGCATGGACCCCTGTACGATTTCAATCACTGCAATATAATTACGTCGGTAACATAGTTGTTGTTTGTTGCTTAAGTTTCTAATTGTCATCATAAATCTAATAATGAAGGTCAATGATTGGCATGGACCCCTGTACGATTTCAATCACTGCAATATAATTACGTCGGTAACATAGTTGTTGTTTGTTGCTTAAGTTTCTAATTGTCATCATAAATCTAATAATGAAGGTCAATGATTGGCATGGACCCCTGTACGATTTCAATCACTGCAATATAATTACGTCGGTAACATAGTTGTTGTTTGTTGCTTAAGTTTCTAATTGTCATCATAAATCTAATAATGAAGGTCAATGATTGGCATGGACCCCTGTACGATTTCAATCACTGCAATATAATTACGTCGGTAACATAGTTGTTGTTTGTTGCTTAAGTTTCTAATTGTCATCATAAATCTAATAATGAAGGTCAATGATTGGCATGGACCCCTGTACGATTTCAATCACTGCAATATAATTACGTCGGTAACATAGTTGTTGTTTGTTGCTTAAGTTTCTAATTGTCATCATAAATCTAATAATGAAGGTCAATGATTGGCATGGACCCCTGTACGATTTCAATCACTGCAATATAATTACGTCGGTAACATAGTTGTTGTTTGTTGCTTAAGTTTCTAATTGTCATCATAAATCTAATAATGAAGGTCAATGATTGGCATGGACCCCTGTACGATTTCAATCACTGCAATATAATTACGTCGGTAACATAGTTGTTGTTTGTTGCTTAAGTTTCTAATTGTCATCATAAATCTAATAATGAAGGTCAATGATTGGCATGGACCCCTGTACGATTTCAATCACTGCAATATAATTACGTCGGTAACATAGTTGTTGTTTGTTGCTTAAGTTTCTAATTGTCATCATAAATCTAATAATGAAGGTCAATGATTGGCATGGACCCCTGTACGATTTCAATCACTGCAATATAATTACGTCGGTAACATAGTTGTTGTTTGTTGCTTAAGTTTCTAATTGTCATCATAAATCTAATAATGAAGGTCAATGATTGGCATGGACCCCTGTACGATTTCAATCACTGCAATATAATTACGTCGGTAACATAGTTGTTGTTTGTTGCTTAAGTTTCTAATTGTCATCATAAATCTAATAATGAAGGTCAATGATTGGCATGGACCCCTGTACGATTTCAATCACTGCAATATAATTACGTCGGTAACATAGTTGTTGTTTGTTGCTTAAGTTTCTAATTGTCATCATAAATCTAATAATGAAGGTCAATGATTGGCATGGACCCCTGTACGATTTCAATCACTGCAATATAATTACGTCGGTAACATAGTAATATTACAGAGTTGTTTTCTTTATTATTTTGCACCATCAGTTCAGGTGGACTCGGGCCGTGAGGATGTCACCTTCAGTGGAAGATGGTAAGTTATAATTATATTGAAAGAAATTACGCCTGGTTAAAATATGGTACTTCAAAAAATCATTATAGGTACCCAAGTATTTACACATATGTATGGTTCAATTGCACCTCAACTCGTATGATATTTTACCAAAGGTTTTCCTAATGCCTTGGTGTTCTGCAGATATTTCAGAACGTAATTTCTAGCAATCCAATATCATCCACAGCAAGGTGGATTGCGTTGGGTACATCATTTACCATTCGCCCAGAATCCATTCTGCTTCAAAAAAGAAATTCCCAAGTGAAGCCAATGGTATCCCTCTTTCTGTATCGCATCCAGGGGCGTAGTATCACTCGCTGATGCAGAATACACTAGAACTAGTGGATCAATATGATCAGGTGTTCACGTTAGTGTTGTAGTATTAATAAAAAATATATCTTAATCAAATTTGAATCGAGAAGCCTAACACAAGTCATCACATATCAAAATTTATGTTTCTATAACAAACTATTAAAAAGAGAAAAATCATTTTCATAAAACAAAATATTGGGGGCCCTCCCCCCAAATGGGGGGAGAGGGCCCCCAAAATGTTCAAAATCGAAAAGCCCTTAATACTAGCCATCACATATCAAAACTTTTCGTTTCTGCAACACACCGCTAAAAAGATAAAAATCATTTTCAAAAAACACAATATTGCGCCCCCCGGGACCCCCAAAAACTATACAGCAAATTTTCCTCATACCCTAAACATGTATACCAAATTTCGTCAAAATCGGATGAAAATTGTGACTTGTATCACGTAACATACATACACATATACACACATACAAGTGCATTTCGGGATGTATATGGGGTCAAAAGTGCATTTCACTTACGTTCACAATAAGTATCACGGATGACGCCCACAATTTTATTAGATACCGGTATAAGTTACCCTGTATAAATATTCTGAAGACTCAAAGTTAGTGCAAGTGAAATTTTCTCTTCCCGTCAAAACAATAATTTATTTAATAATCATTAATTATAATTATTGCATACTTTATATATAATAAAATGAATTCTGTAATATCAAATTGCAGTCAGACCGGCTTAAAAAGTGGAAAGTGGTTCTATCTGTCAGTTGAGATCATTATCAGAAAGAGTGCTACCGGTACCGGATCCTAAAGTAAAGAGACGCACTGGTACAATATTATCAACAACTGTAGCGAGCAATTAGTTTGCAATTTACATTTGATAGCGAAAGATGTCTTCTGATGTGTCCCACCTAAATCCAGGAAATCTGAAATTAGGAGGAATCATAGTAGTCGTTGATTTAAGGGCAGGAATGTATTTGTTGATGTTTTGATGTTATTATGTTTTGAGAGATTCCTGTTAGGTACATACATTTTTATTGCTTTTCAAATGAGTACCTAGTAGTCATCAAAAACTATTAAAAACTGCATTTGTGTGTCCGATTTTATTTTTTTGGAGAAAAAATATGTGACTATCTGAGTTACATCCTGTTCTTCGTTATATTGGAGTTGCCCCCAGTTGGATGGTATCGGCTTCAATTAAGAAGATTCAAGAACTGGCTTTCATCTCAACTTTCGATTTCTCCTTCCTTATTCTGTAACTTTGTACAATTTCATATGTTTATAACTCTGTCAGTCAATCAAATAGTCGATGGGTACAGGTACACAACTTGAATTTTTAAAGTATACCTAGATAACAAATGATGAGAAAAAAACCTGGATAAATTTTCCTTACTGCTCCACACTCCGGGAGAACAACAGTATTTTACAATATTATCTGGCCATACACTGAAAAATATGTGGCTCCAAGGAACCCTTAATTACATGAAAAATACTCCTTAAATCCCGAAGTATATCAATATCCCATATGAATTAAAAGATAAGTTAAAGGCTGAAGGAATATTGCTATTCTTGAAGCCTTTTTTTACATGAAGTGTTTTTTAGGGATATCACTCATGTGTTGAAAGAGTTAATATTAATAATTGATACGCTACAGCTCCCCTTAACTCTACTTATGCTATCTTGAGGAGCAATTTTAAAGGCGACCCAAATCAATATTCCATATGAATTAAAAGATAAGTTAAAGGCTGAAGGAATATTGCTATTCTTGACGTTTTTTTTTACATGAAGTGTTTTTTAGGGATATCACTCATGTGTTGAAAGAGTTAATATTAATGATTGATACGCTACAGCTCCCCTTAACTCTACTTATGCTATCTTTAGGAGCAATTTTAAAGGCGACCCAATTGCTTAATATTACAAGGAGTTTTTTCAGTGTGCCGTTTCAAAGTTATAGACGTTTTGTGACTACCCAAATAGGTACACTTTTTTCTTTTATTACATGAATCTAGGAACCTACAATCATTAGTATAAAGAGGTCTGTTTGGGGAAGTATATTAATAGCAGATATATGTTTGGGGATTTCATTCATTTGTTATCATCATTAGGTTTGGGAAAATGTTCATTAGGGTTTATTCCTAGCCTCTCCTTGTATATTTTTAAATTAATTTGCGACAACATTTAACCTACTTAGGTACTATTTATGGAGTTTAAAATTATGATTGAAAATCGGGCAAATGTCTGTCCATGACGTATCTGGCGAGGCCTTCTTGGTGTTCATGAAAGAGACCAACACTGAAATTATGTAGAATAAGAAATCTGATATAGTCAATTTTTACTTGAATGCGGTTTCAATGTCTATCTATGCAGTCTATGTTGAATAAGATCTTTGATATCCGTTTGAATTTGACGTTGGGTTGGCAGTCTTTGTTTATCTGTTGCACAGTGATGAGAGTTCTTATACTATTATGTGAACAACATGTAGGTTATAAATATAGTAGGTACCTCGCTAAATTAAATACCAGATGAGAAGATAATAATTTTACTCGTAATAGTCGAGTTGATTAAATTGTTTGCTGCTTAAACTACAGGGTCCGGGTAGTGGAAGTGGGAATTGTGGGAGTTTGGGGCTCGATCTCGTTCTCCGGATGTGGAAGTTTAGTTACAATGATGAACTGAACCAGTGAACGCGGGAGTGGGACTAGTGGGGGCTCGATCTCGTTCCCTTCTCCTGATGTGGAAGTTTAGTTACAAAGAAGAACTGAACCGGTGAACGTCATGCTTCTGTGGTCAAGACGTTCTTCAGAAATATAACGATTCTGTGATCCTAACAAAGCGGCAATTTCATTTATTAATACATAAAAACAATAATATGAGGTTCTCCCACTATAGTTTATGTTTCTCATCGTTGGCTAATTTCGTCTCGAAACATTATTCTTTGTGGGTTTTGGCAGAACTTCGAGTGAATATTCGTCCGAAAATGCGTGCGATCCTCGATCCCACACCAAAACTTGGTCATCATTTGAGTGATGTTACTTTTTTAAACATCTCAAACTTCCAGTTTTTCTTATTTCAATTAAATATAAAAAATATATTGAATATACATCGAATCATTCCATTTAATATACGTCAGTTCCACTGTCGGACCCTGCATTATGATGATGATCTTCTATGAGTGCAGAGGTACCCAAACTGGGGGGGGGGGGGGNCAAACTGGGGGGGGGACGTTGAATTATTATGATTTAGTTAAATTATATGTAAAAATTTTTTTACAAAGGTAATTTTATTGAACACTAGCTGTTTCGCACGTTATAGCTTGGCGCCTTAGAGGCATGGCCGTTCCCGTGCTAATAGTATTCTATGATATCCCTTTCAAAAATCGGAAGCTAATAGTATTCCATGATTCCCCTTACAAAAATCGGAAAAACGGCCATAACTCGAAAACGGTTGGACCGTTTTTTGCAAACTATGTTCCAAATTAAGGGTTAAAAGGCCACCTAAAACTTTATCGCTTTGAGTTGATATATGTTGTCGCGACAAAATTTAAGATATCGGACCATGACCGGCTAAATTCGGTCAAAAATCGAAAAATCGACCGTAACTCGAAAACGGTTCGACATTTTTTACTTCTGATATTTTTGCTAGGGTTTTAGCTTATGGTTTTGGGGGGGGGGGGTCCATGCACATCAATTTTTCGATATGTCTTACCGTTTTGGCTAAACAATTAGTGATACATACCCACACAGCGTGTGGCTGTGTGACATTTATCATTACATTGAGTTTTATTATTAATTATTATAGAAGATGATGTTTATAAAATTTGAATTAGATAGCATTCAGCAACACATTGGCATTTTGAATGAGACAGCAATCAGCAACACATTAGCGTTTTGAATGAGTTAGTATTCAGCAACACCCATACCCATTAATCATTTATAATGTAAAGGGGGGGGGGCGTGGGANGGGGGGGGGGGGGTAGGCTTTCATTTCAAGAAAAGGGGGCGCGGTACCAAAACGTTAGGGAACCCCTGTATTAGTGTCAGTCAGGTCAGCCTTGAGACAGTCCATTGCGAACATAATATTTAATCTCAGTGTATTGACGGAAGGTGGCAAAGATAAGGCTTGATCGACGTCCTTGGAATGAGGAGACATAAAAATATCGACCTCTAAAAAATAAAAGAATGTCAGAATAGGTTTTTCCTTATTTTTTAGTCTTTCAGTACCTCTCAAAGTTTTTTCTCCTCTTTAGAATAACTACCTACGCCAATTTCGCAATCAAAATTTAACGTTAGAGATATCAAAGATTTCCGTGATATCAACTTAGCACGTTTTTTATTCTAATCGGAGGCATAATATTTTCCATTTTTATGAATTAACTTTCCATGAAGAAAAAGTAAATCATACTGGAGATTGTAAGAAGTTACTTGAAGGGTGACATCCTCACAAACCAAGTCTAAGCAACTATATGTAATATCTTTGATTACTTTTGTAATTCATTTTCTTGTTTTACTGACGTAATTATATTACAGTGATTGTCATGATTCTGGAGGCTCGTGTCAATTAATCCTCCAAACAAAGCCTCCAAAAACAGATCTGTGATGATAATTAAAAATTTTAACAATAGTTTTCAAGCTACAACTTATCTGGAGCTACTGACTCATACATGTGCCTAACATCGGACACGATGATGGTACTATGAACTGTGTATAATTCTGGTTGAATTATATCAAATGAAGATTTCAAATTTGATTCCCTGGGCCTCCCCTGAAAGTACCTAAAATTTGAAAACCACTGCAAATAACCGATCTCAAGATATTGGCTTCCGCTCCCTTTTTGAGACACCCCGTGTGTGCATTATGCAACGTCATAGATAGACAATAGTCTGTATTCCAGCGTTTTCATAAATTTTCCCCTAATCACCTCTATTTTCTATCTCATTAAAAATTGAATCACCTGTATCATTCTCCTGTCACAAAGAACAAGAAGAATGTCATTGACATTGACAAGGAACAATATAAGAATACTAAGTTACTATGTTATTCCCAAATTGTTTTCTGGGTGTCAAACAGTTTTTTGACGCTACACCAGCATTTGAATTTATCATTAATATAGGTATAGTTACAGTTAGGATCTTATACAGGTTGGCCCAGAATTTATGCCCACCCCTTACTTTTTTCCTGTTTAACTTAGAGAAAAAAGTGGCATCATCGGTTTTAGTGATGACAACCGCGATATACAGGGTGGTTCAGAAGTTGGTTATATAGGGTGTAACTCTTGATTTTCAAATAGGACCCCCTATTTTTCATTTTATATTCTTATTGTCCATAAAATTCTAAGTTCTCTCCACTAGTCATATTTCACAGATTCCTTTCCAAACCCGCTAAAATAAAAGTGTGAAATTTCAAATCTCACATTTTTTTTTCATTTATAACGTGGTGCCATTAGTTTTTTCGTTAGACTTTATGTCAGGGACACCGGGCAAATGACCAGTGGGCCCCCGGTGCGCCGGGGCCCATCGGAGGAGGTGGCAAAAATATGTGGGCCAAATATTACACCATGTATAAAGTTATACCCTGTACCTATGTATTATTGTATTATTTCTTAAAAAAGGGCTTGTCCCGTAAATCAGTCCACTTGTCACATGGATCTATCTTTCCGATCTCCGTGGCCAAGTTGTTGAGACCATTAACTGAGGTTATGGAAACGAATCCCGCCCGGAGCGAAAATTTTCTGATTGAATTTTCTCGTTTCCGGAATGGCGTGACTGTAGAAGTACCCTAAAAAAGGTTTCTGGGCATAACTTTTTTTTTTTGGGAACACTTTTAAATGGTAGAGCAGTGGAGAATCTTATACACTTCGAATTAATGCTGAAAATACGACGCGAATGACTTGTTAAAACCGTGGTTAAAATACCGTACATACTCAATAACTCAATACTCATAATATGGACTAATCAAGTCATTACATCCTGTGGGGACTGTGGCCAGATACATAGGAGGTTGTGTATTCAATCAGTAGTGGATGTAGAATTTTTCTTATGAATTTGAGAATTTGACCACATAATAAAAAGTATATTACACCTAGTGGTCACCTTCCACTGAAGAGTCTATTTTTAAGTAATGTAAACTAGTCCAAGTCATTCCATCCTGTGGGGGATCTGCTGAGAATGTCCTCATAATAAGTTACACAACAAAAGAAAATAGGTACGTATTCTATTGAATCAAATTGAATGGTTGCTTGAGTATTTGCTCGGTTGAGTGAACTCTGGGTTGTTATTATTGTATTATTTGAAGATGGAACCTCAAATGGCTAACATTATGGCAATGGTAGATGGAACATTAGGAGAAGATGAGGTCCAACCATTTGTTGAAGTTTTATATTCTTCTGGTAATCACCACAGCATGGACACACAAAACTAATTGGTTTTGACAGTGAAATTGTAAAAGATTCAGATAGAATGAAGGAAAACACCTATTGCAACTCAGTGACATTATACAGGACTCGTTGAGCACTCGAGAAAAAAAAAACAATATCACCCCGGTCGTCCTTTTGAAGCGACTACAAGATAATGCTACAACAAAAGACTACACGCTACTGCAAACCATTATTTCAAATTTAATGAGATTAATGGAATCATATTAAATTTGGTTCAGTCTTAGTACCGAGAGCTTGCAGTCGCTTTCAAAGAACGACCACCCTCAGGCAAAAAGAGGAAAACAGCATAATATATGGTCTCAGAGACCGCGAGGGGTGCCCCACCCAATTTTAACCTTAACACAATAATTTTATTGGTTTTTAAGAATAAGTATGCCAAAGCCTTGAATTACGTGTAAGCCCCGCAGAAAATAATATCAGACTGTTGATTTAGATATTGTAGATAATAATTGCTTCCAGATCTACGATGGAATACAGTCAGAGACAGATAGAGGGGGGGCGATGCCCCCCCCCCCTCAAGGTTGGAAAATATAAATGTTTTCTCAAACTAAATCGATTTTAACAAAGAATTGTTTTAAAATTTGATTTTTTTTCCTCATGATCCTTTTTTCTGTCTGGTGTTTTTATAAATTAAACCTCAATTAAATAATAAAGGAATTAAGTACGTTATATGGGTCACGTGATGCTTATAGAACCAAGTAGCTTCCATGTCGATTATAATTTGGAGCCTCGATCGCCCCCCCCCTCAACTGGCAACCTGCATCCGCGCCTGAATACAATTTACGACTTTTTGCATCCTGGAGAACTAAAAATAGATCCTAATATGTTAAACAAAATGATCATGGCGAGCCATTAATTTAAATTCCCTTTATACAATCAAATTTTGTAATTGATTTGGTGAGGGGCATATTAATGGCTGTCTATTTCGGTTTCAATTTTTATTAATTTAGATATTTAGAAAAGTAGAGTTTTTACGGATATAATAAAAGCTTCTAGACAAATCTAAATCAGAGTAGCTCTGTGAACTGTAGATTTCACTCACTCAAAATGGTAACCATTTGATAATAAACCAATACCTACCTACCCCGAGTGGTCCAGTATGGTCCAAAAACTAATCAGCTATTCTATGAATGTGTAAGTTTGTTTTAGTGGAGGGGTACCCCCCCGAATACCACATACCACCTAGACCTGAATACCACATACATATTAATTTATTTTCAGAAACAATTAAAAATAATCTAAGCGCTGAAATTGTAATGAACATCAAATGTTCGTGATTTTCTCCCTGATTTTTTTCTCATCAAGTCTGCAATTAAATAGAAACTAGGGTTTAAAAATCAACCCAGTTTTTACACAATGAACGTAAAAATATGATTTTCTTAACCAAGCCAAATGCTAGGACGCCAAGACAACTCTTACTATATATACGTAAGATAGGATGGGCATACTTTTAGCTCACTCTTTTAATCGCTTCGATATTAGGCACACTTATAATGAGATAAGATCATAATTTTATTTTTGCGAATTGTTGAGATTGTTATGGAAAGTGGAACGATTTTAATATTAATTTTCTCGGAACCCGATGGGAGCAAGCAGATAATAATTAAATGTGATAAATATACTTCTGTGACATTGTGACACACATCACAAACATTTCTTGAAAATTTGTGACTAATGACATTCTCGCGACTTAAAACCTGAAGATCAATGAGCTTCAAAGAAGATGATCTTTGTCGAACACTCAGTTTGTGACCTAATACCTACTTAATGGGTATTATTATTCTGAATGAGCTGTTAACGGTTCGACAGGAATGAATTGATGCCCTGAGTATCATAATCCAACTATGCCATAATTAAGGTTTAAATATTAAATTTACCTACAGATCCATTGAAAACTGTCATATTCTACAAAAGAGTTTAAAAGGCTATACCCGGTCATCCTTCTGAAGCGACTATACTACAAGCTCACTCTACTGCGAGCAACTTCAAGCGACAAACTCTATATAACTCCTCGTAGTGAGTAATCGCTTGAAATCGCTCGCAGTAGAGTGAACGCGTAGTCGTTACCAAAATTTTTTTGTAGAAAAAGAGAGTTTTTACTGGATCTGAAAAGTAAATTTAAATTTTTAAAAAGTCGCTCGTGATAGAGCGAGCTTGGAGTGTTTCCAAAGGACGACAGAACTAAATGTCTACTATTATTTAAGTTCAACAAAGTGGTCTTTTTTGAAGTTGTCATTAAATTTTCTACCGCACAGTACCCCAGGATGTTTTATTGTGTGAGATATTTGACCAGTTTTCAAGCGTGTTCCTCAGCGTAGAACATGTTCCTTCATTTATATAATTAGACATGCGTACTAGATAGATGCAAATAATTTCACTCAGTAGATAAGTTTTACTTTTTATTCGTCATTAAAACAAATAGATTTTAGAGTTGTACATAAGGAAATTAATTAAAAAGAGAGAATTGTAATAATTTATTTATTTATGGAACAATATTTAATTAGTTCTTCATTCTTATTTAAAGTCCAATATCTTATGTGCTTGTTGCACATTTTTTTTAATACTCGAATAATGGAGAAAATAAAAATAGAGTTGCTCCCCAAAGTTGTTCCTCATTATGCATCGTTAGCATCTAAGAATGGATGCATACCTATTGACACACTGGAAAAATGTGACTCCAAGGAACTCTCCTTACTTACATTAAAAATACTCCTTAAATCAAATTCATATTTTTCCATCGCTGACACAAACTACTTATCCTAAAAGACGTTCTACTGAATTTACTTACTAGTCATTTATGAAAACTTTGGAATTGGACTCGTAACAGATCGGTAGATAACTGAGAATCACGCAATTATTTACGTAACTACATATTCACATATTATATGAAAGATAAAGAATTATGAGCAGGAACCAAGAACACGAAATCTATTCAGTATTAGATGAAATGCACGGATAAACACGACTCTATCAAACAGAAACAGCAATCCGGAACACAACAAAATGGATGAGTAATTTATATTGAGGATGAAATACTTGTAATTAAGAAATGTGATGAAACTCACACTTCGATCAAAAAATAATTACTTGTAATTATTTACAAGTAATTGTTATATTTTAGTTTAAACTGAAAACAGTAGACCTGTTAGACCACAGGTAGGAATCGAATAAAACCTCAGGATTTGAAAAATGGAAAGGAGAGGGGGTGATCAAAGTTTATTTGGAATGATGGAAAAAAAAGTTAGAGAAAGACCTAATATGAAAGAGAAAAAATGGAAAATAGGAAAGACATTGAACAGAAGGGTTATGGCAAGGTAGGGTTCTCATGGAGGGAAACGCCACATCGCGTCGATGTGGCGTAATATACTTGGAAGATAAACTTGGAGATGTAGCAAACAAAACAACTATGGGAAGATACTTGTCATCAGTGACAGTTTCTAAGACAGAATAAATGAATTCGGAATGAGAAAAATAAAGTGAACACTGAAAGAGAAATCTGAACACATTAAGGAACCAATCTAATTAATATTAATGAAAGTATATCTGCCAAACAAGATGAAATAGAAAATACCAAATGAGTATGTCACGTGTTGAAAGATTTTCTCAATTTGAACAAAAAAACATTAATTTTTTCTGATGCAGTAAAAGGCAAAAGTATTCAATGAATATTACTGAATACAGAACCTTTGGATAATTAAAGGTTTTTCCATTTCCCTGCTGTATTGAAGTGTATATGTATGCAATATGTGTCCATAATAGTCCATATTTATTTTATACAAATACTGGACTGCGTCCGCACAATAATAGGAGGCTATCCTCAACTTTTTAAGTTAAATCGGAGTATTTTCAACTTCAACCGAACATTAAGGGGTAGAAGTGTCCTATCCATCCATAGTATTAATGAGTACAGTTTAAACTTAAGAGAGTCAGGAAGTTCTTATATAAACATAGACTCCAATTTTATAAAACAAATGTAGAACTTTTCACTAGAATCATTAGCCAGACAACAAAAACTATGTATATTAATATTAACAAGAAGTTGACATCGCTCAGTCTAAGTATGGCATTGGTCTAACTAAACAACTGACATCTTTCACCGGGGTAGAGACTGGACTGCCAACTCAAGTCTTGTAAGAACTGGTTCAATGTCCTGAATATGCTCCGGATGATCTTCTGTCTTCTTGTACCTTGTGTAAGTAGATCTCAATTGGGATTTGCAAGTGACGCTTACAGAAGACTTCTCACTTAGTGACTTCTTCTCATGAAACATAACGTACAAAGCTCAACGTATAATTGAATCTTAATCAACTTATTCGGATTTCAAATCACTATAATTAAATGCCGATTTGAAAATAATCAATTGATTTGGACAAGCGCGGATATTTGGGGGGCACAATATACCTGATAGAAAATTTGGAGGGAGGAGGGACTCGTAACCTAGAGGTTGGGGGGAGGTGATGACCATTGATTTGATTTTTTTTTTTTTTAAATTACGTGATGAGTATAATGAAATTTGAGAAACACAGCCCGCTTAAAAAAAACTGGGGGGCACGTGCCCCCCGGGCCCTCCCCTATATCCGCGCATGGATTTGGAAAAAATATAGATAACAAATTGATTGAAAAGGGGACCACAATTTTGAGGTTTTTTGAGAATCTGGGGCTGGATGACCCTTTGAGTGACAATATAAATAGCAAAAAGTAAATGAAAACAAATGACCTATCGTTCATCAAAATTTAACGTGAAGAGCGGATCAGAAATAATGTACTTATACATACTTTTCTTTTTAGGCTTAAATTTATGCATTCCGAATGCCGTGTTTCAGAATAGACCGTGTTGATTAGCTGAAAATACCAAAGTGCCTATAACGTAGGTACTTTTCGGATTGCAAATAGATACTATTATTTTAATTTACAAGACTTATAAGGCAATTTATCCAATTTTCTATCCAATGCAATATGCCAGTTGATCCTGTTGTGAAAATAAAATATTTTTAAAAACTTCTTATTATTGCTATATTTTATAATGTTAGGTATGTGAATACATTATGAATTGAGGCTGAGGAGCCTTATCGACATCACCGTTGTTACGCATAAATTCCAGAACAAGTAAGTGAGAGTTGTTGTACAAATAGAAAAATAAAAAACAATATGTTCTGCGGTTTCATTCAAAGTGACCTTCTGTGAAATAAAACTTACAGACCAAAATCGTGCACCAAAGTTTACAAAAGAGAAAAACAACTGACATTAAAGAGCAATCAAGAAAGTAAATAAACCTTCTGCAAGCCAAAGTATCAATGAACCTGACATTGCCCAAGCAACTGGTTCAACTCTACTCTACATCTACGGCATTAAAACAAACACAAAGATAGATACAGGAGGTGAAAAGAACATTAAACAAAACAAAAATCTTCAACTAAACATCAGAAAGTGTTGTGATAATTGCACAGACCACAACAAAGCTGCATAGGTGAGTCAATATACGAGAAAATGTTGAAAATACCGATTTCGACAATTCATATATTGCCTAAAAGTTGTTTGAGATCCCAGTCCCAAAGCTTGTTGCAGTTGTACAAAAAAAAATAATAGTAAGTTCTACATCTGAGAAATGCATAACGGTTTCATTTATTCAACTCAGAGCAGCAGTATAGTCAACTCAGAGCAGCAGTTCGTCCTATTAGTCTTCTTTGTTCTCTGTCTAAAGTTTTTGAACGTATGATTTGCTTTCAGATAACCACCTTTTTGAACCAGCATAATCTATTTAATCCGCTTCAATCTGGTTTTCGTACTAGTCATAGTACTTGTTCTGCTTTGTTGAAGGCTTCTGATGACATTCAGGCTGCCATGGATAAAAAAACTCACCTCCATTCTGGTTCTGTTTGACTTTAGCAAGGCATTTGACCTTGTCTCTCACAGAGTTCTGCTTTCTAAAATGAAATCTTTTGGATTCTGTGCTTATTTGTAGCTCTGGAGTTCGTCGTTCCATCTTGAATCCCTTTCCAGTTATTGAGATTGATGGCAATACGGTCGAATACGTTGATTCTGCCAGAAATTTGGGTATAATATTTGATAAATCCCTTTCTTGGGTCGACGAAGTATCTAAAATTCGAAAAAAAGTTTTTGGAGCCCTTTGGACATTAAGACGCTTAAAACATTTTCTGACTCAAAATTCAAAACTCCTTTTATTTAAATCTTATGTGCTTCCTTTGTTGGAGTACTGTACACCTCTGCTTAACGGACTTACTAGTTCGGGAGCTGGCCAGCCATATCTTACCTCATAAGGTATAAAATTTTTGACCCGTGGGCTGGAAGTGCATTGGTGGGGTAATGTCAAAACCCGCTTTCTTAGTTGCCAGACCGGGGGCGNGGAACGCACTACCATATCCTATCCTAAATTCACCCACCTTTCACTCTTTCAAATTATCTTTATTGGAGGCAGTCAGTGAAGGTTTGTTGGCTCCCATTAACTAACATTTCGTTCTCTTTACTATCCTTTTCCTCTTCCTTCTAGTCCTAATCCTTCTCCCTTGAAGTTTGGTAGCTTGTACACGGATTACGGAAGTTGATTGCGAGAGTGAATGTGTTTTTTTGTTGTTTTTTTTAATTCAGTAGGGGTTCTTTATTGTACTGTTTTTGTAAATATGTATTATTATTTCTGTATCATTATTAATTCTCTGTAAAATATATAAGACCTCTATTTGGACTGTGAGGGTAAAGGGACTCTTCAGTCTCATCCTCGCAGTATAAATAAGGTATAATAATAATATAGCTATTGTTTATGGTTACGCAATAATATTAATGACAATTATTAGTTTTCATTTCTGTCCTTCACGAATACCTCCAAAGTATTTAAAATCCAATATAAAGTCAGTTTGTACACTGTGTTAACTTTGATCAATTTTAATGAACTTGGGTAAATAACAGACCTTATTTAATTTATACTACTCGAATAGTACTGAAATGTCCTTTTTCACCGACCGCTCTTTGGGTGCTATTATTATGTCGTAAATATCTCAAATTCAAAAATTCATAGGAATATTATATGGGTCTAAAAGATCTGACCTTACTGCTTCTACAAAAGTAGAAAATACTATGCTACTATACTATACGCCCCCACTATGGCCGGTTGTACACACCAGGACAAGACCTATCAGTATATTTCCAATTTTCCAAACCACAATTTAGAAATATTTTTATTCTGAAACGTACACCACGAAGATCAAAGTTTAAAGTCAGTAAAACCTCAAGAATTGCAAAAACGCGTATATTTTGAATAGAATAGGCATTACACAATTTAGTGATTGCCTTCTCAAACTGACCTGAACATGAGCATGCTTTCAATGTATTGATTTTGTTTTTAATTCAATTAAAATGCTTAATGTAATAAGAAACACGTCAATAATAATTAACAGAGCTTTCCAGCTGAAAGCCGAACACTTCAGTAAACTAAAAAGAATTTTAAAGCGTTCTATGTAAAAATTTATACATTATCATACATAAAAAGCTGTTGCATTCCTCCATTAAAAAGGTTCCACGTAAAAATCCCTTGCTTCTAGGACGCTGGTCGGTGTAGGTGAAGCCTGCCAGTATTCTAATGTAGATTTTGTAATATGTGAGTTTATCTGTTTGTCTTTCTGTACCACGATAAATCTCGAATGTTACCCAAACACTCTAAAACTGTTTGACCAAATACCATCAATGCAAGAATGCAAGACCCACATCTTCTCAATCATGCTCATGTTTTCCGATGGAACATGTTACCAACATCGTTGATTTTAGTCTTCTTTGATTCATGATTACTGCTACAACAACAGCATCAGTTGGACTCATCATCAGTGTCGTCGAACCGTGGAACGCGAATCTGGTTTTGCTCGGGTGTTAAAGTGTGTCAACGCCGACTCTATCCACTACAGGAATCCATTATATCGCATATTAACATATCATTACGAACAATAATATAGCCATGTAAGAAATGAACAATCCTTCCAACAAAGCACAACCAGGATAGAATATATATATAAATATAAAAAAAAAACAGACACAATAATGTTCTCTAAGATCTCAAAACATAAAAGTATTAAATATATTAGTAAGGAATGTAAACGATACTGGTTCATCCAAACAATGGCAAAGCTTTTCATGTCGCGAGCTGGATCTTGCATGTGGCACTTAGAACGGACGGCGTGGCGTATATTAAAAACATTTTTTATTAGATCTTTAACTGTACGGACCATGAAATATAAAAATCAACTTTTGGTTAGTCGGGAAGGATAAAAGAACGTGGCCAATTTGAAAGGTTCATTTATGAAAATAACTAAACGAAAAGTCAAAATTTAGTGGAAAATACGATACTCTATTAGCAATCGACGTCTTTTGTTCAGCTAAAATATTTTGGGATCTATACTGAAAGTAGGAGGGCACACAAAAATGGATTTATTTATTTCATGGTTAAAGGTGATGGCATACATTCGTAACTTAGTCAAAAATAGTGTAATTATAATTCTAGTAGCCCGCTCGCATCTATGATTTTCCCCACAAAAATCGGAAAATCGGCCGTAACTCGAAAATGGTTAAACATGTCCTAAATTAATGTTTAAAAGGCCAACTAAAACTTCTCGCTTTGAGTTGATATGTTGTCGCGACAAAATTTGAGATATCGGACCGCGACCGGCTGAATTCAGTCAAAAATTTAAAAATCGGCCGTAACTCTAAAAAGTTTCGACATTTTTGAATTATGATAATTTTCCTGGGGTTTCAGCCTATGATTTTTTTGGGGGGGAGGGAAGGTTAGTCTTATCAATTTTCTCTCATAGCTAAACAATTAGTGATACTCGTATATACATATAAAAATTTTTTTGAGGGGGGGGTAATTTTTTTTTCCGTGACGATTCCAAAGGTTCATTATTGAAAATAATAAAGCAATATACATCTATCATTACATTGAATTTTATTGTTATAGATAATACAATTGTGGTAGAAAAAAATGTAGTATGGGATGTTAGAAAAGGGTAAAGGGGTCCCGACATGATCCAGAGAATGAGGAAGGGGGCTTTGAACATGATTTTTCTAAATATGAAATAAAGTGGACCCTCATTTTTCCGTTTGCTTCAAATATAAGAACCAATATAGCATGGACAATAATTTATTGAAACTAGTTTTATCACCATAGAAGTACTCCATGTTACCATGATATCATCAACAGAAATGTGTATAGAGAAACAACAAATAATAACAACATAACTGAAATGATCCACTTACAACAAACAAAGAGATATAATAATAGATCCGACCAACATGGAATTGGCACATGAATTGAACTTTCTCATCATACATTGGAACTGCGGTGTGAATTGAACGAATGTTTTGTTGGTACGGACGGAGTAAAAGGAAATGTGTGGAACACAAGATTTGTTAAATCATGCCCAGTCAAATAAAATCAAAAAAGAGCCGAGCCTAGAATAAATTCGTAAAAAGTGAGAGATGATTTTATTTCACGTTGGGCATCCCGAATAATAGGTGAGCTAAGTTTTTCAGCGGCCGACGGCCGCTTAATTTTGCCGCTAATATTAGTTTTTGGCGTATAACATCGCTCAAAGGATGCATTTTATGAAAAAATGCGCTATTCAAACTTAATGAGAATTGAATTTGAGCACGAGAAAATTAGTTAAGGATATTAAGTTTTTTTAGGATATTACTGAGTTTTAAACCATTTGCTCCAATGAAATCTTTCCGTCAGGATGTCACTCTCATGTAACTCCTCAGAATCTCAAGTATTAGGCCAATCACAAATGGGGCCTAGTTTTAATACCACGATTTTTCTTCAAACATCTGTTTGTTCGTTCCACCATAACTCTCGAACGCCTTATGCGATCTTTGAAACTTAGTATGGAAATTCATAGAAAAGCGAGTAGCTGATTGGGCACAGTTCACAGAACTACTAGGAGACATATAATTGATAATGCTTACGGCATTATCAGACAAAAGCACTCGTAACTCATCATTCTACTTGTAGTCGATATGACATTTATAGTGGTAACTATCACAAATTTTAGATATGCCTGATATGACTCAATGAAATACACAATGCCCGCTATACCTCCCTGGATACTCAAGGTTCACCCTTTACTGTGTAGTACACCGGTACGCAATTGCCATTAATAAGTACACAGCAGGTGTGCTATGTGTGAGTTCTGTGCATACATCACTGAACATAAAGAATACCACCTACTGACTACTGCTGAACAGACGTCCACATATTAGTTTGGTTTGAAAATTGAGGGGCACTAGCACAACAGTGAAACAGAAAATAGAATGTTTTCACCTCTAATGAGACCTCATTGTCAAAAAATGGGAGGAGGGGGGGGGTGAAATTGGTAAAAACCATAGCCATCATCATTTATCATGAACCGTGATTGGTTCTACTGCTGGATGAAGGTCTCCTCCATTTCCTTCCACACATTCCTATCCATTGCAATTGATTGCCATCACACCATAGTTATTCAATTAAAAATACCATTTAGGGTCGTTAAAGAACGCCATTTGGTTCCAAGTGGACCAAACATCAGTTTATAAAGAACCCGTTAAACGTCCATGGCACAGTTTAATCAAAATCGGACAGAGCGTTCAAAAGTTATCGTACCTAATACAAAGAGAAAAGAGACAAACAGGCACAAAAAAGAAGGTGTGACTTTATTTGTTCGCTCAAATACATTTATTATTTTTTTAAAAAAAGTTATGCTCCGGAACCGCTTTCGCATTACTTCAGGGCGCTCCTTTTAAGGTGCGTCCAGACTATTCGTGCTCGCGGTACTTGCGGGGCTCCTGAGTAGTGTAGACGTGAGGTCAAGTCACGAGACAAGCCATGCGAGCAGCGCGAGCCATGAACTCGAAAGGATCCGTTCGGTATCGGTACATTAAAGGGACTTAATGCGACAAGTTAAGCAAGCTATGTGGACGGAGAATAGTTTACTTTTAGTTTGTTCGTTGTGCTCGTCGAAGATATGGGAATTGATTTTCGAAATGTGGTGTCTTTCTTTGCAATTTTTGGTCCCACCACATTTAGTAAGCTCTCAAAATCTGATGGGGATATACGGCAAAATGTTTTAAAATGTAGCTTTTCGGCTCTTTAGTCCCCAAAAGTTATGTTCCCTACTCCGGAAAATCGAAGTTATCGACCATCTACGTCTTCGAGGACGTTTCTTGGGCTTCTTTTTTCCGCTAATAAACGTATCAGTAGGTAACTTGCACTAGCTATTATAACTTTATCGCGATCCATTTTAAAAAATCGCGCGCCACATACGGATCCTACCGGGCCAAACTCCCGCGAGAAACTGAAACCCGTCTGGACACAAACCAGACGAGTACAACTTGAAGCTTGACAAGTCTCAAGATCATTGCGAGTGCCGCGAGCACGAGTAGTCTGGACGCACTTTTTACAGCCATGCCATTCTGAAACCGAGAAAATTCGATCAGAAAATTTTGCTCCGCGCGGGATTCGAACCCACAACCTCCGGACCAAGAGTCAATTTTCTTAACAACTCGGCCACGGAGATAGGCAAATACATTTAATTGCATTCACGATTCTTTGTCAAAATATGACTTATGTTTAATAAAACGAATCAACCTGGGTCTGACGAGATCCAGGTTAATAGAATTTGGCATGAAGGTTAAATTGAACCTTTTTTTAAAGGGTGATTTTTTTATCATAACGTTTCCTATTCCTATGCAACCGGAAGAAGTAATAAGTTTGTACATAGCTAATTAGCTCTAACTATACATAACAAGAAAATAGAGACCTTTAAAACAAGGTGTCACTTGATATATCTTCTTATTTAAGATTTTCAAACCAGTCGGTGCCCAGCCTAAACGGATGGCCGAGGCCAAAAATTTTTTAGTCTAAAATTAATCGCCCTAAAACATAAGGGATACGTGTTTTTTGCGTTTTCTTATATTTTCAGCCATTTTTGAGATACGGGGGGTGGGGTGAGACTTTATGGACACCCTGTATATGATATATGGGAGCAGAAAAAAACGGAAGATTTTTCTGAAATGAAATCATCTCAGAAATAGATGATTTCTTGGTGTGCTGAAATGCCCAAAATGCAAAAAAAGAAAGTATAATATTGTATTGTGACAATAATTGTCAGTACGTCAGTTAGGTGGGTACCACGTGACAGAACTGTCCACTAATTATATTCATCCTCAAATATTAAATAATAATTAGAACGGGTTTCTTACATTCGCAAATATCGAGGTGAATTCTTTTCACGAGGAAGAACAAAACTAGTGGAACCGAGGAGTGGACCAAAGATGAGAGAAACCCAACCTTAATCGTGTCATTAACAGGAGAAAAACGTAGGCTAGTGGGTTTACTATTAATTTTAATAAAATATGATTATGCTAATATTTATTTCGGTACCCAATGCCTAATAATATGTTAAGATAAATGAATAGAGGTTAAAATCGAGTTTTCCTTGTCTACAACCATATATGGACTTGTTCCGTAGGAGTAACTTGGTATAAATAAATTGGACCAAATTAATATTCTAGATAGAAAACCAAATAAGATAGAAACAAAATTCGTACCGCTAATTATAATTATGGTCAGACATTTTGTAAACATAGAAGCACCTACATTTGCTGCCTGTGGACGCCTCACATAATTTTATGATGATTTTGATTATTATTATCAATCGTGATCTTTGGATTTGTAACAAAAAATATACCACCCCACAAAATTTGAATCCTATAGTTGAAAAATCCTATATTTTTGACGAAGGTTTTCGGGTATAACTGGACACAAATGGTACCTCTACACAGTAAATTTTGTCAAAATCGGTCAACGCTAAGTGGCAAAAGAGATGCTCATGATCGGAATGCAGTGTACACTGTGGGGAGGGGGGGGCGATTTTTGGATTCTGTGTACCTTGAAACCTTGTAGAAAAATAAACCCATACATCACATTGACAGTATTTTTTTTGCATCTTTCTCAGTAAGCTATTGTGGTATGAGTGACAAAGATTTGAAAACAAATTTCAATTAATTGAAATTTATCTCCAAATTTCAGAAAGTACCAGAGTATCTTTACACGAAAAAATTCACCCGGTTTTGCACACAGTCAAATATCCATTTTCAAAAGGGCTATGTACATTTCCCTTTAGTATAGGCCAATATCTTTATATATAAAAGGCAATGTCCTGAGTGACTGATCAACGTAGAGCCGAAACTATTAATGTTACAGACTTGAAATTTTGCAGGGACCTTTGTTGCATCATGTAAATGTGCACTAAGAAAGGATTTTGCAAAATTTTAATTTTAAGGGGTAGAAACCGCAAAAAGTAAACAATCCCCATAAGAAATACATTGGAGCGAGAGAAATAGCAATTAGCACGGGAACAGCCATGCCTTTAAGGCGCCAAGCTATAGGCTGTAGCGAAGCAACGGCGAAACAGCTTTACTATATAAACGGCATAGGTTTCAATAGTGTCGATCCGTTTAGGTGATACCTAGATAATATCTAAGTTTGCATTTTTAGATACTCACATATTCACTCATTATCAAAAGATTCAGGCACTTCCCGTATACAGCGCTTAAATTTTGCATCAAGTGTGTGATTCCAGCGCAAAAAAGGAAACCACAGGTAAAGTCGGTATTGCTTTAAGAGCATAGAGTGCAATAATAAATTTAAGTGTGGGATAAAAAATAGTAGTAAACATAAACTTAGCCGCAATGACAAAGGATATCACTACAATCATTAACAGAATTTTTTGGAATAGTACTTGGAACTTGGCCTTTTTTTAATGATAATTCTTTTGTGAGATATGATATTTTACAAGAATTGAGAATATTGAATTTGGTATCTATAGCATTACATGATTCACCACCATCATCAGAACGATTTCCTGTGTTATGTATATTTTGTTAGGGTTTACAAACAAACACACAACGTACGTTTCCTGTCTAGCTCCGGTTTGTTGTTTTGCATGTATTGTCCATGGATTGAATCCAGAGGAAGTTACACGATACGCGATGATGATCTGTAATGAAATATTTCAAGTCATTCATATTATTCTATTGTTTAACATAAAACAGTGTTCTCCAAAGTGAAGTGACAGTTTATGAGCATATAACTTCGGCGGCTAAAAACGAGACTCTTTAAACAAGAGTCCCGTAATAACTGATAGCATGTTCCCTTTTGACTTGAGTAAAAACGAAACTCTTTAAACAAGAGTCCCGAAATACATGTTCCTTTTTGTATGTTCCTTTTTGACTCGAGTAAAAACGAGACTCTCTAAACAAGAGTCCCGAAATACACTGAGAGCATGTTCCCTTTTGACTTGAGTAAAAACAAAACTCTTTAAACAAGAGTCCCGAAATACATGTTCCTTTTTGTATGTTCCTTTTTGACTCGAGTAAAAACGAGACTCTCTATACAAGGGTCCTGAAATACACTAAGAGCATGTTCCCTTTGACTTGAGTAAAAACGAGACTCTTTAAACAAGAGTCCCGAAATACACTGAAAACATGTTCCCTTTTGACTTGAGTATAGTGAGCGGAAAATAAAGGAGATGATGATTTTGTGAAAATGATGAATGAGTGGAAGTGTGTAAGAGTGAGTATATTATGAGGAGGCGAGACAATTATTCAAATAGGGCTGGCTTTGGATCCATGCTGTTGTATAGATCCATTGCCCTTATAATTGGAGACTTGAATTTGAAAAAATTTCTTCTGTGTGGAACATGGAATAACTGTCCCCTTGTGTTTGTTGGTCTGAGTCTGGTTTCCGGAACTTGAATTTGAATTTTTTCTGTTGTGCAGTGCTAGATATTTTGTTTTGGAGCACATTTTGTAGAAATTTTATTTGTTCGTTTCGTCTTCTTGCTTCAAGGGGCTCCAGCAGAACATGTTCTGTGAGTAAATTGTACTCAATATAGTGGGGGAATTTGAGATAGAACCCGTTCAATTTTCGAAACAGGTAGCGAACAAATTTAGATTGTGCTCTTTCTAGTCCTTTTGATCCAACCTGGGTGGATGGTGTCCATATGATAGATCCGTATTCAAGCACAGATCTTACATAGGCTTGGTACATGAGTTTAATGGCATCAGGATCCCGGATGTACTCGGAATACCTGACCAAGTTTTTTATAGCCTTTTTTCTATGATCTCTTGCGTATGGTTTTTGAAGTTTAGGTTTGACTGAAATGTTACGCCCAAATCTTTGTATTGATCTGTATAATCAATCCGAGTATTGTTTATATAGTACCTATATATGGGTTACTTTTATTCGTGTATATCATGGCGTAACATTTTTTAGGGTGGAAATTTAAACCAATACCTGGACCTCTCCGGACGTTGGCGTTATTGGAGCGGATTTATGACCAAAGCTGTCCCAGAAAAATAGAATATCAAGTTGTGACAACAATGCAATATATTGCATTAAAACAAATAATAAGAAATTTACAATATTTAATTGTGACAATGCAATATTATGCGTTAACACAAAATAAGAACATATTTTACGTGTTCTGTCAACGATTTGCATCGTTCATAATAAGTTTGTCAACGATTGGCATCGTTCATAATATGTTTGTCAACGATTGGCACGGTCTTTTTTTTCGATTGGCATCGTCTTTTTTTCGATTGGCATCGACGATTGGAAGTGTCAACGATTGGCATCGTCCAGAATATGTTTTCAGATTATTAAAGGACTGGGAGTTGGGCTTAAATATTTTAGATATCCTACAGGAAGCGTCAAAGGTGAAACAGATTAATTGTATTGGTCATACTGATCAAGAAAATAATAAAATAAAATTCGTCATTCGAATGAATTAGATACGAGAATTCTGTGATAGTTTCAAACAGGACGTTGAATGCATTGCTATAATATGCAGGAATCCATGGCACTCATGCCTTGAATGAGAGTCACACCACGTGACGTGACACGGTGACATATCAACATTAATTAATTACCTTCACAGTCCCAGGGAACAGACAGACCATTGGTCTCTGTGATAGTTTCAAACAGGACGTTGAAAGTTGAATGCATTGCTTTAAATTGTAGCTGAAATATTCCCAATTTAGTGTTTATGATGGGTTTCTACGTTAATCAAATTTTCAACTTTGATCAAATTTGATTTCCTCAATATAATACCTATCCGAAGTCTTAGTTTCTTAAAATGTATTTCAAGAGTAAAAAATTAATCACAATTGAGATTGGGGCAAGTTAGTTGAGGGTGACATCCTAATCACCGTCCGAGTCCACCGGAACTGATAGAGTAAAATAACCACAGAAAGCAACTTTAAAAAACACTACCGTTATTTATGACGAGCATTCACTTACTCGTCATAAATAACGGTATTGTTTTTTAAAGTTACCAATAGGATGACTAATATAAATTTGTTAAATAATATAGAAAGCAACTCTGCAATATTATCTAATGATGTACCTAATTAATATATTGGAGTATTTGACAGATCTATGTCAATTATTAGTCTCCAAGATTACTTCAGCAACATACAACAATTTATTTACGTGGGTCAGCTGTTTCACATATCTGGGTACAATTGAATAGAATCATGCATTATCTCACTATTGGTTTATTATTTTCAATAATGAACCTTTGGAATCGTCAGGGGAAAAAAAATTACCCCCCCCCTCAAAATTTGATATACGTTTCAAGGTACGTAGAATCCAAAAATCGAATAAAAAAACGTTTGTCCGCCGTACGCCGTGATGGGCACTTTTGCCTCTTAGCGCTGACCGATTTGGACGAAATTTGGTATATAGGTCCATCTGGGCTCTAATTGTACCCCGATAATACTTTAAGAACTTTTGAGTGCAATAGAATACAACCCTGGCGATTTTTGCCGCTTTTTAGCGGTTTTCAGTATTGCTGTTTAAAGGAGAATGGTAAGAGCTGGAGATTTGAAATTTTGTATGATTGTTATATTTAGGGTCTCAGCTAGCTCCAAAACTTTTGGTTCAATCAAATATACCGCTGGCGGTTTTTATCGCTTTAAAAGCGGTTTTCATTCATCCTATCTAAAAAAAGAATGGTAAGAGCCAGAGACTTCAAATTTGGTAGGTATGTCAAATTTAGGGTCTAATTACGCCCCAGATTTTGAATCATCACGATAAGCCCCCTCAATTTTTTGGGGGGTACCCCCCAAAAAAATTTATTATTTTTTGCCAGAAAAATAATAAACCCAGGTGTCACATTGGCAGAATTTTTTTTATTCAAAATTCTATTCTATTTCTATTAAAAATAATATTCAAAATTATTTAACATTTTCAAACCACATATTATACAGACCAAAAAAAGAATTTAGTCTCATTTCATTGATAAGCAGGTTATCATTGAAATGGAGGGGATGTCGAGGAATTTGAGAAACGATATTTCTTAATGGGGTTGAAGAAGTGCCAAAGACACGAAGAGGGGTGAGTAAGTATTAACTATAAAAGAAGATATGAAAAAATATCGATGTATAATAGATAAAATGTTTTATTTTCTGTGTCATTTAGATATCCCAAGACTGGTGATGTGGGACCGGATTATTTATAAGGCAATGTTTGCAACTGTCTTGGGTCTCCCGCACAACGAGAAAAAGAATTGAAAATTTTTCACCGACTTAAAATTTAATTTGAAGATTTTTATCCTCAATGAACATATTCTTGCTTCATTTTATCAATACTTATAAAACGCAAAGCCCAGTTGGTATACTGACTGACTGATTGATAATCAACGTAGCTCCACGATGGCTAAACGTAGAGACTTAAAACTTGGCACAAAGGTCCCTTTTAGTATGTAGGTGCGTAATAAGAAAGTAAAAAAAAAAAAAGTTCAAGTGGGAGCAAGTTAACGCTATTTAGCGGGTCTTTTTGTAATTTTTTTCTGGGCAAACTAAAAGAGATATCGAAAAATTACCGAGAATAGACCCTTCCCCAAAATAGTATATAAGGACCCCATAAAAAATATAAAATTTGAAAATTTCCGGTTTCTCCCCGATTTATGGGCGGTTTTCACCACCAAAAAATCGGAATTGAGAAGTATCACTTCGGGATGAGCGAGATAACTGAAATTTGATACAAAGGTATTCCGAAGTACAAAAAGTCATATCCTTGAATAAAATATTGAATTTTCTAACTAGGAGCGGTGCTCACTCTGGGGGTCTGTTCCACCAAAAACCCATAGTTAAGAAGTATCACTTCGGGATGAGAGAGAAAGCTGGAATTTTATACGAAGGTGTTCCGCAGTGCAAAAAGTAATATCTTAGAGTAAAATATTGACTTTTCTAACTAGGAGCCGTGTTCACTCTGGGGGTCGGTTCCACCAAAAATCTAAAATGGAGAAGATTTAATTTCGCGATCTCGAAAATGTTGTTGAATTTCATAACCGGAGCGAAGCACGGGAAAACAGCTAGTTGTCATATTTCAAATTATTTTAAATTGATATTCGAATTTTTGCGGTGATTTTAACATTGACTAAACAGAGGACTTTACGGGAAGCAAAAGCAAGAACAGCTTTTTTAACGCAAAAAATATAATAATACATATTATTGCATTGGGGCGGTTCTCTTTGGAGGCGAGTTCAAGCTTCTACGAGACAATTCAAGCGACAAATCAAAACCCAGGATGGAAGATTTGAAGCTTGTAGTCGCTTGTACTCTACATAGAAAAAAAAGCATGCCTGCCATGGTTAATACGGTCCTGTTGAGAAGTATAGGTATTTCCTATACATTTTGCAACTTCATCTTTGAGTCTGTAACAGACAACATCTATAAAATGCATACCTGCAAGTAATGCAATAAATTATTTTGCAATTTCTATATTATGTACTTATCTAGGCATAGGCACAGATTCTGCAGTGTATCTTCAAATAAACAACAACTGATAAGAATGATTGATAGTGTACCAGGAATAAAGTATTAATTCAAGCTGTTAAGATGGTGTGCTATCTTGTTATTCGGCTATCAGCCACAGAATATTATCTCGAAGACTCGGTCGTGTGGGAACATAATATGAATTGTAAGCTATATAAAGTACTACAAGGTATCATCAAATGGAATAAAATAACTACATAAAAATGAGATGAAATCAAAAATTGGGATGAAATCTAATCGGTACGATAATCACTTTAGGAGAGAGGAAAAAAAAATCAAAATTTTCTGCACGAATACAATACTTATCTTCTATATTTTATAGCATAGAAAAGAAGCTAAAAAAATTAAATGAGACATGAAAATAGGGTAAAGTGAGGTGGAAGGCAAACACCAATGTGGTGTCCGTAAAGGAACAGATATTTTAAGATACATATACTTATGTTTTTCTTTCTCAAAATACTGAAACAAGCTTAGTAAGTGTTCATTAATTCACAAACAACGCGGTTTAAGGTAGTATAATCCACTGCTATTCAAGGCTTGTTGAATACACCAGCTCCCGTTAGATCACTGAAAATATGCAACGTCCAGCGAGGCTGGCTGGGTGACTACGAAGGTTCGCCCCCCTCAAGATGCTGTTTTTTCCAGCGCAACCCGGGGTGAATGTGGGTAACTGGTTTGTAAGTTTCCAACGAATGGAGGGAAAACCCCCGTCCCGCAAGACCAATAGATGTTAAAGAGAAGTTAAGCTAAATAAATCCATTGGTTAGCAGAGCCGCCATCACCAAAACTCGGCTACAAAATAAAAGAACAATGTTTTAGATTTTCCACAGATTTTATTAAATACCGGTTCTTAAGGTAAATCTATATTCTAAAGGCATGTGCGCAATACTTAAATGGCGATTTTCGAATAAACGGTCTTGAGATAATTAGATAAACGTGTGTGCCTACCTAATCACAGCAAACATCTTCAACGGTCCCAAAACAATAGAACATGACAGATCTACAAGGTCACATAATGTGCGAATATTAGCAACTGAACAATGCATTAGGCGTTCCTTTTTGCCTTGACGGGAATGATAATCGTCAATCTATTTTGGAGGAAATGCTACTATTGAGTTCCCAGTGAGAGTCAAGTGATGTAAATACTTAAGTGGAGATAGACCTGAATAGGAATTCAAACTCTCAAAAATTTCAACATAAATAATCAAATTGCGGGGATCACACAAATTTAAAGAGGAATAATAAGAGGAGAACTTTACATTTTCAGTCCAAAAATAACACATTCAACAAAGACATTTGGAACGGAAGCATCGCACCTTATACAGAAACAGAGAAAACTAGAGCTTTCTCCTAAATGTTTCGATGTAATCGTAAAAAATCTCAAAGACCGATGTCTTTGTACTTTGTACCCCTGAAGGTCAGCCAAGTTTTCTTTCGTGTGACATGAAAATATTAAATGGGCCTATTATCGTGCGATTACAAGCTCACTCTATTGTCGCTTCAATTACACAATGATTTATTAAAAGGGGAGTCGTCCTTTGAAAGCTATTACGCCCGATTACGAGTCCACTCTATTCTCGCTTGAATTACACAATTATTTCTCAAACGGAGGCCGTCCTTTTAAATGGATTATGTGAGATTACAAGCCCACTTTATTGTCGCTTGAATTACACAATGATTTCTCAAACGGAGCCCGTCCTTTAAAAGGGATTATGTGAGCATGGGCGTAGGAAGGGGGGCAGCTGGGGGCAGAGTATGCAGCACGGAAAGGGCAACTTAAATTTACACTACATAAAATGATTTTTGGAAGCCAAAAATTCACCAAGCACCGAAATACGATAAATGCCGTATTTTGTCCCTAATCCAACAGCCCTACTGTGAACAATCAAATGTAACTGTGGCAACCTTGTCGTATCGTTTGGACTGTTATCATTTGTGTCGGCATTTTGATTGTTTTCGGGTATCGCGGTCGCAGTCTGCCGCAT
>CM022874.1:35806106-35900400 GCA_012654025.1 Pachypsylla venusta
CCTCCCTCCCAACATGAAGATCTCACCTCCCCCCCCCCAGGCCAGATGCTGGCTACGCCCTTGTATGTGAGATTACAAGCTCACTCTATTGTCGTTTGAATTACACAATGATTTTTCAAACGGAGGGCCGTCCTTAGAAAGCGATTACGCCCGATTGCAAGCTCACTCTATTGTCGCTTGAATTACACAATGATTTCTCAAACGGGAGCAGCTCTTTGAAAGAATTTACGTGAGATTACAAGCTCACTCTATTGTCCCTAGTTCATTTATATCGATTCCAAGGACGATTGGGTTATGGATCTTAAATCTTTATCCCGGATAATCCAATATTTTTACTTCTTTCAATAAGGACTAATTGTAAATAATGAACATGCACATAGCCTTCTAACCCTAGCTTGGGATGACACGACTCACCTTGGTTCCCAAGCCCGAAGTAATGAGGACCAGATATGAAATATAATCTTTGAAGTTTTCGTATAGGTACAACCAAAGCAAATCACTAAATATTTAATCTGATTTGAGATTTGAATTGGGTTCGAAGGCATACACAAATCCACATAATAGGAGCCGCTCTGTTTAGCACTTTACGAACCAACAGTGTTACTTATACTTAGCTAAACATGTCGAGAATAAAACAAATATGCATGTCGAAATTCATTTAAATTGACATTAAACCATTTGTCAGGACAATCGAAAAAATATCGTTAAAACAACATCCGATAAAGTACGTTAAGTTGGCTGGGCCATGTAAGAATTTTGATGTTTTTGTTAGCTCTATCATTTTTATCAAGGATATTCCACTTTTTATCCAATCCGGCCAACTAAACGCTGGCCGAGTCATCTCCCGCTTTTTACGAATTTATTCTAGGTGAAAATCTAATTTGAGTGGGCTATTATTGTACCCCGTCCGATTTGAATCAGTTGAAAGAATATCTTACCTAATGGGTTTAAAAGGATTTTTCCTCGTTTATTTTTCTGGCACGGTTAGTGAACAGAAACATAAACAGCACACTTTTAACAAAAACAAAAATATCTGATTAAATAAAGTCCAGTCCTAATATGACAATTTATTTCACAGCACTTAAAAACAAATTAATGAAAAATAGACAAAATAATAGAAGGAAAATGGATAGATAATAGGAGATAATTATAATCCAAGGTTTAAATTTGAAATCTAATTTAAAATAATTAATAACAGAACATAAAAAATAGATTAAATAATTAAAAATTTGATTTAAATTATATCGAAAATAACAATATTTATGAAGACATCACGTCGAGTTGAACATATTCACGCGGAGATCAGAATAGCACTGAACACTCTGAACAGTGAACACTGAACTGAACAGCTGGCTGAACTAAACACTGACTCGGGACAAGCTTCAAGAACAACTGATAATGATACACTGGAAAGTTATGAACTGGATGATCGTAGTTTACATTCACTGTGACAGTGCGTGACTGTTTCTAGTTATAGGATACCGATCTGAATTTGAAATCTAATTTAAAGTAATTAATAACAGAACATAAAAAATAGATTAAATAATAATTTGAATTAAATTACCTACATCGAAAATAACAATATTTATGAAGACGTCATTTCGAGTGGAACATCTTCACGTGGAGAATGTGTGAACCAGTGTTATAAAGAGCACTTCTGTAGAGCTGCATTAAACAAGAAATGCTGAGTCTCATGTTTCCCTCTGAACTTGAACTAGACATTTCTAAGACACAAATAGCTGTCAAATCGATTTTGTTGGCTGTTAGACTGACGGTCATTGCTAAAATTTCTACTCTATTTCAATAAAAACACTAGTTTGCAATCAAGTTTTTCTTTTTTTTATCTAATTGTCTTCAATAAGAAAATAAATGATGAGGAAGCTACATTAAGCTTATGAAAAATATAGAGCTTTCCTGCTATTTCATATCTGGGGTCACAATAGATATATTTATAAAGGTCACAGTGATAATTGCAATCAGTCTTTGTGGAGACCTGCAACCAAAGTTTTATAATAATAATATCTTTAGATGAAATTACCCATATGATTATCATTCAAGAAATGCTTAGTCTCATCTTTCCCTCTGAAATTGGACTAGACATTTCTAAGACACAAATGAGTGAAGAAAAAAAACATTTCATCACAATATGCAGATTATTGTACTGTTACAAATTCGGGAAATTGATGCTCGTTATTATACAACCTTTTTGGGGGCCTGCTCTCAAAAGCACAAATTTTATTCAGAATCGAGCGAACGGCGTCAAAAAGATTGTTGACCCAGGAGATTTGCTGATTTGACCCTTATTTTAAGTTTCTGCTTGTTATCATTGTCAATATTTTAATTACATATTATTGATTAATTATTTTCATCAATGAACTTTAGAATCGGTCACAATTTTGAAATTTCAGGCCGTGGTTAGTTTTGCAAAATTGGAAAAGATCTGATTGAATTTTTTGCACTAATGTTTCCTAATGGTGCGTAACGCAGTAATCAATAAACCTTTTCTTTCTCTTCAGTGTCCTTTGTCCAAGATATTGTACCGTGTTTTCTGATTTTACGAGTAATAAAATAACAATAAATTCTTATAATCTTTATTTTATTCTTTTTTTAAGCCTTTACATTTTTTTCAAATACCTACCTCTTTATTTTGGAGCTGATTTTTAAAATAACTGATTAGTTTTTTGGGCCTTATTGATTCATCCGGGGGGAAGGGGGCAAAGAGTAACCATTTTAAGTGAGTGAGGCCTACAATTCACAGAACTAATAGTCAAATGAAATTTTCATTAACTTGATAAAATGATTTATGAGTACATTCGTATTTCCAGCATTGGAAAAAGATAGGAGTTCCTATTAGTACTTCAGAGTATGTGATGCGCTCTACAACAGCCTCAATATATTCAATCTTAAATTTCTTCACTGAAAAAGTTAAGTTTAATTTAACACCGTGATTCTTATTTATTTCATTAGTCAAGGGGGGGGGTAAAAATCCCGGAAATTTCAACCGATTTTAGAGATGTATCAAAAAAGACACTTTTGCAATGCACAAACATACCCTCAAAACCCCGAATATTTTCATCAAACTTCCTCAAAATTTCAGTTCCAAATATAATACCTAAAATGGCTAGCCTTAATATATTGTAGATATAACCCCCCCCCCTCCCCAAGGACCTGTAAAAATCATTAAAATCTTGGACAGCAAGGGAAAACAATCAGTGCTAAATCTCTCAAATGCTTTCTATAAAACTGGAGAGATATCTAAAGTTTGGTTAAAATCAACTTTTGTTACAATACCAAAACGCAAAAAAAATGCAATGAATACCTATAAAGAGTGCACGATTTTAATTGGGCACCATTTTTTATTTTTCCAGTTTGTGACACTGAAATTTGACGGGTAGCATCGCCAATTGTTCCGATTATTAGAAATGGAGCGCTATTCAATTGAACAGCGCGTTACTATTGTGAAATCTGATTACAAAAATAGGGAAACAGCTGAAACAGCTCGTGAAATTTGCGCAGTTTTCGATCGTGGAAATGCACCTAATGTGTCAATAATTCGAAGAGTGATCAATAAATTTGAAGAAACTGGGTCGGCTAAGGACAATAAGTTTCCGGTGCATCAACGCACCGGCCGGTCTCTCGAAAACATTGCTGCTGTAAACGACAGTGTTACCGAAAACCCGGGAACATCATTTCAACATCGTCCACAACAAATCCAAATTTCACGAAGCACCACCCAAGATTCAGCTCACTCAGGAGATCAAACCAGCAGCCCATGTAAAGATACGCCGGCAATTTGTTCAATGGGTGATGGATTTTTCGAAACAAATCATCTTCTCCGATGAGGCGCATTTTCATCTGGGTGAGTTTATGAACAAACAAAATTCTCGAATTTGGATTCTAGAAAGAAAGCTGCACGAATTTGGATTCTAGAAAAAAAAGCTGCACGTGATCCATGAGAAACAAATGCAACCACAACGAACAACTGTATAGTGCGGGTTTTGGTGAGGTGGTGTGATTGAGCTTTACATCTTTAAGAATGAGGCCGCAAACAATTCCTCAGCTCAAGGCCGAGATTTAACTGGGGAGACAAAAATGTGGAGACCTAGTCACTCTGTATACATGTGCTTCATTGATTTTGAAAAAGCATTTGACAAAGTCAAACACTGTAAATTAATGAAAATTCTGGAGAAAGTAAACGTTGATGGCATACTTGTAGATCTAAGGATCATCAAAAAGCTATATTTTGTTGAAACTTTCAGGGTGGGAATGAATGTAGGTATCTGATGAAGTGAAAATAAAATGCAGAGTAAGGCAGGGTTGCATTTTGTCTCCATTGCTGCTTGACTTATATTCTGAAATCGTCTTCAAAGAAGCCTTGGACGGTGTGAACTTTGGAATAGAAATAAACCACGGAAATCATAAACAAATATTAATAATCTGAGAAACGCAGATAGGTAATATTGTAATTATTGCTATGAACCAACAAGGATTTCAGATGCTAATAGATGAAGTAGTAAGAGCATGTGAAAATTATACGGCTTAAAGCCTAAAAAGACAAAATACATGATCGTGAAGAAAACGTCTTTTCGTCAAACATCGATAAAAGCATAAGGCGTGGATCTGGAAAGAACAAAAGTGGGATTAAGTATCTTGGATATTATTTTAAAGAAAACTAGCATGCAGACAAAGAAATCAGAATCAGAATGGAAAAAGCAAGAGCCAGGTTCAATAGAACGAGAAAAATTGTCCAGAAATCTAAACCTAGCCCTCAGACTCAGACTTGTGAGATGTTTTTTTTTCCATATTGTTATACGGTGCCGAATGTTGAACCGTGACAGCTACTCTGCTCGAAGCCTTTGAAATGTGGTTTTATAGAAGCTTGTGTGAGATGGATCGAAGGTGACCAACATTTTTTCTCAACAGACTAGCCAAAAACAGACTCAACAGACTAGGCAAAAACAGACCATTGTCACTTCCACTTTATTTATTCTTTGTTTAATAAAACCAAACAATGATCAGGGAGCGGATACAGGTCTTCAGTTGAGGGGGGATCGAGGCGTCAAATTATAATCGAATTGGAAGTCAGTAGTATTTATAAACACCAAATTTGAGAATAGTGTTTCCAAGTTCAATTTCTTCAGGGCTGGGAGGGGCGATCGCCCCTACAGCCACCCGCTACTGCCCCCCCCCCTGTATCCGCTTCTGACAACGATTAGGAAAAAGGAACATAAAAATCTCGGTGAAAATCTCGATTAGGTATGAATTCCCTTCAATCCAATCATGGCTTTCTTAGTAAACATAGATCACTTTTGAGATGTTACTTGAGGGAGACACGGAGACATCCTCACGGGTACATTATGAGCTGATGGTGTAAAATTATTATTATCTTACTGACGTACTTATATTGCAGCGATTAACGTGATTCTAGGGGCCGATGCAAATTATAATCCTGCAACATTAGATGTATGATGACAATTAAAAAATTTAACAACCTCTTCAGAGCTGCAGTTTCATATATCCGTCTACCATCGGAATCGATGATGCCTCTATTGATGATACTCCGCGGTCTCTGCGAATGAAATCACCACGGTTCAAATGACGTCATACGATTCGCTCACATATCGTAATCACGTTTTTCTAACTTCTTATTTTTTTTTTTTTTTTTTTTTTTTTTTTTTTTTTTTTTNTTTTTTTTTTTTTTTCTACTTTTCAATCTTAAAAGATTGTACTGACGTCTTCCTGAAGACGTCAGTAATTTGTGCGCAAGACCACGCCTTTTCTTATGATACCTATATTGTCGGTGAGTTTGTTACATAGACTGAATTGAATTCAAGTTCCCACACTCCAGGTTTTTATTTTGTGCGACAGAATAGTGGCTCAGTTCCCTCATGGAAGATAAAGTTAATGAACTATTTCCGGGCTTATCCTCTTATCGTGATCTTTTGACTTCATCTGTTTTGTTATCAATGATTGGACCAAGTCAGGTTGTGATTGTGATAGCAGAACATTCTTCATTCTTTGGTAAACATAATGTTAACAGAGCGTACCTATGTGGTGGGTATAAACAAGTCAGGTTGAGATTATGATAGCAGAACATTCTTCATCCTTTGGTCAACATAATGAACAGAGCGTACCTATGTGGTGGGTATGAACAAGTCAGGTTGTCATTGTGATAGCAGAACATTCTTCATCCTTTGGTCAACATAATGAACAGAGCGTACCTATGTGGTGGGTATAAACAAGTCAGGTTGAGATTATGATAGCAGAACATTCTTCATCCTTTGGTCAACATAATGAACAGAGCGTACCTATGTGGTGGGTATAAACAAGTCAGGTTGAGATTATGATAGCAGAACATTCTTCATCCTTTGATCAACATAATGAACAGAACGTACCTATGTGGTGGGTATAAACAAGTCAGGTTGAGATTATGATAGCAGAACATTCTTCATCCTTTGATCAACATAATGAACAGAACGTACCTATGTGGTGGGTATAAACAAGTCAGGTTGTGATTGTGATAGCAGAACATTCTTCATCCTTTGATCAACATAATGAACAGAACGTACCTATGTGGTGGGTATAAACAAGTCAGGTTGTGATTGTGATAGCAGAACATTCTTCATCCTTTGATCAACATAATGAACAGAACGTACCTATGTGGTGGGTATAAACAAGTCAGGTTGTGATTGTGATAGCAGAACATTCTTCATCCTTTGATCAACATAATGAACAGAACGTACCTATGTGGTGGGTATAAACAAGTCAGGTTGTGATTGTGATAGCAGAACATTCTTCATCCTTTGATCAACATAATGAACAGAACGTACCTATGTGGTGGGTATAAACAAGTCAGGTTGTGATTATGATAGCAGAACATTCTTCATCCTTTGATCAACATAATGAACAGAACGTACCTATGTGGTGGGTATAAACAAGTCATGTTGTGATTGTGATAGCAGAACATTCTTCATTCTGTGGTCAACATAATGAACAGAACGTACCTATGTGGTGGGTATAAAGATAGCCGTATTCAGGACAGGGTTTTAAGGGTTCACCCCCCCCCCAAATTTTTGAAAATGCGTATACATTGATAACTTGCTTTTTTAACTTCATATAATACCCAATATATGGTAAAACTCCCTTTACATGACTCCCCGCCCCCCGAGAATAAAATCCTGGATCGGGCCTGTGTACAAACTAATTGTTTCAAAGGCATCCGTTTGTTAGCCTTACAATAGGATTCTCAGTACTTTCGTTTCATTTGTATTTTGTAACAGGATAACTCTCTAACGCTTTATCCGATTTTGATGAAATTTGGTATGAATATTCGTTAGCTTAATAGAATTGGCTGATTATTTTTTGGGCCTAATGGTGGCCCAAAAAAGAGCGAGGTCTACTTATATTGATTGATATGTTTTGGGTGTTACCGGGGCCTGTATACTTTTTGGGCATTCATATGTAAGTAAAACAGGCGTTCACTAGCAAATGTTGCATTCTAAACTGAGCCAGATAATAGTAGAACCAGCGTAAATGCCACATTGAATACACTAGCTCCCGTAAGCTAAACAACGTCCAGCGGGGTTAGTGCTGGTTTCGAACCCACATAATGCAGGCTATTCCCTGGCCCCAACATCATGAAAACAAAGCGAAAACGGCATGTACTCATTACAATATTATGTGTTGTAAATAAAGTGTTCACCTAAGCATAGTTCACCCTGTATAGTTGTAAGCATGGTTCACCCTGTATAGTTGTAAGCATGGTTCACCCTATAGAGTTGTAAGCATGGTTCAGTCTGTAGAGTTGTAAGCATAGTTCACCCTGTATAGTTGTAAGCATGGTTCACCCTGTATAGTTGTAAGCATGGTTCACCCTGTATAGTTGTAAGCATGGTTCACCCTGTATAGGTGTAAGCATAGTTCACCCTGTATAGTTGTAACATAGTTCACCCTGTATAGTTGTAAGCATGGTTCACCCTGTATATTTGTAAGAATGTCCATCCTGTATAGTTGTAAGCATATGGTTCACCCTGTATAATTTTAAGCATGGTTAACCCTAAATAGTTGTAAGCATGGTTCACCCTGTAACTATAGTTCTAATCTTGATTCATCCTGTATAGTTGTAAGCATAATTCACCCTATATAGTTATAAGCATCCCTCACCCTATATAGTTGTAAGCATGGTTCACCCTATATAGTTGTAAGCATGGTTCACCCTATATAGTTATAAGCATGGTTCACCCTATATAGGTAGTTGTAAGCACGGTTCACCCCGTATAGTTGTAAGCATGGTTCACCCTCTATAGTTATAAGCATGGTTCACCCTATATAGGTAGTTGTAAGCACGGTTCACCCCGTATAGTTGTAAGCATGGTTCACCCTATATAGTTGTAAGTTATACGGTATACCTATCGCATATTCTCAAACACGTATGTTGGATGTACTGCAGAATTACAGTTAGGTGTCTTAGGTACATCTGTCATCTGTACTCTGTACCTCTTCCTAATAGGTACCTAGATAATACTATTCAAACTGTACGGGGGATATGTAGGTATTATGAACTCACTAGCTCACTACGAGATAAATGTACACATCGAATCCACGCGTTAATCTACACAAGTACACGCGTTATCAGTGTTAAATAATGTTATAATCTGTTTACTGAAATATTCATAGGTATTTGAGGATGTGAGTGAAAGAAATACCTACGTTAAAGAAACTTTTTATAAATAATATCTTCTACAGCTGGGCTTTAATGATTCAAGTTTCAAATACTGGTTTTAATTTTAACAATTTTAAATATTAATTAAGAAAATATATATTTAATAAATAAATTTTCATTCATTGAAATTAATTATTATTTTAATTAAACTTATTTTTTTTCATTAATCATAAATTCGATTCGATCTGTAATTTTATTTATCAACAGTGAAATTGTATTATTTATTGTTTTTTTTATCAACGTTGAGTGCAAAGTACAAATTATTCATTTTTTATTGTTCATTGTTCAGAGTTCTTTATTTATTCGTCGATTTTTTTTTTTTTTAAATATTAAACTTTTCCTTCATAATTATGTAAGTGTGATAACCAGGCCCGGATCAAGCATGCGCGGGGCCCTTGGCACATTTGGGCGCGGGGCCCCTAAAATGAATGTTTTGAAGAAAAAATAAAAAATACATATAGCATGCTAAAATGTACAAAAATCTACATAATTGTGAACGTTAGTGAATTCATTTTTGACCCCGGTATACATCCCAAAATACACTTGTATATGTGTATGTCAGTTTCAAAATTTCCCGCCCCTCCCAACCTTTACATTTCGATACCCTAGTTCACAATCATAATTTATTACCTAATTACAATTTTTGTAAAAAAAAAAAATTCTTTTTGATTTGTGCACTTTCACCCTAATTACATCACCTTTTTTGGATACTTGTTTATATCAATTTTACTCACGAAATGTAAAATGACACTTTTAGTTGAAATCGATTCCTCCCTTGGCGTTTGACGTTTTTGCCGCTTTTTATCGATTTTCACGAGTTTGGCATAAATAGAAAACGGTGAGAGCTAGAGATTGAAATTCGGTGCCTGTTCATATTAATTTTATGAATGGAGTATCTAATAAGGGGTGAAACATTTTATTATATGTTGAAATATTTGTATGAACCTAATAAGATTAATTATATAAATATGAATCATTTTATTTTCTGTAATACCGACATAAAAAAAAATTGGCCAAAATTTGCCGCTCTAGGATCCAGCCTACTAAGCCTATTGGTAAATCCAGCACTTGTGTATGTATGTTTGTTTGTTACGCCATACAAGCCACGTTTTTCATCCGATTTCGACGAAATTTAGTATACATATTTAGGACATGAAGGAATTTTGCTATATAGTTTTTGGGGGCCCAATATTGTGTTTGATAAAAATGATTTTTATCCTTTTAGCGGTTTGTTGTAGAAACGTAAAATTTTGATATGTTATGGCTTAGAGCTTTTCGATTTTGGAAAATTTGGGGGCATTGGCTCCCCTCCCGAGGGGCCCAATATTGTGTTTTTTAAGAATGATTTTTATCTTTTTAGCGGTTTGTTCTAGAAACGTAAAATTTTTGATATGTTATGGTTGGTGTTAAAGGCTTTTCGATTTTGAAAATTTTGGGGTCCCTGTTAATCTTGAAATTTTTTCGGAAAGCACTCAAATGTCAAATTCATAAACGAACGAATATCGGATCACTAGAGAAGGGTAGGTCTAGCTAATAATAAATAATTAAAGAAAGTTCAAAATATAAAGGAAACGAACACGGAACACACACGAGAACTCAGATCATCCGAACTATACGCCAAAAGAATGAAAAAAAGCGTACTTTCTCATTTAGAAATTATTAAATCAAACTTATAAACTGCCTTAATTAGATAAAAGATACTCAGTACCACAAAAAGTTAGGTAGTTACTACTATATTATCTACTAGCTGTTTCGCCCGTGCTTCGCTGCGATTCTTATATTTCTCTTTTTGTTTTTCAAGGACTTTGGAATTTGTGGGAGGGGTATTGGTTTGTGTCCACCCTGTATATTCCAACCTTTAAAAAAAAAGATTTGAGCGTTTCGCCAGGCACCTTAAAAGCACGACCATTCTGACTTTTTAGTATTTTCTAAATTTTATTTTACCCCCGTCCCCGCTTTCGAACTTGTAACTCTGGAATGGCTGGCCATACCTTTGCATAAAATGTCTTAAAATAAGGACTAAACAGCCATCTAAAACTTTCTCGCTATGAATTGATATGTTGTCGCGACAAAATTTAAGATATCGGACCGTGACTGTCCGATTTTGGAGAAGAAATTATAAATCCGGCCGTAACTCAAAAACGGCTTGACATATAGTTTTGATATGTCAAGCCGCTTTTTTTATTATTTTTTTCTGAATCCAGGAATACCTAGTGTAAGCTTTGTCAAAAACTCATAATACCTAGTGTAAGTTGCCCAAAGCGCGGGGCCCTTGGCATTTGCCAAAAATGCCTTATGGTAATCCGGTACTGGTAATAACTTCATTGTGGTGCAACAAAAATGTTTATTGTTGGTTAGGTATCTTTGAATTACTAAAGTGTTAAAAAATATTTACTTTTAGGTAAAATAAATTAAAAACAAAACAATTACCAGAAACTGTCTCTCCATTTCCATCTTGAGTCCTTTTCCTATTTTTGAGTACGTTGATTCTGCCAGAAATATTGGTATAATCCATATACAGGGTGTCCATAAAGTCTCCCCCCACCCCCCGTATCTCGGGAATGGCTGAAAATATAAGAAAACGCGAAAACACGTATACCTTAGATTTTAGGGGGATTAATTTTAGACTAAAAAATTTCTGGCCTCGGCCAGCCGTTTAGGCTAGGCACCGACTGGCTTCAAAATCTTAAATGAGAAGGTATATCAAGTGACACCTTGTTTTAAAGGTCTCGTTAATACGAGTTCATTACAGATAACTAGAGCTCTCTAGGATCTACTGTTCACGAATTACGGGGGAACATGTGACCCATTCCCTTTGCGGCCGCACCAAAATGGTACGTAAAAATGCCTAGAAATATTTTTTTATGATCCCAAATAAATAATTTAGTAAAAAATAGTGTTTCAACAAGATGGTTGTCCTGCCCACTTCGACCGCAGAGTTCGAGCTTTCTTAGACCAAAATTATCAAAACAGCTGGATAGGTTTGGTCTAAGAGAGCTCAATTTCCGCGGTCAAAATGAGCGGAACAATCATCTTTTTTACTAAATTATGTATTTGGTATCATAAAAACTTATTTCTAGGTATTTTTACCTACCATTTCGGTGCGCCCGCAAAGGGAATGGGTCACATGTTCCACCCTGTAATTCGTGAACGGTAGATCCTAGAGAGCTCTGGTTTTCTCTAACGATACCTTTGAAACAAGGTGTCACTTGATATACCTTCTCATTTAAAATTTTGAAGTCAGTCGGTGCCCAGCCTAAACGGTTGGCCGAGGCCAAAAAATTTTTAATCTAAAATTAATCCCCCTAAAATCTAAGGGATACGTGTTTTTGCGTTTTCTTATATTTTCAGCCATTCCCGAGATACGGGGGGTGGGGTGATACTTTATGGACACCCTGTATATAAAAGGGAAATATGTTGTATGTCTGTATGTTTGTTTGTCCGGAATTGTTTGGCCAGAAGGGTAGGAGATATCGAAAAATTGATGGGAATGGACCCCCCCAAAACTATAGTCTACGACCCCAGGAAAATTACCAGAGTTCAATAAAGTTGAGCCGTTTTCAAGATACGACCAATTTTCGGAGTTTTGAAAAAAAAATCAGAAAATTGGCCAGTAGTCACGGTCCAATATCTCAAATTTTGTCGCGACAACATATCAACTCAAAGCGAGAAAGTTTTAGGTGACATCTTTATCCTTCATTTAGGACATATTTCGAAAAATTGTGACTAACCATTCGAGGGTTACAAGTTTGAATCCGGGATCGGCCAAAATAAAATTTAGACATATTTGATAAATCTCTTTTATTTACCGAAAAAAAATATAATATTTTTTTCAAATGAATTTTTTTCAAAAATTTTATGAAGATAGGTACTAGTTTCGAATCATTCGATTCATCATCAGTCTAGTCGAGTAACTTATTTGCTTTTGAACAACAAATGAGTGATATTTTTCATATTTTCTCGTTTTAAAATTTCATTTCAGAAGCTTTTCATTTTATTAAATATATTTTTTATTGATTCATGAAATATTAAAGGATAACTTGTCGCCGCATAATTGAAATTTCATTTGTCTGTAAAGGTGGGTAATAAAAATAATACGATTTCCGATCTGGCCTTTAATTGCCTTTAAATGGTATTCCTTTGTAGTCTTTAAAAATACTTTTTATATCTCGAATCTAGAGGAGTATATAATGACTTCAAAGGATTTTTTTGATCATCCTTTTTAATGGGTATCGTAAACTTAACCTCACTTTTCCCCTATTATACTAGTGATTCTGTCAACCGTAGATCTCACTCGGTTAAAATGGCCACGATTCGCATCCAGGTGGCCCAATAAGATACAATAACTAATTGAATCTCCATACTCCAAACTGAATTACATCGAAATCGGATAAGGCGTTAGCGAGTTGTCGTGGCACAAACAGACAACTAAAAAAAATTGTCGTGTTAAACCTCATTTTAATATTTGATCAGTCAATGTAAATAGTAGAATCAGGAGGCATCGTTAAACGTTTTGGGCATGGCCTGCCGGTATAGATAATATTTTATTTTTACCCCTGTGTGTTTCTTATGGATTTCTAACCAGCAATGTAAGAGAAATGAACTTAACACAAAAATGTTTGTGTTCTAAAGGTAAAAGGTTTTACCTAACCACATGCTGAAATAAATATGTGGCAGTCGGGTCGGTCAGTATATCAATTGAGGTTTGCATTTTATAAAAACTAGTATTTATTTGTATTTTAAGAGTTTAACGCGAAAAAATGCAAGATACCTATAGACAGCATAGCCACTCCACATATGTGAAATTCTCAGGGATACTATAACTTTTTATTATTGAAATGTTAAAATCGGTTCCGATTTGGTGGTGAAAATAAATCAAAGTAAATTTCTTTGATAAAGAAATGTATTTCTTGTCTGGTCGGCAAACAGTAAAGTCAAGAAATTAGACATAGATATCTGCCCTATCTAACTGAGTACTAAATACCTCAAGTATGTTATATTTGATTGCGCATAACGTAAACCAATTAGCAGGTAATGTAATCCCCCCCCCCAAAAAAACAGTTCGTGTAAAAAAAGACGTCAAGAGTAGCAAATATGTTTTTCGTGATAATTAAAAAACAAGTGATATAAAAAAAGAACGTCAATAATCTGTGTACCATGACATTCCTTTCTAAGTTTGCTTTCTTCAGTTGAAAATTCAACCCATGATCGGGGATTGCAAAATCAGATTCTTGAGCACTCTCAGTTGTTCTGATCTTAAAATATTCTAGGGGCTGATAAAATTAAATAAAACAAAATCTCCATGGCGTTGAACCATGTTCTGATTTTGAAATAGGAATTCCAATATTTTAAAATCAGATTAACTGAATGTGCAGTGGTCAAGAACGTGGTTTTGAAATCCGAGATCATTGGTTTAACGCCGTGGAGATTTTGTTTTATTTAATTTTATCAGCCCCTAGAATATTTTAAGATCAGAACAACTGAGGGTGCTCAAGAATCTGATTTTGCAATCCCCGATCATGGGTTGAATTTTCAACTGAAGAAAGCAAACTTAGAAAGGAATGTCAAGGTACACAGATTATTGACGTTTTTTTTTATATCACTTGTTTTTTAATTATCGCGAAAAACATATTTGCTACTCTTGACGTCTTTTTTTACACGAACTGTTTTTTTGGGGGGATATCTCTAATTTTTTATTTAAACTTTGAAGGAATATGTAAAATATCTAGCGAGGATCACAAAATAGTACACAGTAATGGAAAGAAAGTATCGAGAGATATGCGTTAAGCCGCCTTCCTGCTCACCAGCAGGCTGCCAAACTGAAAAAGGATACCATGTAATGTTGATTAGCTGATGATGATTTTGGTGGCTCGAGATGGAAATGAAATTGAGATTTCTTTAACGGATCAAAATTTTAAATATGGTGTCAGATGATGACTAGGTTAGCCCGTAGATATAGTTTCTTAGGATGGAGATGGAGCTTCTTATAGGTAGCTAACGGAGATATAACTTTCACCATGCTTTCTTTGATATTAAATCTTCTACAAAAGTTATGGAAAAAAGAAGTTATCGTGCCTCTAGCTCCTATCATCAGTCCAATTATTTCTATATCGACCAAACCATATTTCTCCTTATAATAAGATATGGTAGAGTATAGATATTGATCTTTTCCTGATGAACCTCAAGAGGCTGATTTCTGCCTGCTTCAAAACAAACAGTGGGGTCAATTATCAGTACTTTTTTTGTCTTCCTGTCGGATGTAAAGTATCAATATCGGTATGTTGTAGTATTGAAAGCAATGTATCGATACTCTATTCGTATTCCTAGTCCCGAGTGTAGTGATGCGCTAATTATCTTGTGGTATCGAATGCAAAGTATCGATACTCGTGAGTAGTATTGCAAGAATGGTATCGCTTCTGGTGTCGGTATCAGTCAAAAAGTATCTGTACTACAGTATCGAAACCTAATATGTACTTATTTGCTTATTTTATAAATTATAAAGTAGCAACCAATTTGTTATTACAAATGTAAAGAACATATTTGGAAGACATGGAATTCCATTGCAAATTATTTCAGACAATGGACCACCTTTTAATTCCGACAATATGAGAAATTTTGGAAAAAACAATTCGTTTCGTAAAGAAAAATTTAGAAAAGTGTCTTGACTCACATCAAGATATGTACTTAACACTATTACTGTTTAGAAATACCCCCAAAGAAAATATGTAATATACTAATAATATACCCATCCACCCTAACATCTTGAAACCTTTTTTTTTTTAATTTGCTTAACGTCTCTTTAATATCTATTGGTCATTCAAGACGGGGTTTTACCCTCCATTCGCTGGAAACTTGCAAACCAGCTACCCACATTGACCTCACCCAGCCTGGGTTGGGCCGGAAAAAAGAGCCAACGATACGTGGTTTTCCCAGGCGGTCACCCATCCAAGTACTCACCACGCCCGACGTTGCTTAACTTCAGTGATCTGACGGGAACTGGTGTATTCAACCGTTGACTATCTTGAAACCTAAAATTGACAATGAGTACGATACATTGCGCAGACAGAGAATAGAAAAAATGAAAAAAATATTATGACCGAGGATGTAAAGATTTGTCTGAACTCAACATTGGAGAGAAAGTCCATTTTCAGAAAAGGCCTGGTGAGATATGGATCCCAGCAAAAGTCACGGAAATGGTGCAACCTAGGTCATACACAGTTGAAAATGCAGACGGTGTACTTTATAGAAGAAATCGCGAACACGTCTCCATTGGAAACTGTAGTGAATCAAAGAAAAATGACGTTACGGCCAAGAGACAGTCCGTGAGGGGGAGGATGTTATGAGATCGTACTATTATGTATGCTGGCCTAATCGAACTGGTACTAAAATTAGGACCATTTCAATTATTGATCATTTTTTCTTCATACATACAACAGAGTTCACAAAAGCTTCAAGTCTAGCACTTAGGCTAGGTTCACATGACCGCGCGGCAACCTCGCGGTTTCATATGAACACATCCATACAAGTTTGTAGAACTAGTACAAGTTTGTAGAACTTGTACTAGTTCTACAAACTTTTTCTTGTACTAGTTCTACAACATCCATACAAGTTTGTAGAACGCGCGGTACCGCGCGGTTCATGTAAACAATATGCACTATTTAGATAGATCTTGTGCTGCGCGGTTCGTCATACCGCGCGGTACCGCGCGTTTATGCGAACCTAGCCTTACCGTCCTCGAGATATTATCTTGTTTACAGACAGACAAACACTCACACGTATACCTACCAATGGCTGAAACTCCAGATTTGAGCTCTGGGTAATTCAAAACGTGTTTTGGCATTTAAAACTCTACATCGAAAATTTAAGTCCATTGCAATACTTTTGTTTTTGTTAATTATAACCGAGGCGTCGCGATTTTATTTCAAATGTACCATAATTTTCCAAATTTCATGAATTTCTTCCCCAGCCATAGGCGGTTCTACTCTAAAATTCTGGAGGGGGGGGCGATTTTTTTTGTGTTTGAACAACAAACCTGTATAACCATCTAGTGTAAGACCTCAAGAATTTTTTGGGGGGATGCTTAAGCCCTCTAAAACCGTTAATGTCCTCAGTATGGTCTTCCACATATGGAAGACCATATACTGAGGACATGGACGGTTATGGAAGACCATACTTGCACATTATTGCTTCCACATATTGAAGACCATTCTTGTACATTATTGCTTCCACATATGGAAGACCATACTTGTGCATTATTGCTTCCACATATGGGAGACCATACTTGTACATTATTGCTTCCACATACGGAAGACCATACTCAGGACATGGACGGTTATGGAAGACCATACTTGTGCATTATTGCTTCCACATATGGAAGACCATACTTGTGCATTATTGCTTCCACATATGGAAGACCATACTTGTACATTATTGCTTCCACATATGGAAAACCATACTTGTGCATTATTGCTTCCACATATGGAAGACCATACTTGTGCATTATTGCTTCCACATATGGAAGACCATACTTGTATATTATTGCTTCCACATATGGAAGACCATACTTGTACATTATTGCTTTTAACATCAGAGCAAACTTCTTATAAAGAATAGCATCCTTGAAATCTTAAACAAATTAAACACTATACTAATAAAATTTAGCACCTTCCATTTTTCAATTTATTTGCTCAAGTAACCAACTTTTATTATTGTCCTCAACAATTAGCAGCACACTACCTAGACCTACATTCCTATTTGATCTCTGAGGTGTCAGAGTCGTGGCGTAAATTCTCAAATTGTGGACACTCATTTCAGCGCTTCCCAACCTGGGGGGGTGATAATGAGAAAGGGGCGATAAGTATCTGGGGGGGGGGCTNGGGGGGGGGAGGCTATAAGTAGGCGATAAGCATATTTATTATTTTGGTCATCAGGTACGTGGATCATACAATAATGTTATTTGCGTAAAATTAATTGATTATTAACTAGTAGGTAGGTACTTTTCAATATGATCCCATCTTGAGAACCAATTCAATCTAAAAACGCTGAAAACCGTATTTATTTATTCCAAGAGGGGGGGGGGGTCTTTTGTTTTTTTCAAATATTTTTAAAATTTTTGGAATTTTCAGGGTATAGGTCCCATATGCAGTGGCTAGATTTTCTGGACCCAATGCAAAAAAAAATGGATGCCCTTCTTTGTCCATTATGAAAACGAACGTGAACTGTCGAGCGTTTACGAAAAGTTGGTTAGTTGGCAGTAGACCTTTGTATAGACAGTGCAGGTGCATCCAGTAACCTTAAGTAAACTGACTGCGGATTTTCGATAAAGGGTGCTACTAAAATCTCAAAAAGTTTCACTCCCACGAACGAACGGGTCGAGTAATATTTAGTAGAAATAGGCGAGCTTGGAATACCATTCATTAGAAATTCAGGACAATTCAGGAAAAGGGGGGTGTTGAGAGTGATATTACCTTATAAAAATTCTGAAAAGGGGCTACCAACGAGAAAAGGTTGGGATGCACCGATCTGACACAGTATCACTTGGTTAGCTCAAGAGCTAAATTTAGTAAGTTCCTTGTGTCCTTACGATGTCGATGATTGGATATACATCCCAAGACTACTTGGAATTTATTTTATTTACCTATTTATAATATAAAAGTCTTACGTTCCTAAAGAGAAACATTATTAGACAGTTTACAATTTTTTTTTAAAAAAAACACAAACATGTTTACACTATAGGTACGTAAATTAAAAAAAAAAAAATTAATTAAAATTTATGGATCGCAATAATTCACAATACAGATTGTAGAATTTCCAGGAACATTTTCCTATTGTTGAAGAAAATGCACAGTTTTTTGTCTTTGGGGTGAACTGTAGGTATTATACAGATGCATGGCCCTATCAACAGGGGATTTGAGTGTTGTTGGTTTTACTTCAAAAAGTTGTTGATTAGTATTTCTGAATCTTATGTTTGGGACAGACCAGGAAATTAATGTGATTGAAAAGATTTGGGCAATTGATGATGATTTTGTACAGAAACAGAAGGCAATGCATTTAGCGTCTCAAATAGAGTTCCTGCAGACTAATGGACTGTATGAGATCCTTGTGTGCAATTTGTTCTGGGTACACAGGATAGAACCCATTTATTTTATGAAATAAATAAGTTAAAAATTTATAATGAATGCGTTCTATCCTGTGAGACCATTCTTTGCTGTCTGGATAGAGATAGAGCCATACTCCAGCTTGGAACGAACCAGGGATGTATATAGAAGGAGTATGGCGTCTACATCATTCATCAATATACAAGTACGTTTGATCATGCCCACTCTCCTGTTACATGTTGAAATGATGTTGTTTATATGCTTGTCAAATTTAAAGTTAGATTGAAATAAAATTCCTAGGTCTGATGTACCCTGCTGACAGGCTCACCCATCATGGTATAATTATGAATTATTGGATTTTTCTTCCTGGAGATGGTCATAATTTCACACTTTTTCAGGTTAAATTTCAGGCCATGTTGCGATGCCCATTGTATAATATTGTCTATATCGGTCAGAAGCTTAACACCATCCCCAGTATTTTCGACTTTTCGAAATATTTTTTTATCGTCCGCATAAAGCAGCCCCTCAGACTGTTTTAGTGATGAGACGGCTGTGTTGACAATTATTAAAAAGAATAAACTACTAAGCTTACTTCCTTGCGGTATGCCGGATATTGGACAGTAAGGTTTGGAATAGCAACCGTTGAATTTGAATTCAACCACTATTTCTCTTTTAGTCAAATATGACTGAAAAGGGGATATTTGTTTTTGGGAAAACCCGAACTTTTCCACAACAGATAACAATGTTGAAAATTAAACTTTGTCAAAACACTTTAAATAATCTGTGTAGAGAACATCTATTTGGACCCCGCTATTAAGGGCTTGGGTGCTGTATGTATGAAAAGATACCAAATTTGTAATGGTTGAGCGTTAAAAATGTAACCATGTTGTTGATGGCATATATTTTGACAAATTTCACGTTCCACCTGCTCATATATAATGGTCTCAAATAATTTAGCAAAAGAGTTTATTTTTGTTATAGGACGATAATTTCGTACGTGTTAGGGATCTCCATTTTTAGGGATCGGCACTACTATTGATTTTTTCAGTTCATAAGGAAACACACACTTATCAATAGATAAATTGTACAGAAAAGCTAAATGCTCTGATAATAATTTTATACCTAATTTTAAAAATGACATTGGAATGCCGTCTATGCCAGGACCTTTGTCAGGTAGTTTTTTGATGCTTTTTATTATAGTTTGCTTAGAAATGAAATTTAATTTTATAAAAGTATTATTATGAACCTGTGCATCTTGCTCTGAGATGTTGGGAGGATGCACAAGGATCTCCTCGTACACTGATTTAAAATGTTGTGCAAACGCATTAGCAATAAATTGTTTATCACTGCAAAGGTTATCATTAATATAAAATGATTTTGGTGATAAAGATTTTTTTTTTGATTTGGTAAAGTTCCAGAACTCTTTTGGTTTGGACTTAACTTTATAGGCTACTTTGCGAACATAGCATCGATAGTCTTTTCTGACCGAAATTTTAAACATTTTATTAATTTGTTCCTGTGTATGTTTATGTTGGTAAGTATATTTTATTTTTTGTTTTATTTTTTTGTTTTTTTTACATAGTTTAATAGATGAGGAGGTCCACCAATGAGGGTATATTTTTATTTTTGAACTTAATTTTGGAACATTTTTGTCTAGTATTGTAGAAATGATCTCATAGAATTTAATATATGCGTTGTCAACATTAGACATTTCATATAGCGGAGACCAATCATATTCCGAAATATCTTTTTGCAAACTGGTTAAATTTGCTTTCTTGAAATTATATTTCTTACACAAGAAGATATTTTTGTTTTGCTTTGTTTGCGCAACATTTTTAATTTTAACTTCAATAGGCGGGTGGTAACAATCAGGTTTGTCTACGAGACTATTAGTTTCTACAATTTCCAATTCCTTTCCCTGAATGTTAGACAAAACCAAGTCCAAAGTTTTGCCGTATTTGTTTTGTATTGTATTGAAACTTTTTAAATTCATATATTTCAATAAATTATTTATATGAATACACCTGCCATCAGTGGAGCTGAGACAGTCCAAATTATTTTTAATGGTACTGATATTAAAATCACCTATTATAATGAGATTTTTTAAACTTTTATTGTAATTTTCAAATTTTTCAGCAAAACTCTGGAAACTGCCTGGTCTTGTTGGTGGGGGGAAGTATACTACACATATAATCAATTTAACTGGTTTTGTAACTTCCACACACAGACATTCAAAACAGGAATCCATATTAAAAATATTTTGTATCGGCTTTATAGTTAAGTATTGTTGAAATGCTGCAAGTATCCCGCCCCCTCTTTTCTTATTAGTGATGGTGTTATTTCGGTCTAATCGAATAACTCTTGGTATCTTTCGTCGAAAAGCTCGCTGTCTTTGACATCTTCAGATAGCCACGTTTCGGTAATACAGATAATATCAAAATTATTGCAATTTGTATTCATAAAAAATTGATTAGATTTTGTTTTCAGACCTCTAATTTTGGTAAAGTATGGATATGTTTTTTATTTTGGGGGTTTCTTGACTTTTATGTATTTTAAATTTTTATAATTCACAGATACTTTTCTCGATTTTATTGGTTTAGAATATTGAATTGTCTGAGTTAATCGTACATTGTCACAAATCGGCATATTCTGCGACGCGTCATAATTTAGTAAAAATAATAATTCTTTTCACCATAATTATTATCATAATAATGAGCATCATCGTAATTTAGGTGATTTTCTTTTTGACCACTATGCGACCAGTAGTAGTCATTATTATAATAAACACTACTGTAGTTATTATCTACTATCAGAGTTAAAATCGAAATTTTGATTAAAATTTTTATTTGTATTGTCGTACTTATTTGAATCAACAAACATACTGATTTGTGCATTATTAATTTCTGTGAAATTTACTCTTTTTTGTGTTGGGGTTTTAGCTTTCACCTTTTGCCGATTTTCATAAAATTTATTTTTTGGGTGGGATTTATTTTTGTATGAATTGTTTATTATTTTATTGTGATAGTAATAGCTACTATAGTAATTCCTATCTTGAGCATGGTTTATCTTTTTATTGGATTTGGAAGATTACTAAAATTATTATTATTGCCACCAATACTATTAGTAATACTAACACTAGCAATACTATTATTACCATTGTCATTATTAACAGTTGCTGTTGAGCTTTTGTTTTTGTTTCCTAATATATTTTTACATTTGTTGCTCAATTTGATTTTACCATTTCTATTAAAATGATAATAGTCATAGTATTCCCAATATTCTATGAACTGTATCATAAGTTATAACATTCTTATAATTTGAAAGAAATTTCTGGAGTATTTTATTTACATTTTTTATGTGATCATTCAAGCTTGGATTTATATCTATCTGGTACTAAAACAAAATGTATGCACTTACTATTTTTAAACTTTTCCAATATTTTTTTCAATTAATGATTTCATACTATGAGCTAAGGTGTACATAATGTCATTAGTACCTGCCATGATTATCACATGTTCAGTTTCATGCGACATAATTTTACTCAAANTTGTTGCTCAATTTGATTTTACCATTTCTATTAAAATGATAATAGTCATAGTATTCCCAATATTCTATGAACTGTATCATAAGTTATAACATTCTTATAATTTGAAAGAAATTTCTGGAGTATTTTATTTACATTTTTTATGTGATCATTCAAGCTTGGATTATCATATCTATCTGGTACTAAAACAAAATGTATGCACTTACTATTTTTCAACTTTTCCAATATTTTTTCAATTAATGATTTCATACTATGAGCTAAGGTGTACATAATGTCATTAGTACCTGCCATGATTATCACATGTTTAGGTTCATGCGACATAATTTTACTCAAATTATAATTCGACATAATTTTACTTCTAATTTAGCTCCCGGGATAAACAAATGCTCAACAGTCCAATTAATTAGATTTTTTTTCAAATAATGGTTTAAGATTTCTGATGTGGCTATCGCCTAAAAGGAAAACCTTTGTCTTACGCAGCTCCATAGTACTATCTGAGTGCCTAAACCTTTCAAAAGAATTTCTAAGACCTTCAACATCAGTTTGAAATTGATGTATCTTTTTTTCTAAGCTAGAGATTCTATTTAGGACTGATTTGGATGCTCCTTTCGATATGTTATTGTCATTATTCGTATGTTGCATCACTTTGTTGTTGTTTCTGGGTGGAACAGTGCGCTTGGTAGATATTTTGAGATGAGATCACAGTGTTCGTATTAAAGCTGCAAATGCTCTCTTCTGGACTTATATTTGACGCATCAATTGAGAACCTATTTTTTCGATTGACTTCATTCTGTTGATTTTGTTCTTCGTTGTTCGCATGTATTGTTTCGCAAATTATACTTTCATTTCCTGTGTTTTTGACTTCTTCAGCTAGAGTTTCTTGGACAAAAATACTATTATTATTATTATTAGACTTATTAGGATCACCTTTATTTTAGTTTTGTTGATTTTCTTTTTCTACAACTAATTTCTGTTTTAATGCTTGATTTTCATTGAGGAGTGTTTTTATTTTTGCTTCAAGGTCTTTGGTCTGAATTTCGCTTTCTAGAATTATATACTGTAAATGTTCCCCATTTTTGTCTCTTCTGTCTTTTAAGTTTTTTATTTCATTTTGATTTTCTTTTAGAATTTCAACAAGATTTCTGTTTTCATTTTTAAATGTGTTTATATTATCGTTTAATTTTATGACATTATTTAGCAGCGTATGGGTTAGATTATTCATTAAGTCGTGTTCTACTTTTTGTTTGATAATATTAATTTTAGTTTTGAGGTCCAGAAGCACATCGATATCTTCCTGATTTTCCTCTATGCAATTTTCGATGCTCTTTCTGGTCCTAGATTTACTTCTAGTACAACTTATTTTATTAACTTTATTATAACCCTGTATAATTTAAAAATCTAGATGTGAATAATAATTATTACTCGTTTTTTTAAGTTAGATGTTACCAGCAAGATATAATATATTTGGGTATTATGAAATAGGTAACATTTGTTAATATGTATTAGCTATAAACAATGGTCATTCAATGTTGTATTAAGTTATTATGTAAAACTACCTATGAAAATTAATATCAGGTTTGGATCACGTGATTGACAAGATTAAAACAATTGTAAGGCATTCAAATTTACGAGAGATTTTAATTGAAAAGATATTTTTTTTAAAAAAAAAATTTGTGCACCTAAGCGAATTTCATTGAAACTATCACTATAACAAAAACAATTTACCAACTCCAAAGACCATCGCTTCCAGAAACATAATAAATAGTGTTGAACACATCTACCATAGACCAGTTCCCAAAAGTATACTGGAGCTAAGCAACGTACAGTTGTAGTTGACCATCTAGGAACGGGCTCCCGTCATTCTGGTTAACTAGTAAACTAAAAAACGTACATTTTGGTACATACATACCAATTACCTTTTGGTACATAGATGTTTATGTTCACCTAAATATTTCATGAGAAAAGGGGTGAAAACAAAGTTCTAACTTCTGGATATTTCCATAAGAAAACCACAGGCAGAATGAAATATAAATTTCAATAAAAATTGTGTATCAACTACAACTATTTGTAGTTGATACTCAATTTGTAATTGATACTCAACTATTTGTATTTAATTTATATTTCATAATGACCAACATCCTAGCAGCTCTAAACAAAATGAAATCGAAAATATGAACAACATAGAAAAGCTATGCCTCCAAGGCGCCTGGCGAAACAGGCGGAGTTGTTAGTTACTCTAAAAGAACAAGAAGACTATTTCTTTCTGATAACGCCGCGACATAATTCTCACGAAAGTAATTTATTTCTTTTCCAGGATGGATATTTTCGGCATAAAATTCGCTCCACTTTATGTTCCTTTGGAGAGGAGACTTCAAACTCTTGCTGCTGCCATGTGGTTTATAATTTTAGCTTTTGGTGGATTAATTGGCGCTTTTTATTCCGTCTACTTACTGCTCTACACAAGATTTTACCCTCTTATATTGTTATACTATCTCTGGATCTATGTTGATAGGGAGACCGCATTCACAGGCGGCAGAAGGTAAATTTAGTTAGACTACTAAGCTATATTCAGAACCTATCAGTCAAACATATGGCTGTTCGGATACTAATGCCTGCGATGGGAATTTGATACAAGAAAATCTCATTAATATTTTTTTATGATTTGCTGGTGCATTATGACCCTGGTGGGTTAAACTTGGCCTATTTTCAATGATATTTTTTTCGTGAGATATCAATATTTTTGTAAAGATTACTGTAACTGCTTCTTTAGCCGTTTTTTCTTCTTCTTTATTTTTTTCGAGTACGCTACATATTTTTGGTTTAACCGGACCCAATTGTCCAACCGAGATCTAGATCACCCTGAAGTTATAGCACTGGGAGTTAAAGAGTTTGAATTTTGATATTTGCGCGTTTCATTGAATTTAAGTCCCAATATACCTTCATGCTAGATTTCGGCGCTCTAGCAGTTGGAACTAGCTAGTAAAAGAGTTACTGTAAATAGTAGTAAAAGAATTACTGTAAATAGTTTTCCATTTAATTGCATGTAAATATCTTTCTTCATGCAAGATTTCACCGTCCTAGTAGTTTAAAAAATCCCAAAGCTATACGTATAGGTATTCGATTTTCGTGTAGCGTCCTGTGCAATAATGAACATATAGGAATATACATACACCAAAATGTCAAGGCTTAGTCCTTATTGTTTAATTGTTCTTTAGATATTTTTTTCAAGGACACACACATAGTCCAGAAGCTCAAACTGGACATTTGGGCTGCGGAGACCTCAAAATTTGTTTTGGTATTGAAAATTCGTCATGAAAAGTTACAGTTCATTACAATACTTTCAACTTTCCTTTTTATAACCTAAGGAAAGTGGAATGTGTTTTTCTCATAACTATGACTTTCCATCTTTTCAGGTTTGAATGGATGCGAAATTGGGCTTGGTGGCGGTACTTTCGAGATTATTTTCCAGTGAAACTGGTAAAGACTGTTGACCTACCTTCAGATAGAAATTACTTATTCTGTGTCTATCCTCATGGAATTTTAAGTTCAGGAGCTTTCTGTAATTTTGCCACAAACGCAAACAAATTTCGAGAAGTATTTCCTGGACTAGTATCAGATATGTTGACTCTGGATCAACATTTCCTTATGCCATTCTCAAGAGAGCTGATGCATGGATTAGGTGAGTATTAGAAAATTGCTGGAATTGAGAAAGTCGACAACATTAGAGAAGTATGGCTGAGCGAATCAGCACAAATATTCATGCAGAAGTTAAACAAAAAAGTCACCAAATTTTTTTTCGCTCTGTGTATAAAGTACTTGATAAACTGTTCTTTCAATAAAGACACGAAAAGGTAAGATTCCCATCCAAGCAAAAGATTACTGCCTGAGTCTGACTACTACATTTTCCTTCGACATCATCAAGAAACTCGTATTTAAGAACTGAGTCAGCACCTGAGTGAGTGAGAGGTTGAGGATTTTTCCCTCTCTCATAATTTGGAGGATTCTTAACACTTTCTCACAGTGTGCCACACAGGTTAGTGTTAATTGTTAGCTTCATTCAATTACTTCTAGATTTTTGGCTTCAAAACACCTGATAATAAGTGTCTTTTTTTCCTTAACGTCTATTGATCGTTCGAGACCGTCGTTCACTTCCAGCCAAAATATATTTGACTGATGATGAGCAGGGCGCGTTCTCCTTACTTAGGTATGTACCGCAGATCCCTGAACCTGTTTTATAAAATTTAAAATATACCCTTTCCTTTTTAGCACGAAAGACGTCAGAGCATCTGCTATTGGAAGCCTCTTAAAAAAAAATCCTATACATTCCAGAGCTATCGTGGTACAAATAGACAAACTGATAAACAGTTGTGAGTTTTGGACCTTATGAAAAATAAAATAAAAAATTAATTATTTCATTGTGTACATTTTTGGTAGGCGCACTGTCAGCATCAGAAAGAAGCATCCTTGACGTCTTCAACAACAGTAAAGCTGGACGAGTTCTCTGTCTGATGGTTGGGGGAGCTCGAGAATCTTTCAAATGCAAACCAGGATTAAATGAAATAATTTTAAAAAATCGGAAAGGATTTGTCAGACTAGCCTTGAAAACAGGGTAAGTTTCATAAATTGGTTCAAATAGAGGAAATTAAACCTACTCGTAAATATGAATATTGGGGCTCCAAATTATTACAAGGTTATCCAAAAGTAAGTTTTCCTGTATTTCTGTACAAGCAAAAAAAAGAGGCAGAAAGTTATGGTCTCGAAATTTTTGTTTAGATGTTGTGATAACACAGTAAAATATCAGGTAGCTAGGTTGCGCTATTTATAACCTATGACAACCTACCTCTAGCGCGATTCCGATTTCCGACAGATCTGAGAATTAACATCCAAAACAATTTTTTGACTTGTGAATTCAACATACCTATACCTATCTAGAGCTATCGTATCACAAACAAGGGAACGTAGGCGATACTGTCTACAATGAAAGTAGAACCTCACTCATTTTGGCCTATATGATATATTCTTTTTTCTTAGGCCCATATGCTAAAAAATTATAGTATCATGAAAAAAGGCCCCCGGTCGACATTTTGTTTTATTGTCTCTTAGTGTGAAACTTCGTATGCCCAAAATTATTGAAATATACATTTTTTCTGGAGGAACCTCGAATCTCTGTTCTCTGTGAAATGAGAGAAAAAATCAATTTTTCCTAATAATTTTCATTGATAATACAGCCTCATTAGCTCAGTTGGTAAGAACGACGGATTCGTAACCAGGAGGCTATTGGTTCGAATCCAAGCGAAGACAACAAATTTAGTAATAACATGGGGAAGTGCATTGTGACAAAGCATTAGCTTTTAACACAAAAAAATTCCTTCTATNAAAAAATAAAAAAAAAAAAAAAAAAAAAAAAAAAAAATTCATTGATAATTTTCGGTGCCCTGAAAAGTTGTAATTTTGGAAATACGATGTAGCTATTCATAAACCATGATCAATTGGTTTATGACTGTTGGTTGTAAGAGTTGAATATACCGCTCCTCGCAAAAGCACTGACGTTAAGCAACGACCATCTAGGTTTTATTTGGTAGTTTCGAGCCCTGGTGATGCTGTTTATATCCGGCCAGACTCAGGATGGATGAGGTCAGTGAGTGAAGCTGTTTTGTAAGATTCCAGCAAATGGAGATTAAAACCCTCGTTTGGAATAAAAGTAGATGTTAAAGAGACGATGAGCTTTTAAAAATGAGACGTGACGTCATTTCTACGCGTTCTGCTAATGATCTCTAAATATGTACCCGTCCCCGTCCTCTGCTCTTGATACCTTTCAATTTGCATAGACGGCCTTGTTTTTTTTTTTAAAAAAAAAGTGACTGTTTATTTTATTTTAGAACAAAAAAATGGCTCTTATTTGTAAGCAATTTTCTCGATTTCTATTCATGATAATTTTGATATACCTATTTCGTCTGTTTCTAGGACTTCCATTGTTCCTGTTTATACTTTTGGTGAAACAGATTTATATGATCAAGTTCCCAACCCACCGGGTTCATGGTTACTGTCCCTCCAAGAGAATATTAGGAAAGTAATAGGAATTGCTCCGTGTATTCCAATAGGTCGTGGATTTTTTCAGTATAGTTTTGGCATGATTCCGAGGAGACATATCCTGACAACAGTTGGTTAGTATACGAATACACTCCCTACAGGGTCCAGAAAATGACACTTTCCATGATTCTTGATAGATTCTGAGAGTTCAAATTATGAACTTTTGCTTTTGGGAAAAAAAATATTCATTGGATAAAAGTAAAAAATAAAATTAATTGTTTAGTCATACCATTAGACAGAGCCACACTAGCAGTTCTTTATGGTGCAGCTACACTATAATTTGACTTTAACTTTTAGCAAGACGATTTTCTTTTGCCAAAGCAAAATTTCATAGAGCGGATGTATTCTAACGGGTTCATAATCTTGAAAGTAGTATTACAAGACAAAGTCATTTACAAGTCAAAGATTAGGTACACACTGTAGATCCCGTTTATGAAAGTTGGCCCACATGTTAATCATTCAATGTCAATCTGCCATATCTAAAATTATTTCCTGCAGCTGATTTATTCGTATAACGCAAAAAGAAAAACATTAGTAGATCATAACAAATATTCTGAAGATTGCAAATTTTAGGTATCAGTTGAAATATTCTCAAACTATGTCCCCAACTAATTTGATCAAAATTTCAACTTTAATTTCCACTCTTTGCTTCACAAGATATTTATCTTTATTTTCAGTTGGTAAACCAATTCAACTTCCAAAAGAGTCTCAACCTTCTCAAGAACTGATAAATGAATATCATCAGAAATACGTAGAGAGTTTAACAGAGCTATTCAATGAATACAAAGAAAATTATGCAGATGATCCAAAAAATGCAAAACTTGTCATTGAATAAAACTTGTATCTGTCATCTTTTGTACACATCCCTGTGGTTTTCATTCATTCTATGCTTCCCAAATTCATTTTTTGATTCATAAGGAACTTTGGGATGCATTGGAATTTTTAGACTAAAATTACCATATTTCCTCCCAGTTATTTGTAAAGTATTAATTTATTTACTTGTGCAAATAGGTTGATAAATTATTAAATAATTAAATGTAAATGATAGTTATATTATTGTTTTAATTTATAAAATACTAGGTATGACACATGACAAGCCCACCACCAAAAAGGTCGATGGGCTTGTCGTGTGGTGTAGATTTTGGTTTAACTTATCCGGAAAAGACTCTAACAAGTTCACCCATAGGTGGCTAGACTTTTCATATTATTGAGCTGGTTAGCAAAAAAATATTTCTTTTTTTTTTGTTGCAAATCGTTTCTTCCAAATTAGTAACTTTGTGTGTAAATTTTAAAAGCTCTCCATCTACTCTTGACTTTTAATTCTACTGCCTCCTTTAACTTTTTCTCGGTATACTCGTATTCAATTAACACCAATATGTACGACTTCGTGCCACTCGTATTTAAGTTGGATTATTATAAGTGTAGGTACATGAAATAATGTCTAAATATATAGCTACATTTTTTCAAAGTAGAAGAAAATATAATAAAGAAAAGATTTTCTATGTCTTGCATACAGCTTTATATTATCATTAAATTCCCTACTATCTAATAATATTGAATGGATAATCCACCAGTACAAGTAGGTAATGTATGTACATTAACATCAATACTCAAAGATTGAAAACTGGTTGCAGATCGAGACTTTACAATTATCACACTGCGGCCTAATTGGATCTGCTCGTATTCTCTCGGATCAAACTCGGAAATCAAGTCTTTTGTTAGCTACGCCAATATGTTTTCTCAGCTTAAAACTAGAAGAAGTCTCTTGATTTTCTCTTCCATCATTATTTGGTTGAGAACTAACATATTGCCACTATTACATACACTGAGAAGATAATCAGCACTGCCAAAATGAGGGCAAGTCCAGTGGTGACTATCTATGAATTTAACAAACAAATAATGGAGTGTATTATCTAGAGGGTTGGATTTTTATTAGTTAAAATTAAAAATGTATTACCTGGTTCTATAATTGTGAGAAATTTTCTTATGTGTTAACATAACTATTAACAATAAACCTTTGAAATCGACCATGTAAGAGGGATCCAAATTTATGTCAGACTAACTGTGTTTACCAGTGCTTCGCTACGATTCTTGTAGGTTTTTCATGGAGAAGAATAAGTTAGTGTCCACACTGTGTTTTTCTCGTTTATATGTTTGTTTCGAAAGTGCCTCGGAGGCAAGGCCATTGTTGTACACACAATGGCCTTGCCTCCGAGGCAAGGCCATTTATATATTTAGAATATGACGTTTTACCTTATCCTGGACCTGCTTGTGATGAAGACATTTCGAATAACTGATTTTGCTGAACGTGACGGCATTGTAAAGAGGAATCCACAATTCTGGTAGAAGTCCAAACAGAAAATTGTCGACTCGTTTTCTCCATAGAAATGATGATTTGGTAACCAAATGTCTCATCTGAAAAGAAAGCATTAACTCAATCGCACATCCACGGAGTAGATATAGATAGACAGCGGATTAATAGTACCTTGCAGGACTCGGCATTGGATTTATTAGGTAGCCAAATGAATCCCGTGTTGTCCCCTCAGAGTTAGAAATAAATAGAACCTAAAATCTTATCCGTCTCTGTTATGTCTGATTTGATTCTAGTTTAGATATTTTCTGTTATGTGGGTGAATCAAATCGCAGACTTGAGCTTGGTGAGTTCGCTTTGTTATTCAAAGAATTGATGCAGCTCAGCGAAACTCTTCCTTTGAGGATATCGGGCATCAGTTGACTTCTAGCATCTAACCTGGACAGCATTGGATATACCTACCTCAATATAATTATACATGGCGAGATCGCAGATGGCTTCAGCATCTTTGCTCCTGATTTCTGTGAATCTGGGCAATACTGTGGCAAGATCTCCTTCATACTGATTCACAAGGTCATCCAGTACAACACAATCCTCGAACCCCTGCACAATCAAAATCCATGTAAATTTTCTAAGGTTTTATCTATAAGCCTTTTAAATTTTTATGAGGTCATCAAATCGCTACATACATATTTAGGAGTCCAAAGATAGAATATCTTTTGAAGAAATTTAACCCTGCTTTTGTCGTCACGTTAGGTACCCATTTCTCCTCATCTCACAAAAATATACCTTGGTTTCCTTTGGATTATTAAGTATGTAGTTAGTAGGTAACAGAAAGTTAGAAATAAAAAATGGTCACACAAAGATCTCATCATCGCATCGGGGAGAGTTAAATAGCAACTTTTAGTCATTATCAGTAGGTATGTGGCCGCAAGAAAATTAGATGGCAGGTGGTAAGGTCTGTTACTAATGTTTTTTTTTTTGTTTTTTTTTAATTNTTTTCTTTTTTTTCCTTTAGACGCTTTAACCGCTGTGTAAAACAGGTCGTTCGCGCCGGCACCTCCTTTTTTACATTTTGATAAACAAATCAAGGAATTTCAGGAATGAAAACAGGGAGTCTACACCCTCAACACTGTCAGACAAGGCAGGAGGACAGGGAAGGTAAGAAAGAGTCGACGCATGAAGAGGACACGCGAGAATTTGGGCAACAGTAAGCAGCTCTCCACACCGCCCCAGTCTGATATTACTAATGTTTTCAACTTTCACAAAATTGCTTTCTCAATACTAAGAGAGCCGCGAAGAAAAATATTTAGTCTCCGTATCATTTTATTCGGAGTAAAATCTCAAATATTTTAAAAAGTTGATAAATCATGGAATAGATTGGAACAGTGCTTTACTGCTTTCTCAGCATTCTTAGAAATGTCTGAATACCGTCAGCTCACAAATATTAATTTACAGACGATTTGAACAATACGAGTATAGGTAGATATTTCTTTTTCTTCTTGTGGGTGTGATATACATTTGAAATTACTTACAGCATTCATTCCCTGACCATAAAATGGCACCATTGCGTGGGCTGCATCTCCAATGATTAAAATATTATTGCGGTGATAAGGAGAACACTGAAAAATAAATAAAACATTTGATAGGCAGATCTAACACAGCAGATTCGAGCTTCATATTTTTTACAGTTAAAATATTTCTTTTTTAGATGCAAAGATAAAAAGTCAGAGAGATTGATGGTACCTGTTCGTTTAGAACGGGGTTGCTTGAGGTGGTGGATTCGAAACCAGGGGGCTGTTGGTTCGAATCTAACTTCATCCCCGCCTATACTGGTCACAATAGATCTAAATAAAGGTCGCAGTGATAAATGCAGCCACAATAGAGATTTGCCACCAGTTCAATAATAATAAATATACGTTAGAAAGAAAACCAAAAACCTCACATTTGGCTCTTTATGTCTGACATAAGAATTTATAGTTCTGACGCCTATTGGTTCGTCCTGCAGCGACGGGAAGTCGCAGAAGGTCATAGTGAATAGCCATGTCGCAGAAGGTCATAGTGAATAGCAAAATCGTTAAATGCCTGAGTACTGTCTTGATGGTGCCCAGCAAAGTACGTGCAGTAGGAGTATTGTAAATATCAGGGTAAAGTTTTGATTTTTGCTCAAATTATTACTTATATCAAAGAACTTTCATAGTATCCAATATAAATCTTCTATATTATCATTACCTTGATAGAAATGAGAGGCAATGCTTGTCTTGAAAAAAAATCTGCTACTAGTTTTTCTTCACCAATCAGAGGAATCGCATGAGGAAAGTATCGATCGAAAAAGTCTAAAAGTGACTGTGTGTTTTTTAGGAGACCAAAATATTCAAATGGCATAAAAAGTGTAACTGTCCAAGATCGATCTTGATTTGGTAAAGCAATCATCATGAAAGAACCTCGAGGCCAAATATGTAAATAATCAGGAACCATCTGGAACTGAGTGGAACAGAGTAAGAGATCAGTGAAACTAAAAAATGAGCAAAAGATGCCACCTATAAAGGACTAGATAAAACTAACCAAAACAACTAATAAAGGGTGGTCCTGCATTAAGAGCCGAAGTTAAATGCATACAAATTTTTAATGGTTACGAATTATGACCTAAGTTTGCAGATGCAGTAAGTTAATAACCTTTAGGAAATTTTGTTATAGAAAAATTAACACGTTAATTTTTCTATAACAATTTTTTTTGTATTTTGTAGCATACTACCGAAATGTTTAACCCTTGGACAATTCGTACGTGTAATGACAAATCGAGGTTTCAAGATTCACTCTCACATTTTCACGCATTGTACGACATTTAAAAGCACGTGGTCGTGTGTCCACGTCTTCCTCACACCCACTTTTTAAAATTTTGCTACAGTTTTCCCAATAACTCTTCTTCCATTTGGTCGGTTATATTGTCCAAAATTATAGCAAAGTGCACGATAAACATTTTTGTTTGAACAACCATTGCGCGTTGCTCATGTATTAATCTTTCCAAAACTAAAATTATCGAATGGTTAAAAATATAATAGCATTCCAATAGTTTTAATTCTATCATTGTATTTATAATTACCTAATTTCCCAAATTATTCCACATTATCATTTCCAGCCTATATTCCAAATATCAATTTCGTTTTCCGTTACTTCCATAGTGACAAGTTCCATGATCTTTTCCTTCAAAAACCTCAACACTGTTTCCTATGGTAAATCCTTCGTTATCCCTTCCATCAATTTTGAAACAAAGCATCGTATCCTATCCTAAATTCACTCACCATTCACTCTTTCAAATCTTCTTTATTGGAGTCAGTCAGCGAAGGTTTGTTAGCTCCTATTTACTAACATTTTCTTCTCTTCTCCTCCAACATCCTTTTCCTTTCCCTTCTAGTCCTAATTCTTCTCCACTGAAATTTGGTAGTTTGTGCACTGATCATAGATTGCGGGAATGAAAGTTTTTTTTTTAAATCCAATAGGGGCTTTTATTGTACTGTTTTTGTAAATATGTAAACATTTTTGTACCCTTATTTTTTGTAAAATATATAAGACCACTGTGTGGGTAAAGAGACTCTTCAGTCTCATCCTCGCAGTATAAATAAAGTATAATAATAATAATAAAATATCATTTGTTGGTTGCCTTGGATACCTACTTGATTGTCTTCGTCAGGAGGAATGCACAGTTCCATGTAGCCATGTTCAATATACGTCTGACTATAGTTAAACATTGGTTGCGCCATCAGAGATTTTCTCACAGTTGAGTATGCACCATCAGCGCCTATCACAAGTTGACATCCCTGGACATTGATTTGTGCGTTGTCATCTGTTCTAAGAAATAAAAGTTACAACATCTCATAACCCTCAGACACGGCGAATCAAAAGTCTCACCTCACCCCTAGTATATAGGGAACCACGCAAAATATTGACAAGCGTTAAAATGCGGGTTGACTTATTTTTGAAGGGATAATTATTGGGCCAAAAAATTTCAATCACGGCCGGCCGTTTAGCCTAGGCAGCGGTCAGCTCAAAAATCTTAAATGAGATGACCTATCAAGCGATGATTCAAAAATTAATGAAAAGAAAAGTTTATTGAAATAAAGTTCACCATTCTACGACTTACCGTTCTCTCTGTATCTCAAGAACCGTAATTGCTAGAAAGATGAAACTATTAAATAAACTTCTCTTCTTATTACCTTTCATCTCATTTAAGATGTTTGAGCTTGCCGAAAATTTTTAGGTCCAAAATTAATTCCCCAAAAAATTAGGCGACCAATATCTTACCGCTTGTCGATATCTTTAAGTGGTTCTAGAGATACTGGGTGTGGGATGAGACTTTTGGCTCACCCTGTATATCAAGACACATCAAAAGTGACATAATTAAAACCATATTTTGTCACTACCAAGAGTCACCAGATATTTTAAACCGAATCAATTTTCTATGAATCCTTAAAGAAAACAAGAAATAAAATCCAAAAAGCAGGAAACCATTCTCCTCCCCGCATCCAGAACCTGGTAACTGGATTACCTGCGGCACCATGTCCTGTACTGATGAATAATTATCTAATAACTTTACAAACTATGCATATACATAAATAAGTATTGTCTATGATTTTAACGATGAAGTCACATGAAAAAAATCATCCTGACATTTGACGAACTCTTACTCTATCCATATCCACATCGAAGGCGACCGGTTTGTTTTTATTATGCATGGTTCCTGTTATTTGGAGATTTGAGACGGAACTCAAGATTTCCAATCAGTAAACGCACCTCAATGTCCGTCATTTAAGCCATCACAAGCATTTTAACGTTAGATTTATTATTATTAACAAATACATTGTAATTGAACAGATAATGTTTAAACTAAACAGAACTATATTTTATATTTAAAAAAGAAATTTATTTGTGTTAAAGCTAATGTTTTGTCATAATACGTAGGCCATTCAAAAAATACGCGGACTGAGGTCATAAAAAAAATCTTGAGTTCCGTCTCAAATCTCCAAATAACAGGAACCATGCATAATAAAAACAAACTATCCTTAGATGTGTAACTTCCAAATAAAGGAGATTTTTGTTTTTTTATGACCTCAGTCCGCGTATTTTTTGAATAGACCTCGTACTCTTCCCCATGTTATTACTAAAATTATGCCTCCACTTTGATTCGAACCACAGCCTCCTGGTTACGAATCCGCCACTCTTACCTACTGAGGCTTATATTTTATATTATAGCGGTTGGAATTAGTCCTTTCAGCTCAGTAGTGGTGGTTCTCCTATACTCTTATAAAATCTCTTACTTTCTGAAAGTAAGATCTCCAGAATGAACATCCAACTTGGTAATCTTGTGTTTGAAATGCAACTTTGTGTTCGGATATTTTTCAACCTCTGAAAAAGAAACGTAACAGTAATTACTAAAATACGCATCAGGATCACTAAGTAGTTCAGTTCTCACACTTGGAACAAGCACACCTAAAAAGACTTTTTTGCAGGAATATTGAAGACATCTATTATAACCATATTTGAGTAAGAGTAGGGACTTACTGGGCCGTACCCAAGATTTTTTTTTCGGGGGGGGGGTCCGAAGGATTAACAGCCAAGGAAGGTGATGTTGATGTTGCTGTTGTTGTTGGTGGTGGTGGTGGTGGTCGTGGTGATGATGAGTTTCACCTTACAATCTTACATAAGTCATGCATTATGAATTTTCGGGGGGGGTCTGGAATCCATGAACCTCCCTGGGTACAGGCTTGGGGACTTATTGATTATTTTTTATCATACTGTATTGAATAGACTCAACCATCACTAATAGATCATAAGAAAGATTTCGGATTGAACTCTCGATAAAACATTAAGGTATTGCATTTCGTATTACGGTTGTGTTACTCCAAACAACGTTAAGATCAACCAATAAATTTCTCTCAAAATTTTGAACCGATCCAAATATTGAACCGAAAACCCCAAGTGCCGTGCTTATTCGGCCATGAAGGTGTACATACCTGTCAACAAAATTTCATTCAAATATTTTCTGCTGACTGAGTAAATACACTGGAACATAGAAAAAATTTGTTTGTACTACTGAAATTAAAATACCTTTGCGCAGGGCAATGGCCGACAGTAATATTGAGTAAAACGTGAATCAGAATAGGTCTGACTAGTGAATAATTACTATGTAATATTGTCATACTTCATCACAGATTTTCATAGCTGAGACTACGTAAATCTATGATGATATGACTATGGACATTTGAATTTGGTTTATTATTTTCAAATGTGAATCTCGCCCACAAATTTAAAACATATTGAAATCCAACATGAAACTTAAATAATCTTTCGAAGCATTTTCCTCAAAATAACTATAAACGCTTCGGTAGCATAGTAGTCAAGCGTATGCCGAGGGCGTGAGTTCAATCCATAACAGGGGCTGAAAATAATATGGAAAAAACTGATTTTCTTATATCACACTATTGTCATGATTCCAAAATTTTTGCACAATTATTATATTCCACAATTTTGTATATTTATTGAATTTTTATGTTTGGTATATTTTGGTGTACACTATTTGAAGAGACTTTCAGACAAAATTATTTGCTTTCAAATTTTGTTTTGTTTTCTGATCAAAAATTAATTTAGTTTTTATTCGGGTGTCCACAGACGCCTCAGAAACATTTTTTAAAGGTAATGCATTTAAAGCCTATCAGATTATTTAGATAAAAGTTTGGTCACTTTTATTTTTGATATCAAAGCAATCAAATACCTTGTGAATTTAATCAAATATCAACACTGTTTGGTATATTGTTTGAAGTCGAAAAAATGATAAAATTTGGAATCATGAAAAAAGGTGTGATACCACCTTTATCATTGATTTGGGTATTTGATCAAAATTAATTATCAATATTTTAGGACAACATCCTCACCTGTTTATGAATAGGGTCATATGGGATTTCATTGAGTTTGCCATCGACCATGTGTATCAGTCTGCCCCGCATTGGAATCCCGTGCTCCAGGACAACATCCTCTAAACCAATCCGCCTCAACGCTTCTCTGCCTCGGGCAGACAAAGCTAAATTTATAGATTTTCCTTCGGTAAGGTCTGTTAGCCTAATATCTAGAAAAAATAAAATGAGTACTATTTAGGCGATTTTCATTGTCATGCTGCGCCAGAACAAAAAAAATCGATTTGTTATTTGAAGTTCCTATTGGGTGTTCCAGGACAATCTTCCATAAGCTTATACATTGAGATTTTAGATAAAACCCGTAAGGGGCAGACGGTTTACTGCAAAAAATAATAAACCCATCTTTCAAAACCCACGTGGTTCTGTTTAGGTAAAAGTGTATGATTTTAGGAAATGTTTTGGGGAAATATAAAAGACGCAGTAATATTTACCTCGAACCTACGCATTTCAGTATGAATAAATGTTTTTCACTTACCTCCTCTAGCCTCGTACAGATCGACAGGATATTGTTTTTGAGCAAACATGCAGGCTGCCAGGGAGCCAACCTGAAAATTGTAGTCGTTGATATGGTTAATCGATAAATAGGTAGGTACAATATAAAATCAGCAGCAAAAAGTTTATAGTGAAAATATTGTATTATCCAGATCTCATTATATACCATTGACTTTACTGCCTTAAGGAATCCGTATAAAAATTTGGAGACAAGAATTTTTCATATTGTACTCGATGTTTCCTTTGATGAATATATGATGCAAAAAATAATGCAAGCGTTCAGACAGGCCAAATTCGTAAAGCTTCTTTAGTGAAGTACCGTGGTGGTATTACAAAGTGGTATATATGGTTAAATATTAACTCATAAACCTAATATTATTTTTCTAAATAAATATACATTTATTTTTAACACACATAAAATGAGTGGAGCGAACCCTAAGTATTGAACTTACCAAACCTCCTCCAACAATTGCAACATTCTTCATCTCGGGGCAGCAACTCATCCTCCAGCGCACTGTCTTCCTACTGATGAGACAAAAAAAAACTTTTCTATTTTCAATACAAATATTTCTCAAAGAGGCAAAGACCTCGCATTACTAATAACGCCTAGAAATTAGATCTTATTTGTAGAGAAACCTTACATAATACGTATCAGAGTAACCTACACCACTTTCTGAAATATATATATATATCTCCCAAATCAGTGCCAAATAGTTCTTTAACATATAAGTACAGTGGTGTGATTCAGAACTAAAATTACTGAAATCAATTATTATTTATTGTCTACCTATCAGATATTCTCCAAAGTAATAGCCAAGGGCACTGCTATTAACAAAAATCGCTGAAATGAACACTAATCTGAGTGTGGTACTGGGGCGGATTTAAAGGGGGCGGGGGGCGATCCCCCCCTTGGCTAGATCAAGTGTGAATATTTATACAGTAATCTTCCACCAAATAAATTATGGCATAAATATTTATCTCATTTTGATTTTATAAATACCTACAATCAGACATAATGATTTTATGAAGTCAAATAAAACATTCAATAAAACATAAACAGAATCATAACAACGCCCCGCACTCCCCTCGTCAATTGTCTATCTTGTTTACATCAGCTGCCCCAAGAACAAGGTTTATTTTACATCTTACAAACTGTCCAGGAACAGTAAAAATGCCGCTACGAACGCTCTATTCCCAGCCGCTAACTACATTTTTTTTTTTTAATTTCCATTTGCAAATTGCATGATGTTTTTAGAAATGTTAGTTTTATTCCCTTGTGTATGAAACAACATTGCAGTTTTAGAGCACAGATTTTATCATTTTGACTCCAATTAAATTTTCCCTGGTGCGGCACCCCCCCCCCCCCCCCNGGGCGTCCCCCCCCCCCCCCCTGTGCCTGGGGGTATTCCATATCCTCCGGAAATATCACCTCCCAAAGGGCTGCACCGCCCCCTAAGATACCTATAGCCCTAAATCCGCCCCTGGTATGGTATCCCACACTCTATCGATTGGTTAGGTTAGACAATGTGTCTTGTCGTGCTATGAAGAGTAGTGATTCTTGGCCTGGAGATGGTGGATTCAAATATCACTCGAAGCGGACATTTACTGAACTAATTTTACTATTCCCGGAACTGCATGGGTGTAAAAGAAAGTGCCCGTAAGTCATGCAAAACCGGTTTCAAAATCTTTATTTTTTGAAAGAAAAAATAGTAGCATGGTTAGCCAGCGTCAATGCATACATGTAGAATGCACCAGTTTCCGTAAGATTACTCGAGTTAAGCAACGTACAGTGAGGTTTTACTTAGTGAATGACCAAACCCAGCCTGGTTGACGTCAATAAGAGTAGCTGATGGTTACTAGGTTTTCTGCGAATGAAAGGTAAAACCCCGTTGTTAAAAAAAGAAGCCAAAAAAAGGTTACTGTTTATTTCGAAATGTTATTTTCCTTCGTCAACTGTTTTCCCTTCCAAAAGTTTTAAAAATTAAAAAGATCAACATCTTTTTAGAATTGATGAAATGTGGCGACATCTGCTGTTCATATTTAACAACAAATTAATTATTTTATTTTTCATCCGAACACTTTATTTCATTTTTATTTTTAGACATCTAGATTTACTCCGATCCTAGATGGATTTAGCTGAGAAAATGTATTCAAAATAAAATTAAACAAAAATTAAAGATTTCTTTATTAGCCGGACGTTTCGTGAGTGCGAGTGGTGCGAAAGTGTAGTGTTCTTTTTTTTTTAATAAAAAAAGGAGGCAATGATACGATGGTCGAGGATAGTTTGGTTGGGGTCTTTTTTAGCTCTCCTTCTAATTACAATTAGTAGTGTAGATGGTAAAAAACAAGTCACCCCAGAACCGTCCCCGATCAAAACAACGAAAATAAAAGAAAGTGAACCAGTTATCGAGGATGTAACCGCCAAACAACTAGAACGAGTTCTGAACGAAAAAGATTTTGTTGCAGTTTTCTGGTGTAAGTTTTTGGTCTGTTGCTAACAGTTTTTCATTTAAAGTCAATATTAACAAGGTCAAATGAACGACTAAGAATCGAGTTATTTTTTTAAAAATAAATTTGATTTTTTTGCGCAGCTCTAGGAACGACTCTGTCATTAGTCATTACAAGTAGTTTAAAATGGGTACAGCACTCTTTCCCCGTTTTGCTGCAATCGCCGATATCCTCATGATATGACATGAATGAGTACACGCTGAAAAGTCTACAATAGACTCCCTTGTGAATATTTAACAACATTGTACTTCAGTTCAGTGATCTAGAGGAAACTGGTTTATTCAACGTGATATGGTCATAGGCTTTCCTACAACTAATAAGTGGTTGCATCTGTAATGATTTTCACGCAAAACATCTGTTAGAACATCTGTTTTGTGTGAAAATTTACTGTTTTTATGAAATTTAAAAAATGGCATTTTACTCAAAGAGATAAATGCTACCCTCTAATACCTAGTATACTAATAGGTATAAGGAAATAACTTTTGAAGACATATGTATCGAATATGTCTTTATATGGATGTGAGACTTGGACCGTTAGAAAAGAAGCTGAAGGATGATTGGTAGCTTTTCAGGTATGGTGCTACAGGAGAATGATAGATATATTATGGATAGGATAAGAAATGAGGGAAGAAAGTACTGAGAAAGAAAAAATTAAAAAAGAAATTTGTGGCAGTTTTTGGATAAAAGAAAATTGCGAATGTTACAAGAAACGATAGCATATACATCATTCATCTATTGGAATCCGGGGTAGGGAAAAAATTCAAAAGTCCCTCTTTTATACCAACAAATAATTTTTAAAGAAGTTATTTTGTGGAAGTTACCCTTCGATGAAAAGAAAGGCTGAGAGGACTGATTGACTGATAACTTTATGATGATAATAATGATAGAATTCTAATAATGCCATGTTTTCAATTGGAAAATTTACCTATCCAAGGAAAATTGAAAAATGGAGTGTAATATTTCGGTAAAATTTCCACTGATTGGAAATTAGTATTGAGGAGCGCGGTAGCGCTCCGCCCGCCAAGTCAAATACAATGAACGTCGCACATTTTAATTAGCCAGCGTCAATGGCACGTTGAATACACTAGTTTCCGTTAGATCACTGAAGTTAAAACGTCCAGCGAGGTTATACTTAATGTATGACCATGTGGGTTCGCGCCTCGTGATACGGACAAATAAGTCTCCGGAAGGGCAATCAATTGGAGCTGCTGGATGGAGGGCGCTGTAGCTCTAATTGATTGCCCTCAAAATTAGGCACTCTTATAAAAAGCACTTTTTTTAAACTATTTTTAAAGGATCTTTTAGATCTTGTAATCAGATATTGAAAACGGGTTAATTTACCGCTATTTGAAAGTAAACTGCCTTCCCGTAGCGTCTTCTCTCTGATACGGTAGATTTACCATATCACTTTCATTTCCACAAATTTGAATGAATTTTGTAGAAATAATAACGATCTTTCCATTTATTGATGGCAAATTTAAACCGCTGTAGCTGAAATAGAATGCATTTTTGGACATTTGTTCATGGCCTTGGAACATCTTAACCCGATGAATCAAACCTGAAAGTTATGATCGTTGGAAAACCCTGCATAAATCCCAAAAACAAATATTTTGTTACTGTTGAAATCGATCCCAAAAGTCTGCTGATCCTAAATAATTTTATTTAGGATCAGCAGACTTTTTTGATCGATTTTAAAACTAATCCTCTTTCATATGGGAAGTCACATAATATTTCTTTTTGGTATTCGGCATTCGGCCAGAAATGTAGCCTCTATATGGCCATAAACACTGCCCCGAGGGGAAACGGAAGTGACGTCTCATAATGCAGAAACACAAAATTGCAATAAAAAACAGTACTTTTTTATTAATCAATAAGTTTTAATGACTCATTCTTTATCTATTTTTTTTTTTTTTTTTTTTTTTTTTTTTTTTTTCTTTTTTCGTTTTTATCTAATTTTTAGTGTTTTTAGACATTCAATTAAAAAAAAAAAAGGTTCAACATTTTACCAAAACTCACGATGAGTCAATGAATATTAAGAATTCTTTTTGAGGCAAATAAGATGTGCAATCGATCCCTGGAATGGTTCATTTTGTTCTTAATAAACTATCAACTTTTTGCTATTTAGGATCAGCAGACTTTTACGAAGTGACGCCTAATTTCAACTCCACGATTTTTTTTAAAACAACTTTTCCAAGATACCTAATATCCGAAAAAAATGGCTCAATGATAAAGATAGACTTCTCTTGAATTGCTGTGATACTCATCTCTAAGTATTTGATTCCAAAAAAAAAACAAAAAAAAACACAAAAGTATAAACTTTACATATTAATTTCTCGCATTCATTTTTGCAAATTGCCTACTTAGGTATAGTTACCGTAAAATTCGCTCATTCATAAAGCAAGATTTGTCTTGTAATCCTGTGCTACCTGTTAAATATTTGTTTCCAATTCAAATCGGGTGCGGATACAGGTACCCAGTTGAGGAGAGGCGATTGAGTTCCAAAATATAATCGATATAGAAGTTGGTAGTATTCATTAAACATTAAGAAAACCGGTCGCCCTATCGCTCTCCCTGTATCCGATCTAGATCAAATTTCAAAATAAACTTGACCTATCAATTTCATGCATCCATTTTTGCACATTAATTAGTAACCGAGAAATTCGCTCATTCATAAAGCAAAGTTAGTTGTTCGTGTGGCGAGTGTACACAAGAGACGATGTTTCAAATGTGTAGGAGTATAAGCAATAGAGGTTGGGGGCTATTTTTAGATGTTTAAAACAAATTTTGTGAGATACAACAAATATCTTCATCTTCTTCTATTTTTAAAAGATAAATTATATATATATAGTAATCCAAAATATAAATTTGAACCGACCATTGGGTCGGTTCAGAAAGTCTTTTTCCCACGATTTTTCTTTTGTTTGTCTTTACAAACTCGCAAAGTTACAGACATCAACGAACAATTTTGGTTCCTTGTCCAAATATTTCAATTTTCACATTCCTTATCCTATAAAAAGAAAAGTATAGTAGGTAATGGTCTGAAATATTCGATGTCGAGTTTTCAATGCCAAAACACGTTTTGTGGTCCCAAGGCCAAAATCTCGAGTTTCAGCCATCGGTCCGTGTGTATATCTGCCCCTCTGTCTGTGAACAAGATATCTCAAGTATATGTCAATGGTCAGAAAGTTCTAATTGACTGAAATTTCATGTGTAAGTATATCAATTTTATGCCTGTAACAAACCGCGGTGCTTTTGGTTGAAACCGAAGATACGGTTAGCGTTTTTTTTTTTGCCTATTCATATTACAGTTATGAATTGACACATTTGGTTGAAGTTTAATATACCGTACGCGGTTTTCGGCCGCTTTTTGGCGATTCCTGCCTAAAAAGAGAACGGTAAGTGCTAGAACTTAAAATTGGCTGCTTATTTGTATCAATTTTATACATGGAATGCAAAATAACACTGATTTTTGGTGCTTATTCATATTAATTTTATGTATGAAGTGCGCCAAGACACTTTCGAATTAATTCCAATCTACCGTCGCTTATGGCTGAAACTCGATATTTGGGCTCTGAGGACCTCAAAGCGTGTTTTGGCATTAAAAACCCGACATATCAGCCCATCACAATACTTTTTTTTTATATATGTATAATTAAAGTCGTGTCATGTTCATACCAGATATTTTTTATCTTTTATTTTTTTTATCCCCATGCGAAGGAATGTAAAGAATTGTAATAAAGCTACTTTGTCTCTGGCCTTTCCTGATAATACCAAAAAAGAACATCCTACAATTCCTGCGAATTAATGTGACTCTACTCTTTTTTGGAAGTTCAATACTCCTGATAAAATATTTGGGTACCCATGATATCTATTCACATGATTCTTATGTGTTCAGATTTGAAACTGGAGTATACTAAATTTAGGAACATTCAAATGTTCCATCTGAAGAAAAGGATTTAAAAAAACCGGGGTATGGCATTGGTAAGGTTTTTGTTTTGGACTGTTATTTTTCAATCCTGAAAATGTACCCGATGTTTTTGTGAACCCTACAAATTAGTTGATGAATATATTTTTAAAGGTGAAAAGTTCCCTTTTAATAAATTACTAAATATACATAATTTGACTTGCAATAGGTGGATCGGACGTGCTTTAACGTTTTTGGCTTTAGATTTCACAAAAGTACAGCATTCCCGACTACCCGAGAAATCTCGATAAAAAGATTTAGTAAAAACACAATTGATTGCACAAAATGAAAAGGAGACATCTTGTATATTATTGCTATAAGAAAACATACCTTGAACCCTTCAACATTGTCAGCTCTAAATTACATTGTGTAATTAATATTCACCGAGAAATAAAGAGGCCTTCCAAGTGATGTTGGAAGAGAAATGATCATAAAGATCACAAACAAGAACAGTTCCACTACTGCCAGAAAAATTGTCTGCCCACTATTGTAACAGTTGTGTACCCAAACTCCATCTCGGGAAGTAGGAGAATGAAAATCGAACAATTTGGTACAAATATAATAATAAATAAGCTTTATTACCTATTATATTATATTAAGTACGAAAAAACTTTATCCTCCTTTATTCTAGGAATTTAAACATGCGACATCAGCCTCCGGCTGATGTGCAGCGGCAGCCTTGGGCTTTTGTCGGAGCTCTCCAGTGAAGATATTTTTGGAATTGGATTTGGCAGCCTTTGGCCGATGCCACAGCTCTCTGGTGAAAATATTATTTCAATTAGATTCGGAAATCTTCGGCTGTTGTCGCAGCTTTATAATGAAAAAAATATTTGAATAATTTTCGGCTGTTGTCGCAGGTTTATAATGAAAAATATATTTGAATTATCTTTGGCTATTGTCGCAGGTTTCTGGTGGAAAATATTATATGAATTAGATTAGGCAGCCTTTGGCTGTTGTCGCAGCTCCCTAAAGGAATTGTTATTTGAATTAGATTTTGCAGCCTTCGGCTGTTGTCACAGTCCTCAACTGAAAACATTTTTAGGGGACCCTAGGTGAAGATAGCTTCATGAGACCCAAAATTTGTCGATAATATGTTTCACAGAGTTTTATTTTAAATTTCATTAAATTTGTAGTGATATTGCCACTTAAAGAGAAGTGACCCGAATTTTAGATTTGGTGTCCTAAAAGGCCCCCAGATGAAGATATCCACTCTTTGTAACATAATATGTTACAAAGAGTGCATGTTTTAAATTTCATCAAAATCGGGTTTGTCGTTTGGGCTCTAGAGGATCCCCCATTTGTGGGTCCAATAAATGGACCCCAGAGGGTGCTATTTCCAATGTTAAGGTTTTTATTATATTCAAATTATATTGGTACCCAATTGTTATTTTGGTACCAAACATATTTTTGGAATATTGGTACCATTTCATCAAAATTGGTCAAATAATAAAGTCTGTAGATGCGCGAAAACGATTTTGCGGACGCACGGACACCCATTTTTTCTAGGCCTGTTTTTTGGAATCTAGTCGTCACAATTCACCCAGAAAAGCAAAAAAAAAAACGATATCAAAATGTTTCACCAATACAATAGATATACTCGTACATGGGAAGATAAAGTAAAAACGAATGGAACAACAAATTTTGAATCCAGTCCTCATTTGTAAAATCAGAGGCACATCTCGAGAGTCAATAATATTATTAATAAGTGATGCAAAAATATATAAACTCTAAAGAAATATCCTATTTGGAGCTACTCTTGAGTTATAGAATCAGTAGCGTATCTGGGGGAGTCAAACTTGTCACCTTTATCAATTTGTGAGACAAGACATGATTGCATATTATATTTTAGTGTAGTATAGCGAATGCAATGAATGCCCGAGCGCCGTTTGCTTCTATTTATCATAAACTAATGGCGAATATGTTAAATGTTGTACAGTATGAGGTTACCTAATTTTAGTTTGGCAAGTTTTAAAAATATTTGCTGAGAAGGAAGTATAATAATTTTTATTGTTGTTGTCACATGGGCGAGAGTACTGCAGAGACCTCAATGCAGCTTTGTGGTGTGGATGAGTGGGTGGTGTGAATTTAAATTCATATAAGCATCTATTCGGGCGTCCTCAGAGTAGCATAGTATGCTACCCAACCCTTTCACTACCATAATTTTCCACGATGGACACGGAGTATACGTAATTTAAGAGTTGGTTTTTCAAAATCTCTACATTGTTCACAGATTTGCGCTTTCATCTGGTGGTAGGTGGAATTATCCGCTGCCTCTTGTATTATATAGTCCAATAGAGGTCTGTTGACTGTATTCTTCTCTTCCTTTACTTCAGATAGTGGGCTGTTGTGTTTTTCCAATTCGTATATTCGTGGGCTAAATTCTTCTTCAGGGCTATAAAGGCCCTTGCACTTGTACTTAAACTGAGGATTTTGTGCTTGGAAAGAGTTTTTATGTGTACTTAACCTAGGCTAAAAATCTGAGCAAACTTAATGAGCCTTTTGACTACGTATATTTCGTGGATGTCAAGCCGAGGATCTGTTAGCTCCATGCTCAATCTCCACGCAAGTACGGAGTTGCACTCAAATAGGACGTGGGAAGCAGTTTTCTCATCCTCCCCACAACTTTTGGTTTGTTCAATAAGATTTTATTTAAATTCTTCATAGAATCATGTTTAATAATGAACAGATGTCCTTCAGAGACACCACTTATTGTTCTCTTAATGTGTCTTAAAACAACGCCTCTGTGGGTTAAGTAGTCGGGGTGGGTAATTTCCCTAAAAAGTGCTTTCCAACAGAACGAAACTAAATATTTGTATTTTTTCATGATTTCTTGACTGTGGACCAAAAAACAAAAGATCTGTGACGTTGATAAAATTTCTAGTCGAGATTTCTTCCTATTACTATTCCGGGGTCTAGCGAACGATTTCACTACGCTGAATACAACAGTTCCCGTCAAATTACAAAAAAATGTTGGCTTTTGTAACATGGTGTTGGAAAAAAAGGCAAAAAATAGTTGAATGTAGCCCGTGTTGGTTATTCGGATAAGAGTCCACTCAGGGACACCACTTGTTGATCGGATTGGGCTCAGCTTAGTTAACCTAGTTGTAAAATAGGATGAGTGCTTCCCAAATTTATTGCTCTAAAAGATCTTACCCTCGCCACGGTAGGTAAGATGGGTAATTGGTTAGTCTAGACTTACTTCATAAAGGTTTACGAATGTAAAATACTTTCTCAAGAAAAGAAACCATTAGGAGGAATGATAAAAATTATTGAAGCTTGCCAAGAGAAACACAACATTGAACAAAATACGAAGAGCCGTAATGGAAAAACAAAACAAAAAATAATATAATGAATCATTCATCGGAATCGGAATTGACCCAATAAATATGATACGAGTATCCACATGAAAACGTAGAAGGGTTCCGTTGTCACCCTGCAAGTAATACAGGCGTGGAACTCTATAGAAATACCTACAAGGCAATTTGTTCTCTTGTAACTGATCAGGGGAGGCTGATTCGAGTTATTCAATCCTCATTTGAGAGAGCAATAAACTGATTATGAAAATAAGAAAGAACATTCTCTCATTCTCTGTCCAACTTAAAATGTGTCTACTGAACCTAAAAATCTGATATTTCTAGGGGTAGGTGATAGAATCCATTGAGTTAAGAGCGGAATTGTATTTTAATATCTTATGAGCGGACCCCATCCGTTCACAACTGGAAAATGGAGCGGAGATCAATGTCTTGCGAAATTCGAAAAACACTGAAGCAGATATTTATTTCTTTATTCCAAAGGGGAATCTTTTTTTTCAAAATTTAGGAACATTCATGGAAAGCCCCGTTTTTTATTACGTTTTTGAAAGGTAAAAAGACAATGAATGTATTAATTTTGAGAAGTATTTCTGATCCGTACTCAAAACTGTTCCGGAGTTATTCCAAACTGAATTAGAGTTCATGTATGCCCTTATTTATCGTAGCTCTTCAAGTTTTGTCAAAAATTCGGGAAAAATATTTCTTTCTTGAAGTAAAAGATACGCGTTTTAGTGTTTTTTGAACGACGAAACCGTACTCCAGATATGTGATCAACTCCGGGGCCGAACAATAACTTTTCCCAAGTTGATAAGAATGGTTGGAAACGCATTTTCACTGGAGTCTTTTTTAAACGAGCCTTCATACTTAAATCTCAAACAGACTCAGAGATATAATCGGGAAAGAGTTTGAAATGTTCAACTTTAACTTGGAATAACTCTGAACCTGTTTTCAGTTCAGATCTTGAATGAATCTCAAAATGAATATATTTTCTTTTAATTTCCTAAAATGCATTGCAAACTTGACATGGAGGTGTTATTAAGATTTTAAAGTTGACATTCTAAGGCTCCCCTGAAAATGACAATATTTGGAAAACCACTAAACAAAGTTTCCCCTTCGGAATAAAGAAATAATGTGTTTCAACGATTATTTTGAAATTCGAGTCTGTTCTCGAAACCGCTCTTTTTCTTGTGAAATCCTGCATAATAATAAGCAAATGATGTCCAAACGGGTTAAATTAAGGGGTAGGAGTGTTGTTATCTTTTGAGAGGAACCCGTAACTCCCATTTCCATTGATTCAACGGGTGCAACAATAGTATTCTACATTAACAAAAATGTAATCAATAAAATTGAAGCAAGAAAACAGTAATCCATTGGTAATCCTGATTTTTTTCTGTTTCTAATTATCATTTGTTAAAATAAATTTTGATCATTTCTTTATGTCAACAGCCGCGATGTTGAAATGTTGCCCACCGAGCCAACCATTTTAGGAGACGAAAGAGAGAGAGAGAGAGTAAAAGAATATGTAAAATGATGTGTGCGCTACGAAATAATTTCCGAATACAACATTTGAAAACGGTGCGATTACACATTCAACACGTTTGATAAGACAATCATTTAACACGTTAAAATGATTGTTTAATTGTGGATTTAGACCAGAATGTGGGAGCAAAGTGAATGCAGGTTTGTGCAGGGATAACGCAGAGAGAAATATAATATTTATTCTCCAAGCGAAAAGACATTCATTTAACACGTTAGAATGATTATTTAATTGTGGATTTAGAGAAGAATGGAAAACTGTGCGATTACACATTCAACACGTTTATAGGACAATCATTTAACACGTTAGAATGATTATTTAATTGTGAATTTAGAGCAGAATGTGGGAGCAAAGTGAACGCAGATTTGTGCAGGGAAAATGCAGATAGAAATAGAATATTTATTCTCCAAGCGATGGAAAGTGGACAGTGAAACCATAAGCATATTTTTCTTTTTAAAATTTAAGATTATTTTCCTTTCTTCGGGAGCAGATCAACGAGTACGATATTTGGGTGTGGTATTGATGGCCTTTGGATATAGTAGATCCAACCAACATCCATCATAAGGACATCAGCCGCTTGATGTTCGACTTTGGTTATGATGAACACAAAACAAATTTAAACGAAACTGACACGTAGAGAATCAGACATCAGTCACCAAACAGTGCTCAAACTTACAGGTCTTCCACAGAAATAAAAGACACGTAGAGATCAGACATCAATCACCAAACAGTGCTCAAACTTACAGGTCTTCCACAGTCACGGGATGAACCTACATTTGGATTTGCATTTCTTTAAATCTGGTCACAGTTTGCATCTGTGTTATGGCCGATATACATACCTGTCCATCACAAACACGCCAGCTGCTTCCCCCCATTCTAACAGCCATTGAAAATACAGACTAGAATTGCGTCGGACCAGGTTGTCAGAGGCTCTAAAGAGCCATTAATTTTTTAGGACTATCCGGCATAGATTACTCAAATTTAAAAGTTAAAAGTATCCATCAAGATAATCACATTATTTTATACGTCTTTGCGTTCTAGTTTCCGACCCGAAATCATAAGACGGGAGTACATGTTAAGTATCATGTGAAACAACAATTCATGAACCAGTTTGTCCACCCGTGGTGGAAAGCGTTTGGTGGTACAGGGAGGCGCTCTGGTGCTTCACCGTATAGTAGTCACATGTAAAAACCAGATCGTCTGTGATACACATTGATAGCAGAACGCATCTTTTCCCACCAAAGCGTCCTCTTCAAGGAAAGTCTTCCCCTGAACCGTGGTTGATCCTTGTTTACAAAGTTGATTGAATGGAAAACAGCTGAAATTTTACAACAAAAAAATATATTCTGATGACGTCATCTTGCGAGAATTATCCACTCCATGTAAAATCATTACTCAAGAATAAATTTTTGTGTATCTGCCAAAACAATTAAAAACATCATTGATTGTTTCAACGAAAAAAAAGAGTTATTGAAGGAAATTAGGCAAATCGGTGTAAAGCAAAATGAAAAACATGTTTACATTGATTGTTGCAACGACAAAGAGAGTTATTGAAGGAAATTAGGCAAATCATAGTAAAGCAAAATGAATTATTCATGTTTACATTGATTGTTGCAGCGACAAAGAGAGTTATTGAAGGAAATTAGGCAAATCGGTGTAAAGCAAAATGAAAAACATGTTTACATTGATTGTTGCAACGACAAAGAGAGTTATTGAAGGAAATTAGGCAAATCATAGTAAAGCAAAATGAATTATTCATGTTTACATTGATTGTTGCAGCGACAAAGAGAGTTATTGAAGGAAATTAGGCAAATCGGTGTAAAGCAAAATGAAAAACATGTTTACATTGATTGTTGCAACGACAAAGAGAGTTATTGAAGGAAATTAGGCAAATCATAGTAAAGCAAAATGAATTATTCATGTTTACATTGATTGTTGCAGCGACAAAGAGAGTTATTGAAGGAAATTAGGCAAATCGGTGTAAAGCAAAATGAAAAACATGTTTACATTGATTGTTGCAACGACAAAGAGAGTTATTGAAGGAAATTAGGCAAATCATAGTAAAGCAAAATGAATTATTCATGTTTACATTGATTGTTGCAGCGACAAAGAGAGTTATTGAAGGAAATTAGGCAAATCGGTGTAAAGCAAAATGAAAAACATGTTTACATTGATTGTTGCAACGACAAAGAGAGTTATTGAAGGAAATTAGGCAAATCATAGTAAAGCAAAATGAATTATTCATGTTTACATTGATTGTTGCAGCGACAAAGAGAGTTATTGAAGGAAATTAGGCAAATCGGTGTAAAGCAAAATGAAAAACATGTTTACATTGATTGTTGCAACGACAAAGAGAGTTATTGAAGGAAATTAGGCAAATCATAGTAAAGCAAAATGAATTATTCATGTTTACATTGATTGTTGCAGCGACAAAGAGAGTTATTGAAGGAAATTAGGCAAATCGGTGTAAAGCAAAATGAAAAACATGTTTACATTGATTGTTGCAACGACAAAGAGAGTTAATGAAGGAAATTAAACAATCGGTGTAAAGCAAAATACAAGACATGTTTACATTGATTGTTGCAACGACAAAGATAGTTATTGAAGGAAATTAGACAATCGGTGTAAAGCAAAATACAAGACATGTTTACATTGATTGTTGCAACGACAAAGAGAGTTATTGAAGGATATTTGACAATCGGTGTAAAGCAAAATACAAGACATGTTTACATTGATTGTTGCAACGACAAAGAGAGTTATTGAAGGATATTAGACAAATCGGTGTAAAGCAAACTACAAGACATGTTTACATTGATTGTTGCAACGACAAAGAGAGTTATTGAAGGAAATTAGACAAATCGGTGTAAAGCAAAATACAATACATGTTTATGACATGTCTTGTATTGGCGGATTGCGGAATGGTGCCCAAAAATAAGAAATTTTATTTCTCTTCTTCACAGATCCATATTTTAGGTGAACTATATAGGTTACATTTTTCTATCAGTGTTGAATTGAAATCATCATTTTAATGCGGGTTTAAGAGTTCGGTATTAAGACGTAGCCACTTAAAATTTGTACACAGAGTGTATTGTTGTGACCTTAATTTTGATATTAATATATACTTCAAAAGACTTTTTTTCTTCGAATGGAAATTTCATCAACAAATGCTACTTCTTCTTCTAATGTGCCTCATCTTCAAAAGACGTTGGCAATCATTATGACCCAATCTTTTTTATCCAGTGCTTTGATGAAAATATCCCCTCTGGATAGATTGGTCGATTTTGAGTTTTGGGCAATCCATGATGTGCGTTGGCTACTTCTCCACCTCCTTGTGTTTAATCTCGAGAGGAGAAAATTCCATAAACTAACTTTTTTTTCCATTCTTAGCATTAACCGCAGCACTTCTTTTAGAAAATATTGAAACCAACACAAAATTACAAGTAACCTTTCCTTTGACGACGATATTGACTTGTGCCAAGTAATGAAAATGAACAAGGTCTAGTATCTATTATGTTTCAGATACCAGGAGCTGTCTAACCTGTGATAAAGTACTTGCCGAGCTTGAGAAAATTGATGATGACACAGACGTATTTGGAGTAGACTTTGTAAAAATTAACGACAAAAGATTAGCAAAACATTATGGAATCAAAAATTTTCCCGCGCTTACATATTTTAGAGAGAAAGAACCAATTATTTACGATGGTGAGTCAAAACAATTCTTTTGGATTTCATATTTTGGGGCCTGAGGATATTGTTCTTCTTATGACCAGGAATGGGGCTGCTGCCGATTTGTAGATGGTAATCTCAATTCAATTTTTAAGATTCCCAAGTTGTAAATACAATATTTCAGTACTTTTTAGTAAAAATCGGTAATGAACTCACCACTTTTCAGTTCTGAGTGTCTTAACTTAAAGAATTGACAGAAGGAGCAAAGGAAATTATGCCCTCATCGAATCTTTAAACTGAAACATAGGTTTGCCCAACGTCTGATTGTTGGACAAACCTATGTTTCAGTTTAAAGATTCGATGAGGGCATAATTTCCTTTGCTTCTTCTGTCAAAATATTAGACATCCTACTTGTAACTTAAACACATTACCGTTATTTATGACGAGTGAATGCTCGTCATAAATAACAGTAGTGTTGTTATTACTTTTCTATTTAAAGACAAAAAAATTAGGCTATTTTCGAGGAAAAGCCGCAATTTAAAAAAATGGCCGCCAACTAAAAACTAATTGAGGAAGCCAAAAGCTAATCGGAATATTTCAGTTGAATTAATGTTTGCGTTTTAGCACTTCTGAGTTTTTGTCATATGATTTTTTTTCCTACAGGTGACCTCATGGATGAAGAAAATGTATTGGATTTCCTGACGAGTTTAGAAGCAATGGATCTACCAGACAGGATAGAGGAAGTAAACGCCAAAATTTTAAACAAAATTGTAGAAGACACGGAATTTGTAGCAGTCCTCTTTTGTAAGTAAGCATCGATTAGGCCATCACGATCGAATGTTCATGTTACTACCTAGATCATCTTCATTAGTTTAGAATAGTCACATAGAACCCCCAGAATTGAAATTGAAAATTTGTTATTTCTGCAAATAGTGAATTTATTAGTTTTTGTTCTTCTCAAAGCGGGACATATTGTTTTTTGTCATTAGAAATTAGCAAAGTAAAGGTTGCCCAATAAGAACACACGATTTGAATGTTTATCCTAATTTCACGTTATTATCATAAACTGAAGCAACTGAAGTTAACAGGGGTAGGGAAAACAGTACGAACTTACGCAGCCCTTCGTGTAGATATACACACTGCGTGCATTAGGCGCTACCGTGTGCCTGGATTAACTTATGACTAAATAAACATTGGGGCATGTATGGAACAACATATTATGGCAAAAGCTTTACTGTACATGTACATGAGTGCTTTTATGTCAAATATTTTGGGAACAATTTTTTATTGAAAAATGTCGAGGGATTTCGTTGATAAAACGCCGGATTCCCGGGTTGAATAGTGTTGTCGGGCGTACTACGCCTGGCGTAGTATGTAAACCAGCAACTTCACAGAAAAACTGTTATATTTTAGGGTTAGATAGAAACTTGTGTAAAGCTTTCGCGTTTCACGGGTGATCTGCGATTTGATCAGCTGTTGTACAGACAGTTGTATTTCAAGTCTTGCGTTCTTATTGGCACACCCTTCATACCAGTCTGTGTTAAGTTGATTTTAAAATTGGAAGAAATTTGATTTACTAACTTGTAAGAAGTGACTTGATGGTGATTGGTGAACTACTTACGAATGGATAGTGATTTTAACCAAATATTGGGGAGGGGGGCTAGCATACTAGAGGAAGTGTACCAAAAGTGGCCCCCTTTTTGAATTCTCCTAATAAATCTTTGAAAGAAAACACAAATACTTTATTTTTCATGAAAAAGCAAAGAATTATAATGTTTTAAATTGTTTAGTTTAAACAAATATGCAAAAAAAAAAAATACAAATGAATATATTTATGTTTTTGTTAAATTTCTCAAAATTAAGGTTTTAAAAAAAGTTGTCTAAAAGTGGACCCCCATTTGACTCCTAATCTGGAACCCTAAGTTTCCTAAATTGGACCCCCATGTTCTTCAATTGAGTGGTGAAATATTTGAGCAATAAGAAAGTGGGACCTTATTTCAAATGTATTCTTGATTACACTTCATTAAATATATAAAAAAAACATTCAGAGGTCCACATTTGGAACATCCAGGGGTCCACATTCGGAACATTCACATTAAGAATTCAGGGGTCCACATTAGGAATTTTGGTGGACGAAACAATTTTTTTCACTGAAAAGAATGTTCACTAAATTAAAAAGCTTAGAGAAAATAATATCAGAAATTGAAGTAAAACAATGTACTTTAACACGTATATATTCTACTTATAAACACTTACCAGAGAAAATCCGAATATACTATCCTTAAAAACTTTTTAAAAAACTTTTCAAAATCACAATAATCAAAATACAAATATAAAATCAATACTATTACAACTGAAACTGTGACCGAGTCAGAGATGAGATTTCCAACAATAAACAAATCATTTCCCCTCCTTCTCCTTCTCTCAAGTTACGTTATGTGAGAAATAGGCTAGGGGTCCACTTTAGGGGGAAGGGTCCACTTTTGGTACACTTACTCTATTATTTGTTATTAGATGGTTTCTAATTACTTGTAAACCTAAATAGAGCAATAATTTAGTTTTAGATAGAGATATAGATGTAGATTACGTATAACGTATAACCTTATCAACCATCGAAGCATCAATAGAAGAAAATAACCATCAAAGCACATGTTCAAAACTGTCAGAAACTAAATTAAATATGGAAGGAATATATTCGTAAAAAGATTTGCAAGGAGAGTGCTGTTGTATGGACAAGAAACGTGGACGCTTAGAAAAGATAAATTAGAAGCAGTGGAAATCAAGGATCTGGAGAAAAATTACTATCATCTATGTAGATGGAAGGAAATCAAATAAAGATTGCTAGAAGAAGTTGGAAAGAAAAACAATCTGGGTACAACAATTTTGGGGAAAAACTAATTAATTTAAGATTTTAGAAAAAAGGATCATGAGGAAGCCCAGAACTTTATATTTCAAGGATAATGGACAGAACAGCTATCTCAAACTGTGACTGCCTTTAGAAGATATGACAAGATAAACTTCACCATTAGTAAATAACGTATAGGCGCTTTATCATTTATTTATCTATTTCATGTTGTCATTTTGCTAACTGTTTTTCTGTTTGTTTCTCTTTTCTTCTTCATAACCATTGTTCAAATGATTCCTAGGCCCGGATGATAAAACATGCGCTCCACCAAACAACAGTAAGTATTAACAATACGCTGCAAATTTCTGCAATTTGTAGGTCCAGGCGGATATGATATTTTTATCTTTATCAAATAGCTACCAAGGTATTTGATGAATTCCTATCCATTGGAATATAATGAAAATGACTCCTCTTTAGCTTTCCTTGGAAAATTAATTGTATACATACCAAATTTGAACTTGCCTTCTGTATGACTAATGGAAAGGGTAAATTTTTCGACCTAACCTAATCACCTTTAAATTTTAGTCCACGATCGGTGTTTCATACTTCGAAAATGTTATAATCCAAAAGCGTCTTGGCAAAATTGTAAAAGACAAATTACCTTCGCCGGTCAATTCAATCCAATAAATGAATATATTGGGAACTTTAATATAAAGATCTTTTTGTATCAACAAAATAACAGTATTGCGACTAACGTTTTTATACTTCCAACTCACTAACACTATCCTAAATGTAGTTAGTCGTTAGATATGTCCCATTGTACCATGCAACACTTAAATTTTAATAATGTTCTGTTATTTCAACACGTGGGATTGTGGAAGACGCGACGTAAAAATCAAGTCTCTCAGTCCAATAAAGTCGTTGGTTTTATTGAAGGGTTAGGTCCATTATCCATTAGTCTTTTCTGCGAGAATAATACTAAATGTCTTTCTCTGCATACAAATTTTTCAGAATGAAAAATTGGCCATTTTAGCAAAGTGGTACAGTGTGTAACAAAAAGATTATACATTTTCAAACCAAATAGTCTAGAGACCAAAAATAAGGGATTCATTTTATAAAAAAACTAGCTGAGTACCCGAACTTCGTTTCGAGAAGATGAGAGAAAAAAATGATAATAAATCTGACTCCCACATTAATAATCATATCACCGAGGTACAACCGTTTAAACGCGATCAGAGTATGCACATAGAATACATATTACATACACGTTTGTTAACCTATATGTAGAACATGGGGAGTAGTAACGGGTTGTTAAGCTGTGTAGAACGTGTTGGGAGTAGTATTGGGTTAGGTTCCAAAAAAAATAAAATGCGTGTTGAAGTCTGCGCAAGGTTAGGCTGGGTCGCAGACCCAGCCTAAACTCAGCAGACTTCAACACGCATTTTATTTTTTTTGGAACCTAACCCAATACTACTCCCAACACGTTCTACCCAACAAACTTGGTGTTCAATTCTATTAAGTTATATCGGCATTGCACTAACCGCTTTTGTACATAATTTTATTTAAATCAAACAAAAATTTTAATTTCCATACAAAAATTGGAAAATCGGCCGTAACTCGAAAACGGTTGGAGGGCTTTCAACTCTGATATTTTTTCTGGGCTCCCAGTCTTTGTTTTTTTTTGGGGGGGGGGCCATTCCTATCAAATGTTCTATATCTATTACCGTTTCTTATAGTATTCTATGATTTCCCATACAAAAATCGGAAAATCGGCCGTAACTCGAAAACGGTTGCATATTTTTGAACTGTGATCATTTTTCTGGGGTCTCAGGCTATGGTTTTGGGGGGGTTCATTCCCATCAATTTTTCTATATCTCTTACCGTTTTGGCTAAACAATGAGTATTGTCAAAATTTTATTGTGCCCGATCCCGGATTCGAACTTGTAACCCTCGAATGGCTAGTCACAATTTTGCAAAATATGTCCTAAATGAAGGATAAAGATGTTACCTAAAACTTTCTCGCTTTGAGTTGATATGTTGTCGCGACAAATCTTAAGATATTGGCCAAAATTCGGAAAATTTTGAGGAAGAAATTGGAAAATCGGCCGGAAAATCGGCCATAAAATCGGCCGTAACTAAAATGGCCGGACAATACCGTGCCTATAACCTTCCCCGGGTAAAAACAAATAAGTGTGCAAAGTTTCGTGCAATTCCGAGATGTAGTTCGTAAGTTATAAGCAAACAAACAAACAAACAAACAAATAAATAAATAAATAAACAAACAAACAAACAAACAAACAGACATTCACTTTTATATATATAGATTGGGAAAACGTCTTGTAAATTCAAAGTACGCAACACAATCTACGTATCCATTGTTATTTTTACAAAATTTAAATTTCAGTTGATGTTTTTTAAAAAACTCATTTGCATTAAAAAAAAAAATACCTATAGCCTTTTTGAATATCAAAATTTAAATTTCATCAAATTTCAAGAGTAAAGACTAAATTAACTCATAACACCCACAGGAAAAATTACATATTTTATTGACCAATTTAGTCTCTAGAATATTATGTTATTTGAAAATCTCTACCGTAAAAGTTTTTGACATTTTATGTCTACTTTGGCACATAGCACCGAAAAGCGTTACCAATAAAAGCGTTACTCTCAAATTGTTACTTTTAGTTTCACTCGGGCATCTCCGTCGCAATTCCACTCGGGCACCTTCGTCTTAATCCACTCGAGACATAGAATTGAAAGGTGTTACGTTACTTTTTTATGTTGTATTTGTTTAATTTGTAAAGACATAAAATGTTCCAATATGTTGTGGTCTCGTACGCGAGCTTATGTTAGGTTTTTCAAAGTAGGTATTGAACTTTTTCAAATTCAATAGTCAAAAGACAAAAATGATTTTATTACACCCTGTATATTTCAGTTGGTAGGTACATGTTAATGTCAACGGTCAATGATTCGTTTCAATATGTCCGCATGTTCAATAGTGAAATTGGCAAAACTGTCAATTGTACATTCCTGAATGCAGCAACTTACAATAAAAAATGATAAAGAGAAAAAATTTATAATTTTAGAAACAAATGTTTATTATTGTTGATTATTTTATTTGAAATTCTAAATTTAGATCAACTCAAGAGACGCACAGACGTACATACAAACACTCATCAGATGTTCGAAATAAAACTATGAAAAACGTAGAACCATTGATGATATCTATGGTTTGTTGTCCCAAGTCCTTACACCTCTACCTTTTGCGCTTTTTATGATTTAAAGTTCATTTTGGTCCTCTAGTAAAGGTTCAACTGTTCAAAGACTAATGCTACAAAAAATTCCTTAAATAAAGACTAATGCTACAAAAAATTCCTTAAAATAATAAACTATCATTTAAGTAAATCAATCTTTAACTAGCTACTTCGTAACCTGTATGGAATACGAGTAGGATAGATCCCTTTTACACACAGACAGACATACATCTTCATATATTATTTATGGGTTTCCCTTATTGAGAAAAAACTCAGAACCACAGAACATATATATGTATATATGGTTGTAAAAACCTATGTAACTTTCTTTTGAATCGATGCACATATATATATATATTTCTAATCTCTTGAATCACATGCCCAAATTCATTCTTCAGCTCATCGTTATCTGAAGTTTATGAAAACTCCAAACCTGATATTACACAAACTTCAGATAACTCCATAAAAAATGTTCAACACCTCAGCATGCAAACCGAATATGTATAATGTCTATGGTCCACACCATTGTTTGAACTATCTTCCAGATTAGAACATTACATTAACTATGCCGTAACTACCTTCGGCTTCAAAGTAATAGCTATTTCGAAATAGTTTGTTCTCACAGGCGGACTCTGTTCTTGTTCAATAAGCTTCAAACTAATTTTCTATTTCCCAATTTCAGACAGACCAAATTGTAAAAAATGTTCAAAGGCTTTACAAGAACTGGAGAATATTGATGATGAAGCGGATCAACTCGGAATAGGATTTGTAAAAATTTCTGATGAGTCGTTAGCTGAAGAGTACAATTTAGGAGAGTTGCCAAAACTTGTTTACTATAGACACCAGATACCCATCATATATGAAGGTGAGGCGGCTCAACTGTTTCTTTTATAATTTTAATTTAAAATGTTAATATCAGCTTGTTTCACCTTATCTCAGAAAATATAAAAACGATTCCTTTAAGTTTGCGGACCACCACCTACAATTTTTGATGGTTCAAAATTTACTAGTTTGCTGATTTTTTTCCGGCAATTAGCACTTTGTTATTCCAAGAATATTAGGTACAAAAGATATAATTCGAATTCGGACTAATCAAATTAAGAGTTGACTATTCATTACCGTGAACACAGTAATAATCAGATGCAAACTAAAAGAATATTTAAAAAAATAAATAAACAATCTTCTGTGTATAAATCCGGGTAACCCTCATTAGGGATGGTTCCCTTTAGAAAAGAAGAAAAGTGCAATTAGACCAATCTCAAATTTTCTTTCTGTTTTCTAATGTCTATAAAATGTTCTCCCACGAAAAGGAAAAAAAATCAATTTTGGCACATGATTCACTGTAAAAAAAACTTTATACTCGTATTATTTATGTCTGTTCCTAACTGGAATAACTTCATTCCAGGTGAACTGACAAGAGAAGAAGATGTATTGGAGTGGTTGGTACAAAATAAATCCACAGGAGACGAAGAAGATATTATTGAAGATGTCACTGCCAAAACTTTAGAAACTCTCATTGAATCTATTGATAATCTGGTTGTCCTATTCTGTAAGTAAAGTTCCATAATTATTATAGTAAAACAGTTTACAATCAACACCTATTAAAGCAGCAACAATTAAAATTAAGATATTAGTTATAAAAGAAAATTCAATAATACGAGCGAAATGTAAACAACGTGCAGGAATTAAATAACTGATTATTGTTACAAGCTGTAGTAATACTGAAATTGAAGTGTGTTCGGGGACGAGACGAAAGATAATAATTACAATGTATCCGCCTTTAGTGACTTTCCCAAAAAGGACCAGCCATAAATGACAAAGATCTACTCATGAATTACAAAGCTAGTTGTTTAATAATTTTGTATATACAATCAGTTTCTAGTGAACTTACAAGTTTTTGATCAGTTTTTCATTTTTCCCGTGATCGCGATAAAATACCAAACCGACAGGGACTGGACCATGAAAGTGAGACGTATGGTAAGCCGAATTCCTATACAGCACTTGTTGCAATCATGAATCTTACTTAATTCCAATGAAGTTCTTGAAGTCTTAGCGATCCTAAACACCACCTTAGTCAAAGGTTAATTCTAAAAGTGATCCATAAGTTTCAGATGCAGGTGTATCAAATAAATTTTAAACACAGAAACAGAATATAATAGAATTCTCTTTAAAAAAACAATAGATACGAAACTGTTTATCAACAAAATGCTTCTTTTTAAAGATACAAAATATAAGAAAATATTGAACATGTTTCAGATGACAATGACGACGAAGATTCAATGCAAGCACTTGGTGAATTAGAGAAAATCGATGATGACTGTGATAAACATGGAATTCAATTCGTCAAAATTGATGATGAAGAAGCTGCCAAAGCCTTTGGAATTGATGACGTTCCTTCCCTGGTGTACTTTGAAAAACAAATACCTAATGTGTATGACGGTCAGTTTTTAGATAGAGGATTTAATATTAACCAGCAAAGCTACCGCGTATTTCGCATTAAATTATACAGTCACTGTGCTCATGTATTAGATTTCATTAAATAGTAAAAGCATAATCATTTTTTTAGTTTCTATGCAACCATATTCTCAAGTATTACTATTTTGTGAAACATTTGCTATAGTTGAAGATTGAAAGATTTCCTTCGTTTTAAACATACCTACTAATAATTAACCTAATAAGATTCTATAAATATCCTGTGATAGCAGAGTCACAACTTGATTTGCGACTCTCCTATCACAGGATAAAAAAAATTGAAAAAGAGAACATGGTTACATTAATGGAGCAACGTGAAATCAGTAATTTATTTTTTCTATTATTTTAATTGTTTAGTATCTTCTAGCAAAATGTCTGCAAAAATTATGTGTTTTTAGGAGATATTGAGAATGAAGATGAGTTCTTGGAATGGTTGGTAGATCAACTACAAAAGGACGAGATTGAAGACGTTACAGACGAAATGTTGGATAGACTCATCAAAGAAGGAAAAACAATGGCTGTCCTGTTTTGTAAGTTTCCTTCTTATTCTTGGGGATAAATGAGGGCCGATCTCCGTGCATAACCAAGAGTCGATAATTTACTCTTGATCCGGAGGTTGTGAATTTGAATATCACTCGAACGAAAAAAAATTTGTTCGAAATTTCTCGTTTCCGGAATGGCATGGCTGTAAAAGGCAGTGCTCTAAAGTAATGCGAAAGCGGTTCAGGGGCATTTTTTTTTTTTAAAAAAAAAAGATATAAATGAGAAATAATGAGTAGTTTACCAAATGCTAAAGGAGACAAGGGAGATCCTTTATCACTAAGCCGCAAAATGTATAAACTTTTTGATCACGAAATTGAGAGATGGCACGACCAGGGTAATAGTCGCATCAAATCATGCATTTTATCGACTTGTAATTAGTTTTATACAGTCCTCCCTGAAATTAAAAGTAAAGTTTTTAAAAATTAAATCTTTAAACAGTTATGTATCATGGACTTAAAAATAAATAATTTCTTTGCAGATGACAACAACGATAGGAAATCTCAGAAAGTTCTCAACGAGTTGGAAAATATTGATGACGAATGTGACACCCTAGGAATCGTATTTGTGAAAATAGACAATACAGACGAAGCCAAAGAATATGGAATTGAAAAAATTCCTGCTCTTATGTACTTTGAAAAAGGCATTCCAACTTTGTATACAGGTAAGTGAAGACAAACATTTCGAATACGTTTTCAAATGTCATTGATCCTAAGAAGCTCAAGAAATTATTTTCATACTTGTAACCCTATATCTTAGGCACCTATTCATTAAACAAAATTAATATTTTAATGGTTTGTAGATATAGTCTAATCTAAAGACTTTAAGGAGTCAGGCCTGAGTCTATCAACGATTAATACTCATAGTCACAGATTCAGGAATATGTTCTGTCCAGTGATAAAGGTTTAATACTTTTATATATGTTGTTTTTGATTTGGTGGCGTCCCCCTTAAAGTCAACTGTTTTCTCCATTTCTAAATTCAGGTTTGGAAACATTGTAGAAACTGAGTAGCTACTTTAATGTGTAACTTCCTATCAGTGTTTTGATAGCTCTTGTCTAAAACTGTGTTGGTATACAGTCATATTATAGACTGAGGAAAGTTATCTTTGTATAAAAACTTTATTAAATAAAATAAATAAGAGAATTGAATTGAAAAAAAAAAAAAAAAAAAAAAAACGGTCAAGGTCGTCCTGGTACAAAGAACCGTCCATCATGAAGAAGATTACTTTTATTTCAAATGTATTATTTTCAGGCAACTTGGAAGAAGAAGAAAAAGTACTAAAATGGTTAGACAATCAACAGAAAACTGATGAAATTGAGGATATAACGGACGAAATGTTGGATATGATAATAGAGAAAATGACATATGTTGCAGTCTTGTTTTGTAAGTACCTTGAGTATTTCTTCGTAATCAAAAATACTGAGTAGCTTTTCAAACTTTTATAGGAAAACTACTGACTATTTAATTATTCTTTTTTTTTTTAAAAAAAAAAGGTAAAACTTCTGCACTTAAGATTCTTATATTTCTTATGGAAATAAAATAATAATAAAGTATGAAAAGGTGAGAATATATCTTTTCATATACACCTTGTATGATGTCTTAATTTGTAGGCGTGTTGTGAAGCATTTTAAACTCTTTCTTGGGGGCATTCCAAAAAATTGTAAAAATAAGGCCACAATATTAATAATTAAAAAAAATGTATTGTGAAAATGTTTATTATACCTTCTGATGCGGACAACAAAAATTATGATGAGGAAACAAAAATATTTTTCAATAACCCTGTAACGAGGTTTAGTTCACCCCGACATTATGAATCAGCACAGTCGAAAATCTTCTAAATGGCAGATTGAGTGTTTTGATAAAATGAACTTGATGAGGCATAGATGAAAAAGCATTAAACAAAACTTCAGCTCCTGGACCATTTAAAAATAAAATTAATAATGTAAATGTAGATTTTTTTTGTGGTAAAGCTCAACAGCCTTTTCACAATTTTTGTTTTTGTGGGTATCACAGTATTACCAAGAGCCTCATGTACTAATAATCTCTTCAATCTTCTAATATTATTACTCTAGTAATGCCGCCACTGATCGCTACTCACATTGAAGTAGCTACTCAATTATCCTCACAAGGCTTGAGAGCACACCGTCAAAAAATTTCCGACTCCACCGGGGATTGAACCCGGGTCCCCCAAGTGCAATGCCAGTGTGATACCCATTACACCAGGAGGACTGCTTAGAATAAAATTAACATTCATAATAAATGGTATGTATATACATATATTCTTCGACGTTCCATGATCATAAACGAGAATACGCCTGACAACCCCATAAACATATCTACCAAATAATATACAAATGTAATTTCAAAAGCAAAGAATATATCTCTAATAATGTACCCAACCCGGAAATTTAGAGGATTCCGTAATATATTTTCTGTTCTATTCTTGGAAGCTTTGGCTGGTAAAAGGAAAAAACCCACAATACTCTCAAAATTATAAAAAAAGTACAATCATCAATTTTATTTATCTTCAAATGTTTTTCAGATGATAAAGATCAAAAGAAAAGTCAAAAAATTCTAGCCGAACTTGAGAATATTGACGATGAATGTGATCAGAATGACATTGCTTTTGTGAAAATTGATAACGACAAGGAGGCAAAAGAGTACGGCATTGACAACATTCCCACGTTGGTGTTCTTTGAAAAAGGAATTCCCCATATCTTTGAAGGTAAAGCCGTATAATGGACATAAGCTCGCGTACGAGTCCGCATTGTAACATTTTATGTCTTTACAAATTAAACGAAGACGAAGGTGCCCGAGTGGAATTGCGACGAAGATGCCCGAGTGAAACTAAAAGTAACACTTTGAGAGTAACGGTTTTATTGGTGACGCTTTTCGATGCTATATGCCAAAGTAAATACATAAAAAATAGTATAGTTTAAATTAATACTGGAAGCTACGAGTCTTGTTCACAAAGAACTTGGAAAACTAATTATTTCTGTACATTTCGTTATATTTTTCAACAATATGTAGACCTTCCAAAAAGAAATATCTTGGAAGGTCCTCACGAAAAGCTGTTTGAGAGATAACTTTCTTGTTCGACTCAAATCATTTCCCGCCAAACTATTTTTCAAGGTGTGCTGGTGAATTTTGTAAAATAACAATTCCTTTTGCATTGACCTGATGACCGAGAGTTTTTTTGATGATCTTAATTCAAACGAATTATCAAAATAAAAATACTTGATACATCAGTGGGACTTCATTAGTCTGGTGAAATCAGAAAGGAGTGCCCTGAAGTAATGCGAAAGAGGCTGCAGAGCATATTTTTTTTTTAAAAAAAAAAAAAGTCTGGTGAGATAGCAATCTGACTAAAAAATAAACGTGCTTCAATCAATAATCCGATATTTTGAAGAACAAATTTAATGATCCTAGTATGATAGATGGCAGATTGCGAAAATGGATATAATTGAATCTATGAGACAAGTAGGAATCCAAGATCAAAGCACTAACTTGGGAACTCCTTTAAGTTGTTGTAAACATTTTAGACGAATTTACGCTGTTTTCAGAGCAGAGACGGTCACAGTCCCAAAAGGATCATTGCGGATTATTATATTAAATTTTAGGTTGGTAAGATCTACACTCAAATAAATAGTTTTATTGTGATCTGCATTTCGGGCAATTATATCGTTCGATTGATGTTATCTTAAATGGTAGGTTACTAAAGTTACAAACAGGGGATTGTTGTCTTTGGAACGCAAAGTAGGCTACCATTGGTCGAGAAAAGAAACCGAGAGGACTTTGTCATTGAACTGAGTTTGTCTATTTTAGGCAGTTGCTCTTTTGCATCCATTTTATAATTGACGAAGGAAGTTACTTAAAGTTGATTAATTTTTGTTACAGGCGATCTAATGAAAGAACAAGAACTTCTCAGCTGGCTAGTACATCAGAAAAGACATAGTGAGATCCCGGACATTACAGATGAAATTTTAGAAATATTGATAGATAAAGTGGATTATTTAGCAGTTTTATTCTGTAAGTATACCACTAAGGTCTCCAGTTGTAGATGATGAGTTGTGAGTTGAACTATTTTATAGAAAAAATGAAGATAATGTTAACGATTGAACACAACTAATATAATAATGTTGTAGGTGGAGCTGTGGAAATGATTTTTGCACCACACATTAAAATTTCAACAAGGAAATTGTGACAATGTTCCCTGTTCAGTCTATAGTGTTGTGATAAAGGGAAGTAATCTCGGTTGATACCTGTCCTTGAATAGATTTAGTATAATAAATAGAGAAAGATATTTTATGAACTTGTCTCGATAAAAATTTAGTCCAAATGGACGAAAGATGAAATAATTTTATTTATAAACTTCTGTATAGATGACAAGGATGATAAACAGGACATCAGAGTGTTGAATGAATTGGAAAATATTGATGATGAGTTGGACAAAGAAGGCATTGTTATTGTTAGACTGGACAATGATGAAGAAGCCAAGGAGTATGGAATTGATCATTTGCCGACTTTAGTTTATTTTGAAAATAAAATACCAGCACTTTATGAAGGTAAAATTTATAATAACCACTTATCCAAATTGCAGACTCGGTCATAGAGGACTATGACCATAAATAATTGTTGCAAATCGATTAATGTACAAAAAATGCCCTCCCCTGGCTTTGATATCCTTCTTGTCGCACTAGCCATTACCTACTGCACGCACAATTTCCAGAGCTATTTAAACTAAATCAAGTTTTAGTGACTCTATTTTGAGCAGGCCATCTCTTTTTACAAGTTATAGTCCAATTCATTTAGATCCGGGATTCTGGAGGGCTAAATTTCAGCAGCGTGAGTTCAGGCAAATTTGAAGTAATCGTTGGCAATTTTTGAGGATCTTACGTCTTACGGTAGGAAAAGAAATTGTGGCAGGACCATGTACAGGCAACAAATAGGTGAAAAAAGTTGGTGAGAAAATTGAATTTACTTAATTATATTTCCAGGAGATTTGTTGAATGAAGAAGAAGTACTCAAGTGGCTAATTCATCAAAAAGAAACAGCAACAATTGAAGAAGTAACAGATGAAATCTTACAAGAACTCATTGAGGATCACGAATATGTGTTTGTGTATTTCAGTAAGTATATCATCTTCTTCTAATATAGTATTAGGTACACCAATAATATTGACTTGCAGTTTACTGTGAAATGGGTCCCTTTAATACAAAAGTAGACCCAAAAGGAAACCAAACATACACTAAATGTTAGAATCTGAAAAAAGAAAATGAAGTTCAATTGTTCAGTCAATTATTTATTAGTTTGTTCAATGTTACTCGTACCACAATGATGGGTCTTTTTTATTATATACTTCCAGGTGGTCGTTGTGAAGAAGGTGATGAGTGCGATAATATTCTGGATGAGTTAGAAAACATTGATGATGAACTGGACGAATCTGGCATTGTATTTGTAACAACTGAAGATTTAAACTTCGCCAAAAGACATGGTATCAAAACATTCCCAACATTAGTGTTCTTTAGAAACAAAGAACCTCTCATTTACAAAGGTACGAGTTGTGCTTAGAAGTAAATAAATTCAATAGATCTATGTTTTTCTTAAATGCCTACAATATTAGCATGAGCTTTGAAACTAGACTTCTTGTGTATCATTTGATAACAAAACCGGAACCACAGTTTGTGCTGGCAAATTTCTAATCTTCTGGATTCATTGGCTTTGAAAAAAAAATACTGTAGAAAGTTCGAAATAAGACATTTTGAATTTTTATTTACAGGAGACATCAATGATGAGGATGAAGTTTTGTCCTGGTTGAATGAAGAAGACACTTTGGAAATTCCAGGAAGAATTGAGGAGGTCAACATTAAGATGTTGGAGAAAATTTTAGCCGAAAATGAAAATGTTGTAGTGTTCTTTTGTAAGTGAAATAGAATTCATTAATTTCATTGTGAACGTTAGTGAACTCCAGTTTTGACCTCAGTATACATGCCGAAATGAACTTTGTATGTATATGTGTATGTATGTTTGTTATGCGATACAAGCCACAATTTTCATCGGATTTTGACGAAATTTGGTACAGATGTTTAGGGTGTGAAGGAAATTTTCCGTGTAGTTTTGGGGGCCCTGGGGGCTCAATATTGTGTTTTTTAAAAATGATTTTTATCTTTTTAGGGGTTTGTTGCAGAAAATGATTTTTTAAAAGATATTTTTTTCTATAAATCACTACAACCCTAAAGTGAACACCTGATCCAATAGTTACAGGACATGTCCATAATACCCGTAAATGTATCCTTTTCATTGAGCTCGGTCAAACTGATTGGATTACATGAACAGGCGGAATAGTAAAAAAAAGAAACATACAGCGTCCATCAAATGGACAATTTATATAAAAAAAGATTACAATACTTTATCTTCTATGAAGAAGAAAGTTAAAATTAATATTTCAGCCCTTTATCTCTTCTCTAAGAAATCCAAGAAGAATAATGTCCAGGCATTGTGACTTTCGATAATGCATAGACTAGACATTACAATAGCCTTTGTTTTTATGATTTACAGATGATGAAACTGACAAGAAAAGTCAAAAGATTATAAGTGAGTTAGAAAATATAGATGACGAATGCGAGGAGAAGGATATCAGTTTTGTGAAGACATCAGATGAAGGTATTGAAAAGGAATATGACCTGCCAGAATTGCCTACACTTGTATTTTACAGAAAGAAATTCAGAAAAATTTATACTGGTGAGTTTACTTGGTACTCTTTTAGCAGGCTCCGCTCAATTTGTTGCGTTCCTGAGATATTGAAACTGATATTGTGGAGTAGTTTATAAAGTTGTGCCTGCAATAGAAGCTAGATTGGTTGAAGAGCCAATCTAGCTTCTATTGCAGGCACAACCACCTTTCAAGCAGCGTATAGATTGTCTGTAACTGGCTGAGTCCAGATATTACACAGGTGGTTCCATCGCATACGTTCATCGCATTTACCTACTTCATGTCTGCATCAGCATGTAATTGTACGGCAACGAGTAACAAAACTAAATTGCTTACGCCTAACGGCTACCTAAGGCTTCACCCCGATCAATAATCATTCTCTGGTGTCTCTAAATTCATTCTCGATCTTTAATTTAACATTTTTCCCGATGGTCTATGTCTCTCTTTGTTTCAAAATTTGACTAATTTATTTTTCCATTTTTCAGGTGACCTGACTCACGAGGAAAACATTTTGAAATGGGTGCTGGAACTTCACGATTCCACACCTGATGTAATTGAAAGTGTTGACCGGAAAACTTTACAAGTATTGATAAATGATGTTGAACATCTTGCTGTGTTTTTCTGTAAGTATGTCAATTTGATACAATTGTTGCAGACTTAGGATTNCACCCCGTCCATCCTCCTAGACAACCTGAGCAGTATAGTAAACATTCATTGACTCTCCCCCCTTCACCCCGTCCCCTCTCCTTCCTGATTCACTGTAAGAAAAAGAAAAACGGAGAGATCAAAGAAATACAATACAGGGTGTATATCACATATACAGGTTGATCATTTCACAATCAATAGTTGCTTCTGTACTTTATCAACATACAACTTCGTCCAAATTATTTCTCTAAAATGCAAACACTACAGCAGATGAATCTGTGACAAAAAGACGGGAAGTTTTTTAATATTTAATCAACAGTGAGGGTTGGTGGAGTAGTGTTAATACGTTCTTATTGGCAAGTGGCAGGTAAGGATTGGGTTCAAATCCCAGCCGACCAATGGAATTGTATTTCATTGAAATTGAGATACATAATATTACACTAACAAAACTACGGGGGCTATTAATATCAAAAGAACAGTCTGTCATACGTAATAAGTAATCAATCAAAAGTATTTCCATACAGTAGATATAGCATGTTTCATTACTATCAAGATTATTATCAGATTTATGGACATGGAAGGGGCCGGGATTATCAACATCTAGACCGGCGTCCTCAGAGTAGCATAATATGCTACCCAACCCTTCCACCACCATCACTTTCCGTGATGGACACGAAAAGTAAAGTAAGTATTATCAGATTTAATTATTGACAAGAATCCCGGTAGTAAAACCTATTCTTTCTTCGCACAGACCAAGTAAAACACAGACTTCTTATTTTATAAATTTACATTTCTAGATGATGACAAGTGTGACACATGTGAAGACATTTTGGAAGAGTTAGAAACCATAGATGATGATACTGACAAACATGGCATTCAATTCGTGAAATCCAAGGACAGCAAACTTGCCTCTGAAATTGGAATCTTCAGTTTTCCAGCTTTGGTATATTACGAAACAGGAGTTCCAATTATGTTTGACGGTAAATATAACAAAAGTGTTATTATTTTGATACATTTGACATTTGACGATGCTGAAAATGCTAATAAGAGAGTTTACTTTAGTGGGTGTATTAGGCAGAAAGAAATCAACAAATATTCATGAACATAACACATATTATGGTGTTTTGTTTAAAAGATCTGGTCGGACTATCTACTGAAAATTAGTTTCTCTCGATGATTAGATGGTGTGTAAAGATTAAATGGTAAATTGCACAACAGAAGACTCGTTCGCAGTAACACAGTCAGTTTTGCACGTTTTATACAACATAATATAATGTCGAATCATGATTATGAGAGTGTCATTTGAAACAAACAGAACTTGCGTCATAGGCTTAGTAATGTCATAGCAAATGGAACTGAAAGTGTGGAAATTCATGCAGTCAAATGTGACGAGCCGCCATTGTGTGTCACATCACAGAAGTCGGGCTAGATGAAGAGTTAAAGACTGTGACACCAAAAACATAATTATTATTACCCTAAACATGGGTTAGAATATGCATAATAAGAACCAAATTTTTTATTGGTGTGTACACTCAATGAGCTGATATGCCGATAGCATAATACGCTCCCCGACACCCCCAATCGTGTATTTACGCCTTATTAGCGCCAACTTCACCGTTCCTCTGCCGCAAAGGTTAAATTATGCAACTTTATTAACTCAAGAAAACGTTATTTTGTTTTCTAAACCCTCCATCCACTAATATATTTTGTATAATCACAATGTTTTTTATATAATTATTTTAGGTGATCTCAAAAATGAAAAGAAAGTACTCAATTGGCTAGTTGAACAAAAAAGTAAGATATTATTTTGTCCTCTCTTACATTTACAATTTTCCTCACGAAACATTTTGTAACCCAAAAAAAATAATGCTTAACAATTTTCAAATGAATATAAGAACAAAATAAATATAATATTATAGGCACCTCTGATAATGAACTAACTACTCATGAGGTCAAATCAAAATACGGAAGAAGAATACCCTACTCTATCAGATGATTATTATATTTTAGTATATCATCCAAGGATTCATGGTTAGAAGTTTGAGTTTTGTAAAAAAGAAAAATAATAAGCGGATATAAGCGACATTGTTAGGAACGTGCTAATCCTAACAAGAACATTAATTCTTATCCACCAAATAATGTGATAATGTTTATTGAATTGGGATACTGTAATATATTATGTATGCCAAGTAAAAAAATTTAATATTATATCTTCACCTGACTATAATATTAAAGAGATATTGCATTGAACTAGTTCTACACTCACTCGTGGACACCAACTGGTCTCAGATACAGGAGAGGATAAATCTTAAAGAGCTCTTTAATATTTAACTTAAGTGAAGATATATCTAGAAAGTATTTCATTAACATGAATTAAAAAAATAAAAGGAACACTTGCATTTTTTTTTTTTTTTTTTTTTTTTGTAAAAATAATTTTGTCCTTATAAAAAGATATAAATAAAGAACAGAAACAATTCCAGAAGATCTCAATCAGGTTTGATTTTGCCAAAAGCTTGTAACTAAATATAACTTAGGGTTTTATCATATTTGATTTTATTAATTTTACTAATTTTCAGGTATTAGGATAAAAATATTAGATGAGTCTGATGTGAAAGATTTTAGGAATATTAAAAAAAAAATTAATAGTCCTAGCGAAGATGATGACGACAATAATGAAGATGACAGCCAAACTGACAAAAATAGAGACAATGATAATGAAGAGGGTGAGAGGTCGTCTTTCCTCTAGAGACCCTTTGTAGAGCTTTTATGATAATATTATCATTGGTGGGTGATTGAGAAAAAATGGACGCTTTAAAATTTTATGTTATTAAAAGAATTAATTTAAGCAAAATTACAGTAGAATCTCAATAATCAATAATTTGTACTTCAAGGGTCACAAAGAATATTATGATATACCTATCGTGATTACGAGAATTATATTCATTCACTATTGGCATCGTATCCGATGGTAGCCAGAAGTATGGGACAGCTGTTTTTGTTTTTTTTTCATAAGCCGTCTACGCACCATCACTTTCATGTTTTAGGAAAAGTGGAGCAATTACTGACGATGTTTGTTGTTGTTGTTTGATGAGTGTGTGAGAGTAAATGTGTGGTGAATGAGTGACGAGGGCGAAATAATGATGGCGACTGGTGAGAGTGATACCTGTTGATAATAATAGAGGTGTAGGTATGATATATACGGGGTGTTTGATGATATATAGAATGTTACCTGATGATACTAATAGAGGTGTAGGTATAATGTATACGGGGTGTTTGATTATTATTGAAAGAGCTCTGGCTTTGGATTCATGTTGTTGTACAAATTCATTGCTCTTATAATGGGTGAATTAAATTTGAAAAGTTCTCTTCTATGTGGTATATGAAATAGCTGTCCCCGTGTGTTTGTAGGTCTGAGTTTTGGTTTCGGAACTTGAATTTTAATTTTTTCTATTAAGTAGGGGCTAGAAATTTTGTTTTGGAGCTGTTGTAGATAAGTTGTAGTCTAAAGTTTATAATTGCCATCATACGTCTGTTCTTGGAGAATGATAATTGACTTTGTCCCTGGAACTGTGATGAGTTATAGTAAGAAAGTTAAATAAAAATACGAAATAATCAACAGAGTTTTTCCAAGTAGTTAAATAAGTTGTTGCTTTTTAACATAGGTACAACTATTCTTTATAAAAAATAGAGCCACTTTACCAATTTATAAGCGTCCCAGAACTAGTAATGATTTATAGGGAACAACTGCAAAGAAATTCTTACGAAATATCGAGGAAACTGAAATGCATAGGTATATTTTTTAAGAAAAAGCCAAAGTATTTTTATCGAGATTTTTTAATAAATGGATTCTACTGCGTACATTTAAAAAAAAACGCGATTATTCCTTTATAGGAAAAAATGGGAGGCGATCCCCCGGACTAAACACGGGGATAAATAATGCATTGAAGATAAATGTAGAATCAATTTTTGATACTAATTTTAATTTATAACTGGCAAACCTGACTTTGAAATATGATTAAAGTGCGAAGGTTCGGATAATCTTTCTTTGTCCCTTCCGATCATTTCTGAACATGGTTTATAAAGCAGATATTCATGACAAAAAAAATAGGCTATAGGTATCAATTTAAAAAGGAGTCCGTTTATTTCTGTCACCCCGTAGCTTTTGTTTTAAACCCAAAGAGTAGTTAGTACAAAGTACATTATACAAATTGATACTGTAGATAGTTTGTAGATAATTGAAAACATATTACCTGAAGTAGAAAATCATCTTCACTACTAAAAAGGTCTGCATAGTATTAAGACATTTACAAAATATTTATTAATTCAATATCAATTCAAAATTAAATAGGAGTATTTACAATAGCACTAAAGCTATCATCGTCAAGTTGATAATGGCTAAATGGTGGTTGAAGTTGTTATTCAACTCCTGTGGATAGTGTGAGAAAAACTATCTTGGAGAGATGGGGTCATTTTTCGAGTGTAATCATCCTGTATACAACAAATTTCTGATATTATAAATAATTATGGCAACATTCCGGAGTGCATTTTATATTGCTCATGTACTTTAAATTTAAGTAAACTTCCCACGTGATTTGTTCAAAAGTTTTAATTAAATGGCTTTCTCAGTGTAATCCGATTTTTTGTAAAGCACACACATTCTTATTTATGCACTATTCTAAATTCAGTCTATAATGCATTTCGAAATGACATCATAGTTATAATTGCAGGATTTGCTTTATAGGTACAGGGCAATGCCACTCGAAGAATTACCTACTTCTTTTCAGCCTCGGTTTTCTCTTCGCTTATAGCAGAAGAGTACTTTGTATTTATTTTTTGTTCAAATTATTATTGGTAGATTTGGATCTCCGATAGTTATAATTCCTTTATTGCATGTTTTAAAACCAGTCATTTCTGTTTCTGTTGTGTTTGCTAATTTTTCTTTCTCAATCTAATGTTTGTATTAACAGTCTATTACATTGTCGTCTGCAGCAAATAATTCAATTTGACTTTTTTATATAAATTAAATTATTTTTTAGCTTTCATTTTTTATTCGGTTTTTGAGAGTATCCAATAATGGAGTATTTTTTCCAATAAGATGGTCTTTTTTCTTTTCTAATGATTATCAAGGATGTCACATTTTTATTCAGCCTCTAATTCTGAAAATTTCCATACTGCATGAGTGGGCGAATGTCCACTATGTAAATATCTAATGAGACCCGTTTATCTAAACTAAAGTCTGGATCAGGGGAAGTTCATTAAATTATTTTTTAAAAAATGAAGGATTCATATATTGATTGAAAATAATGATTCTGATCAAATTTAGGGTAACAGACGATCAAGGCCACTGTTTTGAAAAATGTTGTTCCTTACTGCATTCGTAATTTGAGAACAACAAAGACAGTTGAATTTAAAAATCACACAAATGCCAAATAATCTGCACGATAAGACAGAATGCACTGTTGATGCAAACAAATATGCTACTTCTTTTAACATATTTGATCCCTGCCTATTTCGTTTTCATTTGTATTATATTAATTTGGTTTTCAAATAGGCATGCTTATCAATAACAAAAAAAAGCACTAAAAATTACTATAATCTTTTAAAAATATAACTGATTGGTATACATATTGATTTTGCTGCAGGCGATAGCTGTTTCTACATTGGATTGGGAGGGAAACATGAAGTAAAAACAAATGTGTATGAACCGTTCCAATGTTGTCGAGCAAAAGCCAAGAAATCAACTAAAATTCCTAAAGTAACAACTACATCAACACAAACTAGTTTACATAAAGCTGCAGGAGTGAACACGGACAAGAAAAAATATGCAACAGAAAAAATAGAAAAACCGACAATCAAAAGCAAAGAAAATAAAAAAGAAGGCAAAGAATTGAAAAGAACAAAAGGATCTCCAGAAAATGAAAAAGAAAAAGGTAACAAAGGAAAAAAAGGATTTTTTGATAATGGAAAATATATTTGGTTCTGGTAATGCAGCATGAACAACAACAAAAACAATTTATAAAATATTCAGGTTGAAATTTTAATTAAAGATACTAACAAACACCATGTTTATATTAATATCAAATACCCACACAGTAGGTACAAACTCTTTTCCTACTCGGTTTCTCAATTTCTTAAAATTTATCCACACAAAATCGATAAAAATTTATTGTTTTGGGGTTGGATTGTAAATAAATAATTTCACAAAATTTTAATAAAGAAAAATAATTTATTAGATTTGCACAAAAAAAAATTCGCATTTCTAAATCACTCAAAAAATTACACATATTTTCATAAGCGTAAAAACATACTTGTTGCATGTTTTCAATATGTGAATCAAATGTTCAACATAGAATGTGACCTAATTGAGAAATGTAATACTTTTTTTCAGGAAAATAAAAGAAACAATCACAAACACAAACTACTTCATCGTGAATAACTAAATTGTATAATAAATAGTTATGACAACTCATAAAAAAATCCAAATCGCGGGCTGTTTAAATTGTAGGTATTTGAACCATTTACATTTTAAATGCAAGTAGACAAAATATCTATCTGTTAAAAGTAGACATTATGTTATTAGCTGTAACCCCCTTAAAAGCATAGTAGACGCTAGTGCTTTGTTATAATTTAGACGGGAGCTTATAAGGCAGCTCGATATTTTCGTCTATAAATATACCATTAAATTTGTGTTTTGTCATTTTTATATATATATATATATGAAAAGCAGAACTTTAATTAAAATTTCACCTGATGAGCGAATACAAAACAATTAAAAGAAATACGGTGCAATCTATATCTGATGAATGATCTCTATAGTTTTAAAATTGAAGGTTATCTCCTCCACTGAGGATTCATTTGATATAAAATCCTTAGTTTATAAATGATATCAAGATCATAAGAAAAACCGTTTTGGAAGAATCTCAATACAGAATTTAAACGAACCTATGTACACATGGGCAGAGTTATTAGGTTACCTAAATCAATTCAAATGTTTTTATATGTGCAATAAATCATTATTAAGCAATTAAAAATATTTTGAAAGAATTGTAAAATAATAAATAAATTATATGAATTAGATAATGTCGATTCGGATAGATGATACGATGGGTTAATAGCTTCCAGGCTATCAGACCGATGTTAACTACTTGACTCGGTATTAATAGCAGAAATGCCGGTATGAAATAAGACTACTAAGAGTGTGAATCGAGCAAGTACCTACTGATATATTATTAATAGTAGAAATGCAGGTATGAACCAAGAGTGTGAATCGAGCAAGTATCTACTGATATATTATTAATAGTAGAAATGCCGGTATGAACCAAGAGTGTGAATCGAGCAAGTATCTACTGATATATTATTAATAGTAGAAATGCAGGTATGAACTAAGAGTGTGAATCGAGCAAGTACCTACTGATATATTATTTATAGTTTCCCACACTTTCGTAATTTTAATATTTATGGAAAGCTTCCAGTATTTTTATTTTAATAAAAAAATGTATAGATGCTTCCAATCAGTGGCGCACACAAGGGGGGATGCGGGTCCGACCCCCCTTTTTTAAAAAAAAAAATATTCAATTTTTTATTTTTAAAAATATGACTGTAGCAAAAGAGACACGTTTGCCATTAACAAACATACCCTCAATATCGCGGAAATTTCCACGCCCCCCATGTTTTGACCGCACCAGACTGTCGATTTTAGGGATAGCTACGACTGTATCAAAAGAGACACGTCTGTCATGCACAAATATACCCTCAGAACCCCTGAAATTTCATCAAACTTTCACCTCGAAAATTAAATAAAATGGGTAGCCTTAATATATTTTATATATAATCCCACCCGGATATACTAAAGATGAAAAATCGATATGCCCCCCCCCCCCCCCCCNCCCCCCCCCATTAAAATTCTTGGTGCTCCACTGTTAATCAATATTGATCAACATGTAGGCTCCATTAATTAGAAAAAATATTGTTTGATGAATACAAGATATAACTTCCTATTTGTGACTTCACATTCACTTTTATTGAAAACAGCGCTCAACCTTATCATATACTCGTAGGTATCCGAGTCGATGTTGTCTCATTAATTTAAAATCAAAGAAATTAATGCGATTTGAAATAATCATTCGAAAAGTACTCTCACGGTTAAATGAATATAATCCACTAACTCAGAAGCTCAATAATTATTCGAAGCTTCCACATAAATTAGAATTTTCTTTTACCGCTTCAGATCTTTATAAATTTAATTTAACGAAGAGTTTTTACTTCTAAAAGATGTGAAGTTTCTGAATAAGAATGTAAATAGACAATAATTTATTATAATATTATTTATTTTAATACTTTTATGCAACTATTAATCTATCCTATTACTTTTAATTATTAATTAATTTTCATAAGCAAAGAATAAGTTACTTGAAAGGCTTTGGATTCATCAGAACCCCTTTGAAACGTGATTATTTTATTAAGCATTAAATTGTATAATTATAAAAACCAGTGGCAGTATTGGAAACTCCACGTTACTATCAGTCATGTCAAAATTGGGTTCATACTAGAAATATGGAAAATTGAAAAGTCGATGAAATTCTTAATGTTTAATGTGAATCCAACCTCAGACGGATAATCGCAGATCATTTTGCTTAATTAACTTCAAGTAACTTCATTGGTGTTTTATATATCTATTAATAATCCAATATCTTTTTCGATTCTTTACTTATCATATAAGTAATTTTTATAAATTTATGTATCTATTTCTTTTTCTTCTGTATTTAAGGTTAAGTTATATTTAAGTTTTGTTATATTTTAGAATTAATTAATTCAGATTATATAAACTGATAAAAATGAACCACAATAATGGCAAGGCTAAAAACTGATTATGAAATAATTGTATAGTTAATTTTATAAATATATTGCTACATTGATTTATAATACAAATTTAATGATAGGTGTTCAGATAATCCATGTTACGCTGAGTTAAAAAAAAAGATAAGTAAAAATTATTTTATTTTCATTCCGATTGGTCTTTCCAGTCAAAACTGGTAAATACTCAAAGAAGTTTCGTGAATTTTCAGTAAATGAATACAACTGGAAACTGGACCCTTCCAGTTGTAACAAATAACATAATCAGTTAGGCATCATAGATAATATCATAGAAAAGCCTCTTCTTCAGTTGTCATTAAACATTATTATCAGAATCATAATTATTTTTGTTCACATAGTTACCTATTAATTAATACCAGAAAATTTAAAGTAAAATACCTATTTTATTGTTAATTCGTAATAATGAAAATGTATAAAAAAGAAATAAGACTGTACAATCTATGAAATATTTTTGTTAAGTTTATCTTCTTATTTTGAAATCAGTGTTTGCAATTCTCAATCAAGTATTAGTAATGTTATTGTTTGTTTAAGTATTAATTTTAAGAAGTGATCTAGTAACAAGGTCGACATGAGAAAACTCGGGGAACAATAAATTACATCGTCTACCTAGGTAACTAGAGTGTTATATTTATGTATAAGTACGTTGGCAGAAGAATAGAGGGAGAGTGGCCTATTCGTATGTATAGGCCATTTTTGTTTACACAAAAAATGGCCTACATATCTACGTATATGAAGGCCATTTTTTGTTTACACCATTGATAAATATATTTCGATCCATGTTTTAATTAATAACAATTTAAAACACTGTGTTTACATACAGTATTATTATAACCTTGATTTCTCAGAATACATTTTTGAAATGCAATCGCTGAACATCTATTTGTTTTTCTTATTACGTTTAGTAAAACATAATCATTGATCTGTTAAATTTCTATTATTTTGATCTTATTATCATTTGAAAATTATAGTACCTATAAACACAAAACGTTAACTACGAAACAAGTGACGTTATCTGGGATAGAGAGGATGTTTATTATGTTAAAACGGTTATTAAGACCATTTTTGTTACCTTGTTGAGCAATTTATTTGGCTAATATTTTTTTTCTTAACGTTCTTTAACATCTATTGATCATTCGAGACGGGGGGCTTAACCCTCCATTCACTGGAAACTTACAATAAAAACCATGATTATAAGGTTGGAAAGGATTTAACTCAAGTATATCGCTACTGCAGATCTGATATGGAAAGATTTTTTCTCAAGTCTAGCTACTGCAGATCTGATACCAGACGACTCGGTTTCGAAGAACTCTGCATAAACAGGGGAGACTTTTATTACTTTTTCGACGAAAAATTAATGTTCATACTCTATTTCAAATATTTTGACAGATAGGCGCAATAAAATAATATAATTCACCCAAAATCTATTCCCAAAATATTTGGCTGACATTTCCCAAATTTGATCGCAGTAATCTTCAGTTATTTTTTTTAAAAAGGTATCTACTTACCAAAAGGTTCAACTGGTTCGATGAGTAATTTTGAGCTATGGATGAGATCACCGACTAATTTAAGATAACTTTCTTCTATTAAATTGGTAAGTATGTTAAATGATTTAGTTATACTTACACCAGTAACACTGAAGGCCAATGGATACCAATACCCCAACGATGGCTAACCCTAAAATTTGAAATTACACATATTGTGTTAATTCGCATGCCGAATTAGTTAAAGCTAGCGTATTTCTATGTTGTATCGTTTTTCTTTAATAGTTTATTTGATCCCACAAAAATTTGGAAGCGTGCACAAACTGTAAAAAAATAAAATTCCAATAACGCACCGTTATCAAGAGAGCGTCCTATGACAGGAGGAAAGTCAGACCTCGCAGACTTAGTAGGATTGCGTTGTAACCTTTTGGGGACAGACCTTTAAGACAGAAAGTCCATTAAGTTAATGTTCTGTTTTTCCCCTCTTCCAGGAAATTTGTTAGATGAAACTGAAGTTTTGGATTGGATGATAAAACAGAAAACCGACGAAAGTATAGAAGATGTGGATCGTGAAACATTTTTGAACTTTATAGAAACCAAAGAATTTTTAGCTGTCGTATTTTGTAAGTTTTTGTAATTTTTACACAGGTAATCCAAATTGAAGCTTTAGAAAATGCATAAATAAATTATGATATAGATATTCATCGAAAAATATATCAAAATAAAATAATAAATTAGCTAGTAAATATTTTCCGTAAGAAAGAGTGAAATAGCTGTTTTTAAGTGCAGTGAGACTTTAAGACTTGACGATCAAAGTTCTTGCTCTTTGCTGTTTTTAAGTGCAGTGAAATTAATGTCATTTATGTTTCAAACAGATGTTGAAGGCGATCCCAAAAATCCAAGGGTTCTAAGACACATTGAGCTTATAGATGACGAAGCAGCCGAGTATGGAATTAAGATAATCAAATGTAATGACAAATTAATGGCAAAGAAATATGGTTACAGAAATCCACCTGGCATTACATACTTCAGAAAAGGCAAAGCTATCAACTACGATGGTAAGTGTGTATTATTTGTACAAGCGGGCTAAAGGAATTGTATAAATTTGTTGACGAAATTCATTAATGTCGATTAATGAAAAATACTATTTGATATCATCAGATTGGGAAGAGGCTTTGTCATTTTCATTAGGTATCTTAATGTTCAAGAACAGGGCTAGCATGAACAAAAGCGTATCGGATCATGGTCTACAGTGTCATAGTGTGGCTTTATTATAGGAAAGTAAACTAGTGGACCAATATGATGAGGTGTTCACGTTAGTGTTGTAGTCATTCATTTCATTCAATAGTGGCATCATCGTATCCGATGGTAGCCAGATGTATGAGACAGAATTGTCATCATACATCCGTTCTTGGAGGCTGATAATTGACATGGGCCCCCAGAACCATGACAATCACTGCAATATAATTACGTCAGTAACATAAGAGTTATAAACATAATAATATTACAGAGTTGCTTTCTGCGTTATTTTACACCATCAGCTCAGGTGGACTCGGCCCGTGAGGATGTCACCCTCAAGTAACTTCTTACAATCTCAAGTATGATTTACTTTTCCTCATGGAAAGTTAGCAAGTCATATATGGATTGGAAGAAATTACGCCTTCGGTAATGTAGTCATTAATAGAAAAAAAATCTTAATTAAATATATAAAAAAAATGTGGTCTCTACCCCCCCTCCCCTCCCGAGGTGAGGGCCTCCAAAATGTTCAAAATCGAAAAGCCCTTAACACCAGCCATCACATATCAAAATTTTACGTTTCTGCAACAAAACGCAGGGTTCCCAAAAACTATACAGGAAATTTCCTTCATAACGTAAACATTTATACCAAATTTCGTCAAAATCGGATGAATATTGTGGCTTGTATCGCGTAATATACATACACATATACGCATACACATATATGAGTGCATTTCGGGATGGGAGTCAAAAGTGGAGTTCAATAACGTACACAATAACTTATTAAAGGTGACATTGATGACGAAGAAGAACTTTTGGATTGGTTAACTGATCCAGCCAACATGGAAATGACCGATCATATTGAGAAAGTGAATAGAAAAATGTTTGAGAAAATTCGTCATACGTCAGATTATGTGGCTGTTTTTTTCTGTAAGTAAACATAAAATACTAACATGATGGAGCTTAAAATTTGGTTATTTGGATGTTCTATGTAGTTCAATTCTATCTTGATTCTTTTTTCCGGAAAAAGAAGATATCATTTGTTGCCGCGGTGTTTATCAATAATTAAAGATAAGGTCAATCAATTGGTAGAACCTTAAGCTATTGGACCGTCAACGAGTCAATTTTTTTGCTCCTAAATATATTTAAGCCTTTTATTTTGGTGTAGTTTGTGGACATTTTGATGTTAAATTTGTATATTTTGTCATTTGTGAAATTCAAAGATTTTTTATTGGTTTCATTATAAATTTGAAAGTTCGAATAACATTAATACCTAATAGCTTTGATTTTAGTTTGATTGTCAACTATACATTTTTGAATTGTCGTAAATTTTAGGTTTCGCAATGAGTCAGTTCCTACGTTCAATTATTTTTATTGCCTAATCTAAAAATACTTGAAAAGTTCAGTTTACAGTATTCTTTTTTTTTTCATTATTACTATTTTATTCTTTTACAACTGCGGATCACTGGGGAAAATACGATTGAAAAAGTAGCACACATATTTTCTTCTTGCCCTGAAATATTAAAATTGAGCCCTGAATTTTGTTTGAAATTAAAATGCAATAATGATTGTCTTAAGATCATAACTGTGTTCAGATAGTGACGACTGTAAGCAGTGCAGTAGAGTACTCGCAGAAATTGAGCACATTGATGATGATGCAGACGCAGCAGGAATTGATTTTGTGAAAATTGATGACAAAAGATTAGCAAAGCAAATTGGAGTATTTGCACTGCCGGGCATTGTCTTCTTCAAAATGGGATCCAAGGAGCCTGTCATATACGCAGGTGAGATTCAGGTTTTTTACTATTCTTTATTATCCACGTGTATTAAAAACATGGTGGTAGATTTAGGACCGGACACAAACCATAATTTAGAGGTCAGATGGATTGAGTGTTCATCATCTTAAATTAGGTTCTTGGCATGATGAATATTTAATAGCAATGGCATTCCACAAATTTGGTATTATTTTCTCAACATGGCTTTATGTTTATTTCAGCGAAATGATCGTAAATACATTTTTTCAGCATTAGGTATGAGGAAGAACATAATGTATCTGATGGTATAATTATTTATACGACCTAGCCCCGCTGAAATTAACACTAATCTATGTAGGATATAATGGTTAAATGAATACCAGCCTCATGAATATCTAAAATGGCGAGCATCGAGTATTGCAGCGCGACGTATGGTGTTATAGGAAGTTAAATCAAGAGGAACCATCAAGAATTTAAAAATAAAGTAGATCCTTCACTAAAATACCTACATATTACAAAATGCTTTTGTCTTTATGTAAGAGACTTGTACGATGAAGGAGAAATCTTGAATAGCTTAATAAAATAGATCCTTCACTAAAATACATATATTACAAAATGCTTTTGTCTTTATGTAGAAGACTTGTACGATGAAGGAGAAATCTTGAATTGGTTAATAAAGTAGATCCTTCACTCAAATACATATATTACAAAATGATTTTGACTTTATGTAAGAGACTTGTACGATGAAGGAGAAATCTTGAATAGCTTAATAAAATAGATCCTTCACTCAAATACATATATTACAAAATGCTTTTGTCTTTATGTAGGAGAATTGTACGATGAAGGAGAAATCTTGAATTGGTTAATAAAGTAGATCCTTCACTCAAATACATATATTACAAAATGATTTTGACTTTATGTAGGAGACTTGTACGATTAAGGAGAAATCTTGAATTGGTTAATAAAGTAGATCCTTCACTCAAATACATATATTACAAAATGCTTTTGTATTTATGTAGAAGAATTGTACAATGAAGGAGAAATCTTGAATTGGTTAATAAAGTAGATCCTTCACTCAAATACATATATTACAAAATGCTTTTGTATTTATGTAGAAGAATTGTACAATGAAGGAGAAATCTTGAATTGGTTAATAAAGTAGATCCTTCACTCAAATACATATATTACAAAATGCTTTTGTCTTTATGTAGGAGACTTGTACGATGAAGGAGAAATCTTGAATTGGTTAATAAAGTAGATCTTTCACTCAAATACATATATTACAAAATGCTTTTGTCTTTATGTAGGAGACTTATACGATGAAGGAGAAATCTTGAATTGGTTAATAAAGTAGATCTTTCACTCAAATACATATATTACAAAATGCTTTTGTCTTTATGTAGGAGACTTATACGATGAAGGAGAAATCTTGAATTGGTTAATAAAGTAGATCTTTCACTCAAATACATATATTACAAAATGCTTTTGTCTTTATGTAGGAGACTTATACGATGAAGGAGAAATCTTGAATTGGTTAATAAAGTAGATCTTTCACTCAAATACATATATTACAAAATGCTTTTGTCTTTATGTAGGAGACTTATACGATGAAGGAGAAATCTTGAATTGGTTAATAAAGTAGATCTTTCACTCAAATACATATATTACAAAATGCTTTTGTCTTTATGTAGGAGACTTATACGATGAAGGAGAAATCTTGAATTGGTTAATAAAGTAGATCTTTCACTCAAATACATATATTACAAAATGCTTTTGTCTTTATGTAGGAGACTTATACGATGAAGGAGAAATCTTGAATTGGTTAATAAAGTAGATCTTTCACTCAAATACATATATTACAAAATGCTTTTGTCTTTATGTAGGAGACTTATACGATGAAGGAGAAATCTTGAATTGGTTAATGGTTCAAAAGGATCCTGCCGGTGAGAAGATTGAACAGGTGGAAGGCTCGGAACTTCAAACTATTATCTTCAACTCAAATGCTTTAGCTGTTTATTTTTGTAAGTTTCAAACACTCAGGATATTTTCCAGTATCAAATGATATGATTTTTTTATAATTCAAACACCAAACATTTCTACTTGAACATTTCATTGGCATTCAATACACATTATCATAAACTTTATAGTTTGGTGGGCTAATATTAGTTTTTGAAAGTTTCTGTTCATTCCAAACAGACCTTTAGCAATAGAACAAAAAAAAATATTGATCATGTCGCATGGGGAAAAAATATTTTCATGAGGTCAAGTCAACCATAATTAAGTTGAAATTAAGTTTAATGGAATATTTATTATATCAGCTGAAGTTTTGTTTGGAAATATGTTAACCAATCAAAACGTCAGAAGAGCAAGTAAATGCCGTCTTATCATTAATTTTGATTTAATATTGGAAGAGTCCCTTTTTTAAAAACAATCTAATATTCCGGTCTACATAGTTTATCAAGTTATTATTCGATGTAGGTATTCAAGTAGACTGAAAGTTTATCATTTGTTATCGTTGATAATTAACATGGAGGAATGGTACACAATAAGGGCGTGCCAATCGGAACTGTCAATGGAGTCGTTTTTTGAGGATTGTGCAGTTCTGTACGAGTAAGGGGAGCTGTGCTATTGTCATTAATGATCAACAAAACAAGTTTCAGCAGGATCCAATAAACTAGGTTAGTTTATTGTAGATAATCTTTCTTACGCCCCATGACCCGATTTCAGTGAAAGTTTTACGTGGACTCAGGTGTAAAAGAACAATAAATGCTAGCGCGATTACAGCCAGCACATCGGTCATGACGTCCATGATGTATAAGATTGAAGGTTGGGAAATGGGAATGTCACAAACACGAGGCTCCCATTGACTTTCTTCATTAGCTTTCAAAAGGTTCCCATCATGAGGGTATAGATGTTCGCCCACTCGTTCAACGGTCATATAATCGTCGAAAGAAGACCAAATTAATACCTCTGACCTTCTCAAAATCAATTTATCCATTAACATGATACCTGAGGAAAGAACACTGAAAAAATCTTGCAAGCTTCCTTATTAATGAAAATAGCAAGCTCCCTTGCTGGCATCCGAGAAGTCTGGGATCTTTTGAATTGAGATCTACACATTGCTCGAAAACAATCCAATTATTAATTTCAATCGTACGCCCTTACTACCATGGTGCATTCATTTTCTAATCTTCTACTAACTGTTCAGTCTTCTCGAATAAGTTGTTTAATGACTTGGTAACAACCGGACCGCATTAAATACTAACAAAATGTTGTTCAAAAATGAAGTTAACTTTACGCTTATAACAAAGGAGAATAACAAACTACTAAGCGACCACAATACAAAATTGATCCCAGAAGCAAAATTATGTATGTTAGGCTCCGAAAACCGTCTCAAATATTTTACAAACGCTAATAAAACTAATCATTTTGAGAAGAGAAATTTGTTTCCAATCTTTTCCCATCAAATTCTATCTCTAGTTTTCCCTAATCAGACAGTTCATTTTTGTATTATAGAGATATTATGTTACGCTTCATCTGTCAGTAGTTTGTGTCATTTCTTCTGTTCTTGTAATTTCATCTAGGGAACAAAACATTGTGTGATCAGTGCAACACAAAGTCACAAAGAAAGCGCAGAAAAGAATCTGCTTCACCTCAAGAAAGCGGACCACCTAATGAGAATCCCGAAAGTGAAAGATCAACATCCGAGGGTATTAATTTTTGCTTTATTTTGAGTTCACCAAGTAGTTTATCCGCCCTATTTGTAGAAACAAATTACCCCGATTTATTCGATTATTTACTAGCACTATTATTGTATCTTCTATTTTACTTTCCCCCTTCCACTCCATAAACTTTACCTACTGAGTGTCCTTATTAGTGTATAGATGAGATTTTACTTGTTCTAATATTGACAGATTCCATGTGTGTTTTTTGTGTCTCCAGTTAGATAAATAGGGGCATTGTAGAGCCAAGCGTTTTTAGTAAGAAGCGATTTTTCTTAGCAACTAGGTAGGTACCTACTGTTGGCAACTGCAATATGCTCAATTCTGTTTCTCTGATTTTTTCAACTCACAAAATTATAATTCAATAAATTTAAAATCTTTACATTTTTCTCAACTCTTCTAAATTCAATATGTCTTCAGAAGACTCAGCAAGTTCTAACTTTGAGACTTCTAAATTGGTGACCCCGACGTGATGAACGCGTAAGACAGGCCCTTTCCTTGTTTTAAGCAGATCCGAAAAGGTTTTCAAAATAATTCTGAACGGCAAACATAAGTCGACATCCATCGACTGTCTGACTGTCTCAAACCTGCATCCTTGGACCAACAAGAAGAAACATCATTTGGACAAGGTCTGGACGAATTGTTCGCCCCCAAAGGGTTGCTAGGGGGGGGGGAGTATTGTAGTGACCAGACATTAGTCACTTTGATTTCAGCCAAAAATTATTGTTAAAATTGAACAATTCTGTTTCCCTGATTTTTTCAACTCACAAAATTATAATTCAATAAATTTAATATCTTTACAATTTTTCTCAACTCTTCTAAATTCAATATGTCCTCAGAAGACCCAGCAAGTTCTAAATTTAAGAATTCTAAAATGTTAGCAAATAAAGGAAATCCTGGATAAGGCCTTCCACTTGATCCATTTGCATTAAGAGACAAAAAAATTAGGTGTACTCATTTTTTATACAATTTGGTTACCTATTCCAGATTATCCTCTTAGAAATGTGTTCTTTGTAGACTAAAGTATTCTGGAAAGCACGTTCTATTACCGTGTAAAACCCGTTTTTATATTTTGTAAGTACCTACAGTTGGTTGTTGTTAATGACACCCAATAGGTCAATTGTAAAAGTATGCAAAAACATTTGAATTTTTTTTTTTGCTTAACGTCTTTTTAACATCTATTTGCCATTCGAGACGGGGGGTTTACCCTCCCTTCGTTAGAAACTTTCAAATCAGCTACTCACATTGACCTCACCTAGCCTGGGTTTGGCCGGAAAAATAGTCAGCATCATGAGGGCGTGAACCCACGTAGACATCCACATGTAACAACCTCGCTGGACGTTTTCAGTGATAGAACGAGTGTATTCAACGTGCCATAGACGCTGGCTATAGGTATTTTAAGTTTGATTTCAAAGACTGTCATTGATATTATTGTACACTAAAGTTTTCAATTTTTCTTTCAATGTAATACTGTTTAAAGATTCTCAATCCATTGCTTAGATGCATAAAAAATAAAAACCAGTAAGTGAGTTTTTCATAGAAATATCTCGTCCAATGAGAGCGGAAATCTGCTAACTCAGATGCAACGAATTAAGGCAAACATCGTTCGTAAAAAATCGTGCGAAGGTCTATCGTCCATTGCCTCAGACACTCAGTATTCGGTATTCGTCCGGATTCGTAGTAGACGAGATGGCTGAAGAGCCATCTCGTCGGGTTTTCTAATGAAGAATTTTTAGCTTTTAACCTTTGATTCATCAACGTACCAGACACAGATGATGTTGACGAAGCCGTGCAATGTGGCTGAATTACATTTACGCAAGAAGAAACGAATTTGGGGAATTTTCTCATTTGTGACATGAGCTTCAAACAGACGATGTAAATTTCGAATGTGATAGTTTGTTTCCTGTTAGTCCTACATTCATTTTCCTTCCTTCGCACTCGTACACAACTAAATCCCAGCGGAAATGGATCGGTCCGCACTACGCACCCGCGGCATCTGTTTGTTAGGAAGAAAACCGACGAAAGATTCATGGGACCTGTGGACGCTCTTCTCCATCAGGCATGGAAAATTACCAGCAGACCTTTTTTTTTAAAGTCTTCTCCTGAAATCTTACATCTGACCACACAATTAGGAAGTCACAAATCTTTTATTTATACAATATGCTACGAACTCACAAATATTTTCATTATTATAACTATAGGCAGCCAAACTTTAATATGTTAGATAAATATAAATTATTTCATAAAGCAAATACATTCTTGGATTCAGAATTTCCTACCACAAGAAAATATGAAGTGTTAGAGCTGGAGACGTAAATAATAGCTCTCAGTGATCCGGTACCGCAGAAAATAAATAAAAACTACTGTAAACAGAACTTGGTAAGCCCTTACATATTGGGCAACTAAAAATGCATGCAACTGACCCATTTTCCATCTGACTGCATGCTACTAATTCATTTTTACATACCCTGCCTTTTATCTTGATCTAAAACTTTACAAATTTTCATGAGTGACTAATATATAACACTTTCTATATCATCACTAACTGTGAATTATAGCACGTGGTTCTGTGAATTATAGACCTCATTCACTTAAATAGCCATTATTTGTCCCCGGATGGCCCAATAGGACTCAAAAACTAATTCAGCTAATTCAAAAACTATAGTGAATGCCCATAACATTTCATCGGATATGGCGCTCGAAAGATATCGTGGTACAAAAAGACAAACAGACAATTGGTGTTAAAAATAGATATTCATTTCTTTCGATCAATAATCATATTTTGAATTGTTCATCTAAGAGTATTTCTAATCATACCGAATTTCATCAAAATCGGATATGGCGCCCGAGAGTTATCGTGGTACAAAAAAACAAATTGGACCAAATCAGACCAGCCAATGCTAAGATGTATAAGTGTGTCAAAAACACGTTCACGCGTACACTATCCAAAGGACAAGAGCAAATTTGATTAAATTGATCTGGGACGATCAATGGGGACCTACCCGCATAATCACTGAAAGAGCCATCAATAAATCGTTTTAGAGGCATATTTCTTCCCAGAAGAAACGTACATTTTTCCAAAATAACGAGTATCTCTTTAACTCTTCCATTTGCGTATATTCACCTCGATTCGTTGTCCCGTGAAAAATTAAAAAATTAACAAACTGAAATTAGCCATTTATTTTGGTACTAAATTTTGTATTACTTTTCTAGTCGCTCGAATACTCGGAACGAATTTTGCGTCATTGAACAGCCATGAGTATGGGCATATTATTCCACATGAGTGATACAAGAGTTCTCTTAAAAACTTTCTTCGTAAATTTTAGTGCAAATTATGGGAAAAATATTTTACAGAATATTTTTTTAATTCGTCCAGAATAGTAATTACTTGGAAATCATGTATTCCATAACCTGTTCAATTTTTGCATTGTTTTTTTTCTGGGCCTCGACAAATCCTATCGTTCATGAGACTTATTGTTCACAAACAGACACACAGTCTAATGGTTGAAACTCGAGATTTGGGATCTGGAGAACTCAAAACGGGTTTGGCATTAATAATAAGCATCGAAAATTTCAGCCCATTACAATACTTTTTTGACAACACCAGATTATTTGTAATAACACTCATCTTATATGCCCGGCTGTATTTCTGTTTCAGTCCGGCTGGATGGATGTGATCAATGTACTCAAATTCTAGAAGAACTTGAAAATATTGATGACGACTGTGACCGCCATGACATCAATTTCATCAAAACACATGTGAGTGCTGAATCGTCATCTGGCCGACCCGACGCCGACCGGATGCAACAAAGGAGTTCCTAAGTCGATCCAAAAATGCGGTTTTTAGGGCTAAGATAGAAAACAAAAGAATTGGTCATAATCTCCTCGGAGATAATGACCAAATTCGACATGTCACGCGACATGAATTTGTCACGACAATGGGTGAATTAGTTAGTAATTTAAATAATGACTGTTCTATGTACAAACTTAAAGTTTGACAGTAAATTTATAAAAATATAAGAACGGATTACAATTTACTAAGAAAATATCGTGTAAACATCGATCAGTCAACTGATAATTCATCGGTCAGTTCATTGAAGGATTGATAAATCGAGGTGGATTAAACTTTTAGCAGCCCATCATGTAAGTTTTCAAGTGCTGAAGTACCCGGACTTGCACCAAAAACTAAAAGTTGTGATTTTTTGTTCATAGGATTTGGCTGTGGCAGAACAATATGGCGTATCTGAATTCCCATCCCTAGTCTACTTTGAAAATCAAACGCCAAATGTATTTGAAGGTGAGAGAGATACATTTTTGATGGCATCATCTATCTGTCAATAATTAGCATCATGTATTGACCATCAATAAACTTTACTGATAGTCCTAATAAGAAAAACCAACTGGAAGCTAATTTCTGAGCCACATGCATTTTCTGAAAAATAAACTCATGTCTAACAAGATGCTATATCTGGGATCATATTTTGGAGTGTCAAAATTCATGTCCAGCTTTTGTTACGAGTTTCATTGATCATCGTCTATAATTTTCTACCTGAATGCTGCAATGGGGCAGTTTTTTTTTATACAGAATTTAAATTTATTTATTATTAAATTTATTCATATACATCTTTATATATAAAAGGCAATGTCCTGAGTGACTGATCATCGTAGAGCCGAAACTATTAATGCTACAGACTTGAAGTAGTAAACAGCAGCTTCCCCCAGTTATGGCCATGGCCACCCATCATTCCCTGTAATTGTGAGAACTATTATAAATAGATTGCCCCAAAGATTTCTATTGAATTCTCACACTTCTGCAGGTGATTTGAGTGAGGAAGAAGAAGTACTCCAATGGCTAATAACACAGAAAACTGAGGATAGAATAGAGCTCATTACGAGAGTCATGTTGGAGACAATGGTGGAAGAAACACAATATTTAGCCGTGTATTTCTGTAAGTACACTTTTCTGCTCGAAACGTAGCAGAAAATAATTAGTATGGAAATAGAGAATTGAGCTTTAACCAGTGAAAAAAAAAAAATACTCAACGAAAAATTGTACAAAAACACCACAGTGGAAAGTCTCCAAGGAATGGTTGTAAAAGTTAATATTCGAATGATTATAAAAAATACCTTGTAATGATGCCCAAAAAATTGTGACCAAAAAATATACCTTCATTATGTAACACTAAAGGAGGCGAGGGATACAGAAGTTTAGAAATTAAAGATTCTTGATGGAAAAGAGCTGCAAAAGTAAATGGAAACAGACGGAGAAAGGGATAAACAATATATTCGGATAATTCGGACGCCATGAAGTATTCTGTAAAAATTGCAAACACACATTTTTTCAGTTTTGTATATTCATCAAGGCCTCAATAAGACACAATTTGTGAACAGTTTGACTGAAGCATGTCGCAAGCTTAGGGATAGAGTTCTGTAGTCATGTTTCAGCCTAAGCCCTAAAATGGATATTGCAAGATACAGTAAAATGGATATTGTAAAATACAATAAAATCAAAAACAGACAGAGGAAACTCACTGTTTAAAAAAACCAAGATTTGAATGCAAGAATAGAGTGGAAACCTAGACAAATTATAGACACTATTCTATTTTTTTTAGATAAACTCAACTGTAACATTTGTGATCAAATTTTGGAAGGATTAGAAAAAGTTGATGACGAGTGTGACATATATGGAATACATATGGTCAAGATACAAGATCCTCAATTAGCAAAAAGATATTCCATCAAAACATTCCCTGCTTTAGTATATTTTAGAAATGGAAATCCCCTCATTTTCGAAGGTATAGTAAAGGTAGAGATAGTGGGAGAATCTGTCTGTAGGTCAAAATGGAATCAAAAGGTCAAAATAGAATATTGTATAAATAACCAAATCAATTCTGCAAATATATAATCTCGAAATACGAGTATGATGTGCATATTGTGGCAAATTAAAATGAGCACAAAGTTTTATAACAGTGTGAGATAACAGATAGACGAAAAGAACTAATTTAAAAAGATAACATTTTTCTAAGCAGTGCGCGAATAAAAACGGAATGGAGGTGAGAATGACAAAATTCACATTGTGCATAATCAGTGCAAGAGCAAAAGAAAAATAAACTTTCAGATAGAAGTAAATGAACTTTATGTAATACAAGTTTTTTGTAGCAACCCTGTACATAACTAACAACCAAATTTGTCAGAAAGAGACCCGAGGTCTAATTACTTCCTTTTTATTTTATACTATTAATGAAAATTAATAGTATAAATATTCCCATTAGGCAAAGTTAGGTGGAATGAGATTGGCTACAAAACACTGCTCAAAGTTTTAGAATCAGATATATTGCACTATTTCAGGGGATCTTCAAAATGAACAATCAGTTCTCGAGTGGTTGATAGATGACGAAAATAGAGAGCTTGCCGACGAAATTGAAGAAGTGAATGCCAGAATGTTGGAACGATTATTAGACGAGTCCTTACTGCTGGCAGTATTTTTCTGTAAGTACACTTGTGAACAATAAGGGCACTAATGAATAGAATATTACAAAATGAAAATTTGTAAAATAATACACGGGGCCAAAAAAAATTTAAACAAGTTAGTGGGGTAAACAACATCAGATTATAACAATTAAATGTGCAATTGTCCTAAATTTTATTCTGGTTCCAAAAAGAAAGGCCACCACAATAAAATTAATAATAATATAACAATTAAAACTAAGGAGTATATGATCCAGAGGTTTTATTGGCGTTAGCCATTAAGGAGTTGAAAAGTGTCTTCTGTTAATAAATTTTGTTCAGGTATATGCCGAGTGTTTTGGACAATAATTTTAAACATAAGAGTAGTTGTGCGAATGTTCTAATTTTATTAGGGAAGCTTTTGTTCGTTCTGGACATCATTTGTTTATGAAACAAAAAAATGGTTGTGTGTACTTATGTACGCGCGTGAGAAGTTATACTTCTTTTTTAAAATTAAATTTAAAAATATTTAAAAAAACTGAACTTCTTTGCTGTCACCCATCCATTGTTTGTCCCTACTTGGTGTAGCTTAACATTAGAGGGATGGAACCTAGACAAAAATCTTCCCAACTTTCTCGCTTTGGGTTGATATATTATGTCGTCGCGACTAATTTCGAGAAAGAATCGAGAAACTCGAAAATCGTGAACTTTTTTGCTGTCACCCATCCATTATTTGCCCTTACTCGGTGTATCTTAACATTAGAGTTACAAAATATGTCCTAAATGAAGGAGTAAGATGTCACCTAAAACTTTCTCGATTTGAGTTGATAGAGAAAAAATGTCATTTAGGTCGAAAAACTTGAACTTTTTTGCTGTCACCCATTCATTCTAATTATGTACCACATGCAAGAAATAAGTGTGTGTAAACACTGTCAAAAGACATTTGTCTGTGTGGGATGTCAGGAAGGACAAAGTTCTGGTTCAGAATAGATTTCCTAGGGCCTAGCGATTTTTTTTTTATTTTCATTTACATTATTTTATTGCTGAGATTAAATTTTATTAATATGTAAGATAATAATTGATTTAGTTTATATTTTTTTA
>CM022874.1:35902050-35929881 GCA_012654025.1 Pachypsylla venusta
CCCTGGGGGACACCCTGTTTCACCTTGCGGTATTTAGATTTTGCATTTTTGTACTCGACCACAGTTTGTCTACCGCGAAGGTAGTTTGAGAGCCACCTTTTGATTACATCAGGGAGACATGAGTTCAGGATATCTTTCAGTAGAAAACTGTGGGAGACTGTGTCGAAAGCACGGGCTAGATCTAAGGCCACCAGGATGGTTCTCTTGTTTGGACGATCCTCATTGAGCCCCCTCTGAATGTGGTCCGTAATATGATGTAGAGCAGTAGTTGTGCTCCTGCCGCTGCGAAAGCCATGCTGATGATCGGCTAGCTCCAAGTGGTCCTTGAGTATCTTGTGAATAAGAATCTCAAGCAACTTAGCAACGGGTGACAGCAAAGATATTGGTCGATATGATTTAGAGTTATCAGATGACTTATTTGGTTTAAGTAATGGCACAATCTTGCTGATTTTCCATATCTCGGGTATATCAAGTGATTTCAGACTCAAGTTGAACAAAGCCGTCAGATAATTAACACATTTGGGGCCGACATGTTTTAGCATGATTGGAGAAAGTTGATCTGGTTGATCTGGAGGTTTTGTGCCAAGGGTTGGTTTAGGGTTTAGGCTCAACTGTAATGACGGATATTTCTTAACAGAAAATTGATTAAATCTAGCATTGTGATGTTTCTAACGTTAAAACAAATACAATTGATTATTATTATGGGGTCCGATTTGTCTTTCGAATCTACTAAATTTTTCCTTATCTTATTTCATTCGTTTGAAAAATATTTCTTTTACAAAAAAACTCTTTGTTCTCGAGAAGAAGTCTGAAAGGGAAAATTGATTTTCAGGTGATCTGCACGATGAAGAGAAAATTCTGACTTGGCTAACATCCCAAGATGTGTTTGAAATAAAAAATGAAATTGAGGAAGTTAATCGAAGAATGTTGGACAAACTGCTGGAGGAAAATGAATTTGTGACGGTGTTCTTTTGTAAGTGGATTTTCAATAAGCCATCGATGTTGTTGTTGTTTTTTAAGTTATGCGGATTTGTGGATTAAATATCCACTACCATTAGCTTTGTCATAAGTAGGTAAACTCTTAATTTGTCCAGGGACGCAGACCCAATCTAATTTTTCGCCGTTTTCAAATATACAATGTGTTTGGCTACAAAATGGGACACCTAAATATGGTGCGTAACTGAGATTTTTACGAAAGTCGTAACTGAGATTTTTACGAAAATCGTTAGTGAGCCAGGCGAAGCATAGCCGAGTTACAAGTTGGAGAGGGTAATTTTTGGACAACTTTCCACGTCTCTTGGTGGGATTTAGTGTCCATCCAATTTGTGACGAAAATTGCATGAACACTAATAGTTTTGTGATGTTGGTTAAATATGGCGTCAAAATAAAAATAAAAAAAAATGGGAAAATCTGAAAAGTGATTTTTTTTTCTCTCACAAGTAGTGTAAATTTGTAAACAGTCCTTTGAAAAAGTTGGTGGTCGGGTGGTCTGAAGCATCCTATTTAATTTTTGGATATTTTCAGATGAGAGTGATCACAAAGATTCTGAGAAAGTGTTGGAAAAATTAGAAAAAATTGATGGTGAAACAGATAATATGGACATAACGTTTGTTAAAATGGCGGATGCAAGATATGCACGGAAATGGGGCGTTACAAAACTACCTGCCATTGTTTATTTTAGGAACAGATTTCCAAGCATTTATAGAGGTAAGGGATTTGCGGATAAGTCAACAAGAGGCAACGCTACCTTAAAAGATATGTTAAATTACTATTGGCAGTAATCATAATGGGAAACAGCAGGTTATTATAGGAAATTCTTTGGAGCAGGAGCAGATCTCTGCGATATACAGGGTGTTTGGGTATAAATGGGACCCCTGAATATGGTGGGCTAGCTGAGATCAAATGGAACATTTTTTTCGAAATTCGTTAGTGAGCCAGAAAAATATTCCATTTGATCTCAGCCACCCACCGTATTCAGGGGTCCCATTTATAGCCATACACCCTTTATAAAGGTCACCTCGATTTTTTTTTAACTGCTTGGTCAAGATATTGGGTGTTTCTAAAGTATACAGATTGTTCCCTGCATTGGACATTTAAAGAGGTTAAAGAATTAACTGATTTTTCATTCCTAAAGTGTTAGCAAATTTCAACGTACGATGTTAAAAAGAAACATTGCACATCAAAACAACGAGTAAATATATCCACGTGACATCACACAATATAGTCAAGGTATACAAATAAACCACAGAGTTGTACATAACGTATGTAAACAATAGGTTCAAATTATGAAAAGTAACTTTGTTTGTATTTAAAATAATATCTACATATATTGTGAATTAATTGATATTATTATCGATATGTTAAAATCGTGTCGTTACATGCACACTTCATTAGCAAAATCATCTCATTTCGCTCACCTGGAGTCTATTTCAAAATAAAATTATTAGTCTTGTAATTTGCATATGAAACTGGAAAAATTGACTTGTACTGTGAAATGGACCCATGGTACTTATTATGTACCTTATGTAAATTGAATAAAATAATGCATACGGAGTGGTCAATGGAATTGTAACATAGCTCTAAGAAATGTTCATTCCTTTAATTGTATTTTATGTTCATTTTATTTCAGGCGATTTTGAATTTGAAGACGAAGTACTAGATTGGTTACGAAAGAATCGCTACAGACAACCAGAATTAAACATATTCATGTATGCTCTGATTGCCATTACATCTGCGTTTGTATTGTACACAGTATTTCTAATATATGGATTCCAACGTCCGGTGCAAGCGCCACCCCCTGTTCATCCGAAACAACAATAGCAAGAGTGAACTGTTTTGTGTGACGAGAATTCCAAAATAGATGTGTTCCATGAGAAATGCAGAAGAGACAATCAAACTCTCCATGAGGAGAGATCTCAAGCAAGTACATCGAGTTTACTCACTTCACGCGGAAATCCCAAAATCAAATTTGTTGGGGTAAATTTAGAAATTAGGGGCATCTAGAGTTTTAAGGTTCTGGTATAGAGTTCTGAATTTACCGGAACCTATATGAATAGATATTGATTTCAAACCACTTTTGATCAATTATTTATCTTTCTTACAAGCATCGCAACACACAAAAAAAAATCACTATTTAAATGTTTACTTTCTATTTTTTACCATTAGAGTGGTTAGCTAACTATCTGAATAGCAATTCACTTTCAAAATTATATTTTTGTCTACAAATTATTATTTTCAATCATTTTGATAACTGTTTGAATACTGAATGAAGGTTGAAAATTACTATATCTTCATTTGACTAAAAATAATAAAGATGTTAAAGAGCTAACTAGTTTCGTCCTCTCCTGAGAACATCATCGGAGCTAGTTACGATGTATACTACCTCCGATGATGTTCTCGGGAGAGGACGAAATTAGTTAGCTCTTTAACATCTTTATTATTTTTAGTCAAGTGAAGATATAGTAATTTTCAACCTTCATTATGGTTTTACTTGCATAGTATCCCAATTTAACCAACTTGTTTGAATACTATTTTTGGCAACAGGATATTTGACCATAGAGTTATATTATCGCGTCTCGAACACTCATGAAACTGGAAACCTTCCGTCAAACTCTCAAGAGTCTAAAAAAATAGACTCTTGAGTGGAACGTAACCTTTAGACAAGGTTAATTCCTAAGGCTTTCTCTATTGTCTAACCCTTAGAGCTCTAATTTTATGTGGACAAATTCTCAAATTAATGAGGAGAAATTCCCGCCTCAGCTATCAGACGGGCACTTAACTAGAGTCGTGTTGAATTGTACAGTTTAATATTTTGAATCTACAGTGAGTTCCTGTGGATAATAATGCTTGGGTTTACTATTGCTGGTTTCCTTTCCTCCTTTTTCCTTCCAATTCGATAGAATTCTTATATACACGACAAGAGGTCAGGAACACTCGACTTGATATCAGGCATCTACATCAACACCTTGTATTTGTCTTTTCGAAGGAAAAACATATTTCTTAAAATCAATAAACAAATANGCCAAAATATCTCTAAAATTTCTGCACGAATACAATACTTTATCTTCTATGGAAGAGAAAGTAAAAAAACAGAAAAAAGACGCGATAAAAAAAAATTCCCTACATAGATTAAACGGTTATTTTTAATATTATGGAAGATTTTTTTTGTGTTTTGATGCTCGTAAAAAATAGAAAAATTGATAATAGATTGGATTTTTTTTTTTTTAATTTCAATATTTGATGACATAGAGCTTTCCCTAAGCTGTACTGGACATCTTCTATTGAACCTAATGAAAGTTCTCTTGAGCTGGAATCTCACTGAGTACAACCTTTTGTTTCGCAGCACAGAACAATCAAATTCTGCTACATCACCCTTTGTTTCGCAACGAATCAATGTTGCTGAGAGTAGGATTCGACCTCATTTGATTCTGAAGAAACATCGGAGGCATCATGCAACGTTACGCTCAGTGCAATCTTAGTCTTAAGCGACGTTACTAACGTCACTTTAGTTTATACCAATACGATTTTAAGATAATAGTGAAACACTAATATCGATGAACAATTTACTATTTGGCCATTTTAGGTGATCTTAAAATTGCATATTTGTTGACTACAGTGTCAGTCCCAATGTTAATATATATGTACAGTAAAACATAAACTTATTTATTAGATAAAAATGTATCCTTTAAGTTTAAAAAACAATAACCGTTTTTAATTCATTTTTGTGAGGAGCAAAGAAAAAGTGGTTTTACCCCAGAAAGGTTTCGATGAGTAAATTTTACTTACCATTTATCTTTTCCTCCTGAAATTACAATTTCAAGAACTTCTTGAAATTATTCCTCACTTTTTTGCATTTTTTTTTAATTACCTTTACTTCCTGATTTTGTTTTTTTACAATACTTAGGTAAAATAACTTCTTGAAATTATTCCTCAGTTTTTTGCAATTTTTTTTTACCTTTACTTGATTTTCATTATTATTTAAATGCTAATAATGAGTAATATTTAATCACTTCTAACTTCATATGAAAAAAAAACTATTCATGTCAATTGCTCAAAAATATATTGTATGTCCCAGGAAAATAACTTCTTGAAATTATTCCTCAGTTTTTTGCAATTTTTTTTACCTTTACTTGATTTTCATTATTATTTAAATGCTAATAATGAGTAATATTTAATCACTTCTAACTTCATATAAAAAAAACTATTCATGTCAATTGCTCAAAAATATATTGTATGTCCCAGGAGTCCTATCGGAGGCCCTGTAACTTTATTTATTATTCTGTTAATTATATTGATGAGTAAAATTTACTCACGTGGTTTTCTAAAAAATAACGTTAAGAAATTCTGTTGACGCACATTCAACAGAGAAATGAATCGATTTCACATTCCTATAACATGAAGTCCTACACGATTGAGCAGGATTTACTCATCGGTACCCTTCTAATATTAAAGAAAGAAAAATGTAACACGATAAAATAGAAAAATGCACTTTTAATTTGGCTTTTTATAAATAAATAATATTTGCGATGTACTCAAATGAAAATATTTAATATAAATTGAATAGGAAATAATTATTTATCATACAATGCAATACCTAAGATCTAATTCATACAAAAAAATAATAATATTTTCTTATTGAAAAATAGGATTATAAAAAAAATCACAATGATATTATTCACAAATATTTTAACACGATAATGTTTATCTTCACGGAAAACATTTTGTTTTCTATACACATAAAATTAGTATTATCACTCAAAATATTATTATCATTCATTCAATTTGAAAACAAAACAGATTTGCCAAATCAATCAATTGATTATCCTAAACCCTTTTCCTTCATACTACTTTGTATATTTTTACACTACTTATTGTTCCATCGATCCATACTGATAATTAAATGCTAAGATCTGATGAACAAATTGAGTGGTCCTCCACCTATGTGGGTCGCGTCCCTTCCAAAGTGATGTTTTATCACACACTCCAAAAAACACCTTTAGAATTCCTCCATAAGAACGCATTAGTATAGTTGAAGGAGCTGTATTATTTAGAATACTTATCAGGGTATAAATAAATAATTAATACTAACATTTCTTAATTTTTAGTTCAAATGGATTTGTATTTAAATAGATATGTTTTAAGGAGTAGATCGGATTTAAGGAATATTTTTCATGTAAATTGGGAGGGGTTCTTTGCAGCCTCATTTTTTCAGTGTATGAACCAATCGAAAAGGTTGTAAATCCTCGTAAACTATAAAATACGTCCAGACAAAAGTGAGGGGCCTTCTGTTTGGTTTAGGATCCGGGCATTTGCAAGAAAAGACTTCTCATAATTTAATTCTTAGAGCATAGTCCTCTTTTTAATTTGAACTCCAGGAAAAAAAATATTCTGTTTTCATGTAAGAAAATCACTATTTTTTTTTACTTTATCTTCCAACATACCTACATAAAATAGGTACAGAGTATTGCAAAGGTTAAACATTACAATAGATTGGCAAACTGTATTAAATATCAAATAGTTACAAAATAATCTAATGACATCTCAGAGCAGATCGTCGGCAAATAGTTTTATTGATGAATAATTTGAAAAATATGCATCATCATACATACACACAAAGATATAGAAAATGTTGAAGATGAAATGCTAGATACTTATATCTGTAAATACTAAAATATGAACTAACAAAAATAAAAATCTAATGAGAAAATAAATATAATAAAAAGAGAATGAACGGGCCAGTGTGTAGAAAGAGCCGATTTTTATCAAAGATTTCCTTTCGTATACAAATAAATGCATTGGCATTACGGTGGGATTTATCAGGTCAAAATAGGACATTTACTTTATAAGCAGGTGTTAAGATGAGCTATATTAGTTTCACGGTGTACATAAAAAATCTAAATAATTTGCAGTTATTGAAAAAAATGTACACCTGTTTACCACTTAGCCTTAACCAATTTGGATGAAATTTTGAATGTAGATCGCATTTGGGGTCTAGATGTACCCCAAAACCTTTCGTTACTGTCAGTCACATATATGCCAACGTTAACTGGCAAAAGTCCGGTTCACGACGGGCAAACGTATTTCGACCTTAATCTTGAGCCTTAGCGAGCCAAGTGACTAAATATTCGCAGGTTCAGATGATTTAAAAAATACTGATTCACTGTTCGGACAACAAAACATGGTCGCGTCGCCATTTGGAATTGGTAATGAAATTAATCCCGTAAGCAAAAAAGTGGAAAACACCGACTCAAGTGCTGACGTTTGTTGAGATATTTTTGTTGTTACGAGATTTGACAAATCTAATTTTAAGAAACGGCTCATAATGCACTGGACCCTGAAATCTAATCGTAGTAAATGTAAGACGGCTAACTGAACAACTACAAGGAAGTTTGGGTTCTAAATTGTAATTTACTAAATTGTTGCTTGTAAAAATATTTAATCTTTAATTAAGAAGGAATATATTTATACAGTTCACCAAGACGGAAAAATACGATTTGCTGGTTCAAATTTCAACACTTAATAATATCGTCTACTAAATATATTTTACCATCAGGTCGAAGGTTCCAATGGACAGAAGTCCGAAGTGGAACAGCCAGAGTTAAACAAGATTAATGGATGGAAGATCATTTTTGCTCCACCATGTTTTCAGTCTTACAATAATTAATTTTAAGTTAAAAAACTAACTTATATTAATGTTAGTTCAAGTTGTCATGGAGCGTCTTGGTAATTAATATGGGAGTCCCAGGCTTAAATGGGAAACTAATATTAATTTGTCATTTCGGATCATGATGAGATGAAAAATCGGATATGTAATATGTACAATGTACATGGGTCCGACATGGAGGTACTTTGTTCTCCGGAACATTCTCAACAAATTGGATAGATATGTTGTCTATCTGCACACGAGTATATCATTTCCCGCGATGTAACGGAATATCACATTTTAATGAAATTTGGTAGCTTTCTATCATAGCACTGCCCAAATTGGCTTCCAAAAAAAATCCACGAGTCCGAGACATTTCAATGTATTTCAAGTGGCACATTGAGAAATAATCGCACTATGACATCAGAGGAGCGAGGAGGCCACGCCAAATATACGCGCCATGAAATGAGGGATCCAGGAAGTCTTATAGATTATAGGATCATATATGAATTGAAATAATTTGCACATTCCTAGAATAAATTTATTAAATAGAAAGAGAACAATATCCAAATTAAGATACAAAATTGAAGGGTATAGAAAAATATACCACGTATAAATGCTTCTTCTTTGTGCTATTATGTAACAACATTAATGCTCACTGCAGTATAGATTGAGTTATGAGTGCAACCCTAATTTCTGTTTCACAATTTGGATATAAGACAAAATAGTAAACAACCAGGTTTTTAGAATAAAAACACACAAACCTCTCAGTAGTACCCACTTTGGTAGGTCCCTATGAAGTGGAAGAATTTGGAGGACAGTAGAAAATGAAGATTGACCGCCAATTATAGAGACACACGAACACAAACAGGCACGCGCAGATGAGCAGGGACAGACACAGTGACATCATACATCTTACATTTACTACGGGCTTTCTTCAGGATTGAACTTGGGGTTTTGTTATACGTTTGGCTCCTCTGTTGGGTGGTCCTTTAGGTTTTTCAAATTTAGGTTTTTCAGAAATCTTTTTTGGATGTAATTCTTCTAAAAGAAATTCTTCGGTTAATTCATTTCCAGAATCTATTTCCAACTAAAACCAAAATTTAAAAACACTTTAGAATGTCTCGAACTAAAATTTTAGAAGTTAGGATTAGATTTAGTTAGCTTAGGATACGAACCTCTAATAAAAATAATAACAAAAGTACGAGTTATTAGCAAGAAAGCAATTTGTAACGAATCATTTAAAAATAAATCGGCACTTCATTACAATCAGATATAGCGAAGCCAGTTTTGACCTTTGAGTTTTGAAAATGTGAACACCTTACTTTAATCGCTCTTTTCAATACCTGGACCTTTTTTCTACGAAATATTCACAGAAAGTATGTCCAATTTTAATGGTATAAAAGCAACCTTAGTAAATAATTTTCAGAAATCAAGAAACTTATTTTTACGAGCCTTGTTGGTCTACTCTTGCGAAAGGATCATCAACTAACGAAAACATTAATGAACAAGACTTCGCTTCTCTTTAAGCGGCCAAGGCATGGTGATGAAAAAAGAGATATGGTTTTAAGATGTTATGTTCTTCAAATGATGTGTATTACATGGTAGGCAGGGTTAGGTTTTCTTTAGAGAGCTCTTATGGATCCCAAAATTTAATATCCTCAGCCGTTTTTTTAGTTTTCATATGTGCGTTCTATTTATTTTAACTAAAGAGACAGATAAAATGATGTCTTTATTTCGATCTGAACATAAGAACTTGAAGGGTTTTAGACGTTTACTAAAACTAGAAGAAGAAATATAATTGAAACTTACTCTTTTGTCAACAACAAGTCCTAAACTTTGAAGATTATCCAAAAGTGGTGCTTTGCAGCTTGAATACAACATTCTTTCTTTAACAGGAAGCGACGAGTAGCCTGGCATGGAGTAAATAAATACTGAAAAAAAAAATAAGAACACAATTATTATAGAGACTGAAATTTTGAGTACCTTTCCAGGATATAAAAATGCATCCTTGGAGGGGGTGTACACACCGCACACAGTCCCATTCTTTTAGAAATAAATTTAAGGGGGAAACCTTCCCCTCCCTCACTTTTTAACAACCTATTCAAATACATTTATTAAAAATACCGCACATCAAATCTCAATGCCGCAAACCACCGATCAACTCCGAGAAAGTACAAATAGCAATCGAACAGATTTACTCACCAACTGAATCAACTGACTGTCCCTCATAGATGTGTTTAAAATTAAACAAATGATATCTCGCGCTATCTGAGGGTATCATTGAAGGTAACTGTTTCAGCGTGACTTCACCAGATTGCACCAAATTTATTGTTTCCGCTTGCAGATCTGTAATTGAATATTACAAAATGAAATATGTGTATATAATGTACGTGTAAATGAGTTTCTTTGTGCTTAGGCCAAACAGCCTTGTCATATTTTTTGTGGGTTTCACAGCATTACTAAGATCCTCAAGTACTAAAAATCTCTTAAATCTTCTACTAAATCAAATCTTTTTACTCTGGTGATTTCGCCACTGATCGCTAGTCACATTAGTAGATACTCAAGTCAAAAATTGTATGATGACCCCGTCGGAAATTGAACCCGGGTAGATTTAAAAAGTATCAATACGAAATAGTGTGAACCATTTTTTATGATCCTGAACAAAGGCGAGAAGNCTTAGGCCAAACAGCCTTGTCATATTTTTTGTGGGTTTCACAGCATTACTAAGATCTCTTAAATCTTCTACTAAATCAAATCTTTTTACTCTGGTGATTTCGCCACTGATCGCTAGTCACATTAGTAAATACTCAAGTCAAAAATTGTATGACGACCCCGTCGGAAATTGAACCCGGGTAGATTTAAAAAGTATCAATACGAAATAGTGTGAACCATTTTTTATGATCCTGAACAAAGGCGAGAAGGGGAAAAAAATCAGGTAAAAAATGTATTTAGACTCTCACCTATTTTAAATTGAACATAATTGTACTTATTTTTAATAAGCTTATGCACACTGGACTCGGCATCTGGTAAAAGAGGAAAAGCGACTCCAGATAGAGTCTGTGTCCGGCTGTCTATACTAATTTGGCATTGGGTTGATGATTCAAATTTACGAAGTTCGGCTCGTTCCTCCTCTTGCATTGTTAATGGAGCGGGTGCCTTTACCGCTCTTTTATGAAGTTCGTATCCATGTGAGGTAACATCCACCTGAAAGTAAACATATTATAGACCAGGCAAACAATTTTAATGAATTTTGATGTATTACTTCATAACTTCACAAGGATTCATTTTTTGAGCGTAACTATAGTAAAAATGTTTCGTTGTTGAATTGAACCATATCTTTTTTCCTTTAAATGGCCTCAAAAGCCTTTCGGCCACCCATAGCCAGCCCAATTGATATTAATAGAAATAAAAAGCAATCAGATATAGTTTTCGACGAAATCTATTTTAATCGTTTTTAAATTGTGTCATTTTATTTACACCAGTCATGGTGACACAGAGCTATGTATAAAGTATTTTAATTTACTTTTCAAGTCGAACAGGTAAAAAAATAGTAACTACTAGCTGTTTCGCTGGCACTTCGCTACGATCCTTATATTTTTTTTTTNTATTTTTTTTTTTTAAGGACAATGAAATTTGGAGGGAGAGTATGGGTTTGTGTCCACCATGATTAGTGCAACATTTAAACGTTCCGCCAGGAGCCTTAGAGGCACGGCCATTCTGACTTTTTACTTTTTTCACAATTTTATTTGGCCCTTTCCCCTTTGCAGAAAATGTCCTAAAATCAGGACTAAACGGTCACTTAAAACATTCTCGTTTTGAGTTTATATGGTGTCGCGGCAAACTTTAAGATATCGGACCGTGACTGTCCGATTTTGGTGAATGAATTAGAAATTTGGCCGTAACTTGAATACGGCTGGAAACGGCTGGACATATTTTAGTTCTGATAAATAATTCTTCTGGTGCCGTGGATCATGATTTTGGGGGGTCCATTCCCATCAATCGCCATCTGCTACCGTTTGGGCTGTGGTATTGTAACAGACAACCTCTACCACATAGGTACACACAAATTTCCGATTTATATATTAAGATAAAATATTAGCTTTACATCTAAGAACAATGTTACTTACTGGAACGGTGGCGTGAATTTCTTCTTTAATTTGTCCACTACCGAATTCTAATTTCAGAGTAGCTTTTGTAGAAGCATACAACATTTTTTGACGAACAGGAGAATCATCGGGAGACCAAAATATTAAAAGCCAATCATGTCCACCCGTTTCATTTTTTGTATCAAATCTGATAACATAGAACATAAAAATACTTTTATAGCTGGAAAGTGAGGACTTGATTACATTTGAAAAAGTGCGTAGGGGACGCGGTTGCGAATGACTGCTACATTTACATCAAAATCAATTTACATAGCTATTTTAACTTTGATTGATATTACACAAAAAGTTATATAAAATATTGAAGTACGTGTAGTGATGGTAAACACACGTGTAATAAAATTACACGTCAAACATTGTGAACTAAACGACCCCGCACAAACAAATAAGACGCTGAAGTTTTAGTAAGAGGTAAGTTTTAGAGTATCTATAGATGATCAATGGACGATGGTCAAAAAGTAAACAGGTTTTGAGATAGGTAGGTGGCTACGAATTAAAAAGTGGGTGCCTACGAATTAAAAAAATACTCACAAATGAGAAGAAATATGGAAAAATACTTTTTTAATAATTTTTGATGCGGTTCTTTTGATATTTGCGCTGTGCTAAACGTATCCTAGAAACTAATACATTGAGCCTCATAACTTTTGAACATTGTCCAAATTTTTATTTCTTTTTGTTTACTAGAAACTAATACATTGAGTTAACAATGTATTTTTTTTATGAAAAATTAGATTATGTTAACAAAAAGACCAAACGAACTATATGAAAAATCAGGTTCGAACCGCGGAAGTGGCAATATTTTACAAAAATGTGACTTAAAAAAAGAAATGAAAATTCAAACGTTATAAGACCCACTGTATACGGGTTTGGTATACACAGCTTTCCATTTTTCAATCATTCACATTAGTTTTGTAACCCCATCAAAATGTGCTGACTCTTACCTATACAAAATATAGCATGGTTGTGCTTCCTCAACTAAACTAGGAACATATTTGTCAAAGTCCTGCGTCCATGTACCAACAACTTTTTTGTGTCCACTTAATACAAGAGCCTCTGCAAGAAAACAATCAATATTTCATAGAAATCTTTTTCATATACAGGGTGTCCCAGTTTACGAGGACAATAATTAATGGGCTTATTCTAGTTGCCAATACCTATCAAAAATGTTCCCTTCAACTTTTTAATAAAAGCTTTGTTTTTGAGTTATTCGCATTTTTCATCTTTTTACTTTCTCTTCCATAGAAGATAAAGTATTGTATTCGTGCAGAAATTTTAGAGATATTTTGGCTGAAAAAATCGTTTGACGGGAAGCCAAAAGCCAAAATAAAGATCAAATATATTCGGCCATATTGTTTTTGGGCCATATTTTCAANTATTAATATCAGGATATTTTTTTCCGTTTTTGTCCCAAAAAAATAATGTTGAGCAACCGTGGGAGAGTCCCGTTGCTTTTTTCGAAGTTTACAAAAATATCAAAAAAAAATCAAGTTAGCTCAAAAACGAGGCACTAAGTCAATCAAACTTTCTGGTCATGAAAGTAATTTTATCTGAACAGAAATGTTCCATGTGTTCCAAAATTATCTTCAAATTTTCAAAAAAAAAGTATGTCCAAGAAAGTTATGAACATATTTGTGACGTCAGGCGTACACGTGTAAAATAGATGAAAAACGCGAATAACTCTAAAACAAAGCTTTTATTAAAAAGTTGAAGGGATCATTTTTGATAGGTATTGGCATCTAGAATCAGCCCATTAATTATTGTCCTCGTTAACTGGTACACCCTGTATATACATACATATATTTATGTATTAAATTTGGGTATTGGCATTCCCATTTGGCATAAAATGTGAATATGTAATTGAGATGGATTAAAATTTAATCCGTCATACATTGGGTAACCAGTCGTCCCATTTTTCAAACTCTTTACATAACATATATTACGTTTTATTTTACATATCATTTTCAAAAAATAGATACCCCAAAGTAACAATGGTCGGGGAAGCGAGACTATAAATAACATCTTTTATTTTACATACCATTTTCAAAAAATAAATAACCTAAAGTAACATTGGTGCGGAAAGCGAGACTTACAATAACATGTGTTTTATCTTACATACCATTTTCGATAGAAATTTTGACCACTCTGATTTTTTCATCGCGTATAGAAGCAAAAAATTTCTTTAGAGTTTCATTAGCTGAAAATTAAAGATTAAAATAAAATTAGAAGAGGTTTCTTCTTTTGCACTCTACATGGTGCGACAAGACCGACTGACAATTTTTGAACAGCGCCAGCACAAGAGAAGTGGGGGATGTAGAAAGGTGGGAGGGGTGTCATACATGCATTAGGTATTGATATTTTATTAGAGAGCGAGAGGGTAGAACATTTTGTTAGTCTACCTAAAATTATCATTTATTAATTAGTCGTCATCATGTCTTCAGATACATTTGTTAAATCAGGAGGGAGTGTAATTAAGACTCAGAGAGCTTTGTGCCACCATTTTAATATCAGTGGACGTATCAATATTCCTCCTCGGAACACAATTCATGAGTGGATGCGAGTGTTTCCCACACATTGCGCACACCATCCAACACAGAGTTCGAGAGACGTTCATTCGTAGACCTAATCGTTCAACACGAAGGCATTCAAAAGCATAGGGTATAAGTGATGGATCACTAAGAACTAGTATAGTGCGCACCGAGTGGGAAAGTCCGTATGCTTAAACACTTACGTTTCCAGTTCCTCTAAACACTCGCACCCACTCACTGCAACGTCTACCGATTTTAAAATGGCGGCGAAAAGCTCTCTGAGTCCTAATTACACCCTCTCTTGATTTGCAAATGTATCGTAAATGAAGACTTTGTACTCTCCACTCCATGAAGACACAATGACGACTAGCAAAATATTCCTTCCCCTCACTCTCTCTAATAAAATTTCAATACCTAACGCACCGTATGGCACCTATCTACATTCTTTAATTCTCTTGTACTGGCTGTTCAAAACCGTCAGTCGGCCGTAACGCATCCTGTATATCTGTCATCATTAAATAATGAATGCTAAAAGTCTGGGTGCACTGGCCATGGAAGATTTCGACTTTTATAGTATTACTAAAATCTGACACCACTGAGAAGTACCCTCCGGCCCGGGGTCAAAAATATAGTGGCACGGAAAGTGTTAAAATATAGACTCCCCATTATTCCGCTAAAATCAACAGCAACTACTACTTGGGTCTAATGAATGTCCGACGACACCTAACTGCGGTGATAGGATAGGAACTAGGGTACTGAACACGGCAAAATCATTGTCTTCGAAAGTATTAAAGAATGTTAACTTTTAAAATAAATTAAAACAGCGACAGCATAGGCTTAGTAATGGAGTTCCGAGCAAGTCGTATAAGCTACACTTATGATTAGAGAGAGTGTGTGAAAAAAACGAGCCACTTAAAATATTTCGAGAATGATTTGGAATTTTGAGACTGAAATCTCACGAACTTGTGGATCTTTTTTGGAAACCAAAATTTGGGCAATGCTGTGCTAGAAAGATACCAAATTTCTTTACAATGTGATATTCCGTTACACCAAGGGAAATGATATAGAACACGTGATGTTTTACTTCAATAAAGATAACTTCACTTCTCTTTCATTTCTTGCCAAAACTGAAGAGCTACGTCAGAACAAAGTTATGCTAAAGCTTAACATAAACTTGGAATAACTCCGGTCTTGTTTTGCTCACTTTCATTCTTTCTTTTTATTTTACATCTTAAAAAATGTATTACAAAAAGGGTAGTCTTATTTAAGATTTCAACTCCGGCACCTCACCCAATGTTGTCAAAATTTTGACAACTTCTAGGAAAATGCGCCCTTCCAAATAGAAAACTACGTATTTTTCGAAATTCCCATGTGTTCTCAAGATATTTCGAGTGGCCTGTTTTTTTTTTGTTTTTCAAACATCTTGTATAGATTTTTGATCACATAATCATCAAGACAAAGCATTTATATATAATTTTTTGAGGAACTGGACACAGAACCCTAAAAGATATCTGACTGATTACGATTTTCATTAATTCGAAATCGACACGGAATTTTAAAATAAATGAGTCATCACAAACACACAAGTATTTGGACAGTGAGTCACTCCCACATATATTTATCACAAATTTGAGCACATAAAATTTAATTAGTTCTAAAAAAAATGTTTGAGTCGTCAACAAAAAACGGTGCAGTGGTTTGAATTTATTTAAGTAGGTAGTGTAACCGTAAGCCAATTCTTTAAGATATCCGATTATATTAGGTATTACATACAGACAACTCAGGTTGTTTGTATGTAAATAACCTTTATAATGGCTCTTGCCACTTAACGGTGGCCGATGCTAATTGCATTTGGACCAACTAGGCGCTACAAATTTACTAAAGGCCTTTTAGATTCTAGGTAAAGAAAAAGGACCAGAGAAAATCTCTTTAAAATGAGTATGAAATGCAGAGCCTTCCGCATAACAAGCGAGTGACTTACGACACGACCACGAATTCCGAGATTAGCTGATCCCGATATATGCGGAGACATATAAGAGCAATGAAAAAAACTTAGGTAGCATTCTCCATCGGATCTTGTAACTAATCACATAATTATGTTTTTTTTTCTTCTGGTAGTGATTGACAGTAACGATAATTTTCGAGGACCGCCTGGACCCCATGGTCTAAATTCAATTAGTATCGGTCACCGTTAAGTTAAAAAAAAAAGTGGCAAGAGCCATTATAAAGGTTATTTAGAGCTGGAGCAACAGCACGGTAGTAGAGTGAAACACATTCGACTCGATCCGTCTATATTTAGCTTTGAGTTTACTAAGGGGTGGGTGGACGTGTCAGGTGACCAACAAAACATGTCAGGGCACAAGACATATTACTACTCTAAATATAACAATACTTTTCGTCCTCTTTCTTTGACTTTAAAATAGATTTCAATAAATAAAAATATTTCTTAAGAAAACATTAATAAATTTTAGCTAGAAAAGCAATTTAGGTTTAAAAATTCTATCTGTAATGGATAGTAGGAAAGAAAAAAGTAAGAAAATATTTCCTTCACTCAAAGACAAGCGGGATTATATCGTACGAACATACTGGTAAGAAATCACTCTTCTTCAAAGCAAACTTGGAACATAAAAATGACTTTTCAAATTGTCCCAGACAATCATACACCTCTGCCATTAATAAATACAATTTGCTTTGGAACATCAAATCATTGTTATTTTGTAAAGAAACATGAATTCTGTTCAAAGCCGAGTGCAAATGACCTAACTTATATTCAATACAGCACAAATAATACAAACTTTCAATATGGTCACTTTTCACACTGTTAACATTATCAAAACAAAATTTGGCATTCAATAAATCAGAATGATCCATGAAATAAATTCCCAGACTTAGAAATATTTTATAGCTATGATCTGATATTACAAAATTTTGGGGTTTCTCGTTGGTGGGACACGCAGAAGTGACGTCACAAATGTGAAACATTTCATTTAAACATTGCAAATAATTTTCAACCGAGTCAAGTTTGATATATATTTTAGCAATCATAGACCAGAGATCCAACAATAAGATCAACTTCTGTGATAACTTCTCGCGACATATTTGAGCTGTATACAATTTCCGTGTAAGAACAATTACATGCCGCTTCACTTGAGCGGATCTTCCTCTTTTAACATTCTTATCGCATTTGGGATGAAATAATTTATCTTTTTGTTTTGTTTGTTTATCTTCACTTGCCCTTTCAAGAGTTGTGTCACTTCTTACTTTAAGTGTGTGATCTTTATCGAAGCTAATATTTTCATTTGCATGAAAAGTGGATACATTCGATAGATTTACGCCCATAGAGTCATTCTCAATATCAAATAGATGTTGATTCGAACGGAGGAAATAAAGCGCTCCATCTGTGTCACCGTATAAGTTCTTCCATATGGAAAGACCTTCCTTCAAAAAGGTGAGAGCTCCAATGAAGTCATGTCTACTCAAACAAATATAGGCTTGAGTCATATACAACTGAACATTCTCGGGATACTCCTTCACAACACTATTTAGCAAGTCTTCAGCAAAATCTATATTTCTAGCGGATTCTAATAACACTAGTAAATGTAAACTGGGAAGGTGTTCATTTTGTAATCTCAAAGCTTTTTTTATAAATGTCATGGCATCAGAGATATTTCCTTCCTGAGCAGATATTAAAGCGAAAAAATAATTAGTCAGATGATTATTGTGATCAGAAGCAAGAGATAGTTGACAAAATATTTTGGAAACATCAAGCCAGTTCAATTCGTTCTTTTGTTCGTTACAAAGTTTGCCAATCAGTGATTCTATTTTTTCTTCTCTCTTATGTACATTGGTCGCATTTTGCAAATCATTCTGGTTTGGATTTCTACGAAGGCGGCATTCCGATTTATTATTGTTAACAAAGTTATGTATCAGACACATTAAATGGCCACAATGATCAACCTTATTTATTCCATAGTCAACAAAAACTTTATCGTTTACATCTGAATATGAAATTTGTTCATTTTTGTTTTTAAATTTTGGTTTATAAATATTATTCAATTTACATTCATTTTTAAATTTCCAATAATATCCAATAGATAAATATAAATAACATTTAGCTTCGACACGATCATTTTTAATTTGATTAGAATTAATTATTTTATAACACCATGCAATGCCATCATTGAATAAATTTAAATGCATATAACAGATTTGTACAATCATAAATTTAATATTAAAATCATTTCGAATGGTTGATAATAAGATAAAATAATCCAATGCTAATTTATAAAATCCAGATTTTTTCAAGACAAAAGCATATTGAAGTAAAATATTGGAATTGTAATTCGAAAAGTTGACAATGGTTTCTAATACAGCTTGTAATACATTGTATTGATTAAACTTTACAGTGGACACAACAAAATTATTGGTTACTTCATACAGAAGATCAATATTAATAAATCTGATTGAATGAGATTGATTTAATTTCCAACCAAATATAATGGTGGTTCTTTTTAATAAAAGCAGCAATAATATTTTTTCGAATTTGTTTTGCGGTATAAAAGTTTTGGTGGATAAGACTTCATATTTTTCATCAAGATCTTCAACTCCAAATAATAAATCTAATATATGTTTATCAAATGATAGCGTTGGAAATTGGCATATGTCCATGATAAAATGCAGATCAATACAATTATGTTTTATTTAAATGTAAAGGGAAGAAATAAATTCCTGAAAGCACACAGACATAGGAAGGTTCTTTTTATTACCTCATTGTGGCTTTCTTTTCTTCTTTTATACGTTCCTATTTAAGTTGTACTCCATAAATTAATAATTAGGGGGTAACAATAATGCTGATTGGCTAATCATTTCATATTATGATTCATTCTTGACATATTATGAACAACAATAATATTATTTGTAATTTTTATAACAGTCACTTTCTATTTTATAACGGTCAAAATGGCATCTTACGCAAACAACAGTTGGTATTTTCAGAAGACATCTGTCCATTTGACGCTGAACAAAATTTGTTTTACTTCTTCTTTTTTTTTTTTTTTTTCATTATTAAAAAAAACAGTCATTATCATTATAGCATTACATGTTCATTGAAAGTCGTTTATCATTAAAAAAAAATGGGTGTCTAAGTGTACGTAATTAATATGATTGTTCTTTGAAATATTTAAGTTTGAGAAACACATTTTACTGAACTGTTTTGTCATTTGCACGGAACCCCGCGTATGTAACTGACAGGAATGCCAGTTACATACAAACCAAATTTAAATAAAATCACTCGAGGCTAAGTAACAAAAAAGTCTCTAACATCGTGCAAATTGTTTTTTATTCTGCTCATGTAAAATTACCCCCCACCCCCCGGTAATTTTCCCCCCAGTCGATTCCAGGAGTTCATTATTTTCAAAATAAAATGTATCTTATGAAAGATACGTTGTAGGGGAGGTTGATGTTGCTCTTATGCTTGCCATCCATATCTGCTCTCTGCTCTGTATATATGCTGTCTAATAAAACGGTGGATAACTAGACTCATAAAAGCACGACTGTATGCATGCCCCCCCCCACACACACACACACACTTTTTTTAAAAAGAAAATATTGCACTTAGATACCCTTGCACAAACTAGTACCTAGTTCTGTGAACTGTAGATTTTAGATTTCATTCAATTAATGTGGCCCCATACTTACCCACGACCCAAAAATCGGGGAATTCTATGAACGTAATAAATATACATTGCGAGATTCATCAAAATCGGACAAGTTCGATAAATTATCACCCCCACCCCTGACAAAAATTCCGCCTACGGTTCTTTAAATCATAAAAATACCGTGAGTCTACAGCAATACCACCTTCTTTTTTTGTACCGGTCTCCCTAGAAAAAATAAAAAGTTAATGGTAATAAGAGTATGACTCATTCATTTTGAATCAATGACCTGTGATGTGAGGTTGGGATAGACTTAAGTCAGACATATGACATAGCAGAAGTAGAAATTGGAGTCATACGGAAAGGGCGCCATGCTCAAGATTATAAGTATGTAAAGCAAATAGGCGAGACAGAATTCAAGAGGAATGTGTAATTTTTACAAGGGGGAGACAAGAGGAAAAATAGATTAAAATCTGGTGGCTTACCTGTGATTCCTGTTTGGTGTGACATATTTCTTCTAAAAATTTAACAGCCCTTGTTCAAAAAAATATCTAATTAGAACAAACTAACAATATTCTATAAATTTGAACTAATGTCATATCAAAATTCACTGCAAAGTAGCACAGAGTTTAAGGTAGAAGAGAGATAGAAAATAGATAAAGAATACAAAGATAATCAACTCCAAGAAGTCCAAGATAATCAAAATCAAAATTTGATTGATGATTTTTTTGCCAGAGAATAAAATCTCGAACAGTGTTGCCAAATTCTCATGAGAGTTCAGGGGGATTTGTGATCGGGGAGAAATGTTGAGGCAATGGGGCTTTCCCAAAAAAAAATTTTTTTCGATTTAGTGATGGTTTCTAAGGTAAAATAACCTGAAAAACACGAATCCGCTGTCAAAAAATCTTAAATCTCCCTTCTAAGCATAGAAAATGCCTCTCAAAGGTCGTCTTTGGTTGTTTACCGTACACGTCATCCACACGTAAACAAAGATTTTGATGCACCATTCGTGGCTTGTATTGTAAATCGAGTAGTGCTTGTTATTATTAATTTTTATTTTTAAAATATTATTTTATTTTAAGTTATAATTTTAATTTAAAATGTCGACCATATCACTAGATGAGGGTTTCGTAAAGGCAGACAGCAGAAATTTACCAGTTGTAAAGACCTTTACAATGGCAATTTTTTTAAGTCCGCAAACTTTATTTCGCCTGAAAGACCGAAAGGTAAGTATAAATAAATTTATTTTTAAAAAGAAGTATAACTTCTCACGCGCGTACATAAATACACGCAGTCATTTTTTTTTTTTTAATCACAATACCTACGGCACCACCAGATACTACTGACCAACATAATAATCATTTCTCTATCCTTTGCAGAAGATTTCATTATTTCTTATGTCTTGTGCATAACAAAAAGCGTACCAAGTAAAAAATTTCCACTAGTAAAAAAAAATTAAAAACAAAATGAGGCCCGAGATAATTGATCCGAATGGAGTGAGGTCTACTTTTAACACAGCGATTTTTCTATTGGTACTACCGGGCCCGGTAGTACCAATAGAGGGAAAAATGTGGGGAATCCCCCCAGGCCCGGGATTTCCTATAAGACCCGGTGAGAAAATTATCATAATGAAAATTTTCAAGTTTTTTTCAGAATAATAAATAAATCAACTTGAAAGTTTTGAAAAACATTCATTACACACAAAATCAGAAGTTTAGCGATAGTGGGCTAATAAGGGACAATGGCTATTTACAGGACACTGATTTTACAATATAGTGAGATCTTTCAGCTTGTACAGCAATCATAAATAATGGTATATTTCGTAAACAGTACATCTCAAAATCAAATTATGTGTTGCCAAGAGAAGCGTACAAGCCTTTTCACATCAACTACGTGAATTGCCTACTTTTACTATTATTACTGCCCATACGGTGATTTTAGAATAAGAATTATAGAGGAGCCCGTAATTTTTTCCTCCGGCCCGGATTTTCTGTTTACGGCCCTGGGTACTACAATAACTTTCGAAAGACTCAGGTTTCCAATTTTAATTAAATTTGGTATAGACAAAAATAGACTTTCATTATATTTATGGAATTAACTGACTAGGTTTTGGTCCCAATAGAGGAACACCGCTATTACAACATCAGGTTATTCGTGTAAATGGTGATCATTTCAAGTGAGTTCGGTCTACAGCTCACAGAATACCTAGCGTGTGTACCTATTGGTTGATGATTTTGAACCTATCAGGGAATAATGTTATGAACTCTCATAATCCCTAGTGGGCCCTATGAAAGTTTAGTCCCTAATGAAGTTATACGCTTTGTGGGCTGATAGGTGAGGGCCTAAGTATTTCAATTTAACTTTAATCAAAATTGGTTGAGTGGTTTGACCTTTACAAGTTTGGCCCATAAGATGATATAAAAAATCAAAATACAATTCGCGTCGCGACGTGTGGAGAAATCGTTTTGTTGCCCTTCCCGAATTACAATAAAAAAAAGCTTCAAAAGTAATGTCCTTTATTTTGGTTTTCATCAGACAAAACTTCTATACATTCTGTACGATTGCATAATAAATAATGTGTACCTATTATAATATTATGCGCTCTATGCATGGAAGAGAAAGTAAAAATGCAAAATTAATTTTTTGAGTGACACTAATAATATTTGATTATTTAAGAAACTTCGAAGGCAAATTAAAAGTATTGAACATCGCATGTTATCAAGTGTTGTCATGGAAACCAAAAGATGTTTTGATAGGTAAATAAAGGCATCTGTGAGGAAGTCAAATTTTTTTTTCGTTGCAAATTAGCAAATTGGGCTGATTGTGCCTTGTTGATTGGTTGTGTATTTTGAATGTGCATTATTGATTGTTTGTGTATTTTCAATTTGTCATACCCTCTATTTTTATGTAGATAAGTTTGTTGATCTCTACATTTCTTTTCTTTAAACGAGTCAACGGACCGATCACTGATTGATTGATGTAAGATCCTAACGAATTGTCGGTAAGATGTAGATGATAGTGCAGAGTATGCTACATAAACATTAGTATACGCAATTTTGTATTGGATTGATTGAATTTAGCGGTACTCGGTACTTGCGTTCAGGCCAAAGTTCTAAATTCTTCGAAGCTTTATTCAAGAGTTTTATTCAAGTAAATTTGCCAAGCTGAAGCGGCCAATTGAACTCCGAGTCAGTGCTCTGATCACGATCCCGAAACACCTGGAAATCGATTGTGCCTACAATACCAAAAGGAAGTTAAAAAATATGTCATTTCTACGTATATTACGTACATTTAAATATTAAATGCTCCCGAAACAGCAGGCAATCGATTGTGTCTAGGCCTACAATACCAAAACGAAATAAAAAAAAATGTTTGAAAGTACTAACATTTTTACGTATATTTGAATATTCGGTAAGCGTAGTTTATGGTTTGTACTTTCGAGTGTTTGTATAACGTTTGCCATTTGGTGTATGATTAAAAAAACCTTAAGGTTAAAATTACATAGGTAGTGCTTGTTGGCAGCTTTTCACTGCTACTAAAAATTAGGGATCTTAGTCATTGTACAACAACTTATGAGAATCTGTTAAAGGCCTCCTCAAATTCCAGTGGACCATACATGTTTAGATGATTTGGTAACTGCAGCTTCATCTTTACCTTTAGCAGTCCGTGCGTGCAGTATTGTAAAAAAAAGGGGGGGTACTTTGAGTGCTATTGTTATGTTTAATAATATGTACCTAATAACTGGGGATTGCAATCCCGCACGAATGCGGGATACCATACCCTCAATCCCGCAAAAATTTCCTAATTTTCAATTGAAATTTTGTTGTATTTACTACTTCATGACAGCCATGACTTTAACTTTTACTTCCTTTTTATAATTACCTACATGGTATTAAGTTTATAATAAAGGGTCATTTTCTTGGTAAAGGTATGCATGCATATTACACATTACACCGATTACACATAGTACCTAGTATCTTTTCTTTCTGGTCAGACATCTCTTCCCTACCCAAAAGAATTCCGATATAAGACAATGATAATGACAAAGAGACAAAGGCACGTATACGGGATACGGGCGTACGAACAGTAAGAAAACCTCTTGATTCTGAGAGAGCAGGGAACGCATTCTTTGAAGACCTTTTTTCCTTGCCGCTTCTTATTAATCCCCTGATTCCAAGTTTATTTCCCATTCTTGCTCTTAGTAAAAAAAAAAATGGAAAACATTGAATTTTGATCAATTATTTTAAGTTGAACTCTTGAATAATGTATAAGAAACCACTAAATCTGAAACATAAGATGCGCACCAAAATAGAACATTGATAAATAAGTGCGGAATCCCGCGGGATTGCAATCCCTAATAATAACCAATATATCTTTCTCAAAAATTACTTTTATTCAAACAGTAACTATGATTTGTCTTATGTAGAAAAAAAAAATCGGCCGAAGCTAATTTTGCTTCCGAGTGAACACGGGTCTATGCGACTCATGATAACACTCAGCCTACTTTCTTCATCTATTATTAAATTTGTAAGTATTTTTTTATGTTTTGTGATGACTCATGTATAGTAGTTGTACACAGAAATTTAGAAAATGCAGTGAGAATGGCCCAAAACGATATTATTAATGTGCAAAAATATTTCTCCAACAATGACATTTTTATAAATCAAACCAAAACACAAGCCATGGTTCTAGGATATATACAGAATAAGCAGATAATATGTCAGAGACTCTACTGAGTATTGGTTATGAGACGCAATATAACTGTCCAAATATAGAATATAGATCATCATGTAAATATTTGGGTATAAATATAGACCATCTCTTTAAAAGGACCGATCATATAAAACAGTTAAGCCAAAAATTAAGAACATTAAACTTCGCCTTAATAGACTCTTTGTTGCTATATGGAGTCACCCTGTATGAAAGTGTAACAGCATATATTATGGAACCACTTAACAGCGTCCAGCGTACGATTATTAAGAACCCGTATCCTGATCATCAGCACGACCCATTCATGACCCCTCAACAACTATGAACCCGTCGTCATCAAAAATAACTATCATGAAGATAAATATAAAAAGAAAAATCACGCAATATATAGGTTATGGTGACAGAAATATATTACTTCCCTTGTCTATACAAAATATGGGAAAAACTCGGGCCTTGATCATACCGAATTCAATTAATATAATTTAGAATAGATAGAAAGCGAAGACAAAAAGAATATTGTTAGTCGTTTAAAACAAAGAAATTTTAGAAAATTAAATCAATGTCAGAATCGAACCGTGTGGGCGGGTGTTCGCGGGGGAGCCGCCCTCCTCCGTTCATTTCCACTTCGGTTGTATTAGAAGGAGAAGAACCATACCTCCTGAGAAGTTCTAGGAAGCTTAGGAGGTTATCTATTCAATTGTAATAATTATTTGTATGAAATAAAGTTGAATTTTTCACTGAATCAATCTTCTTCTTTGCTCCAAGAATTCGCTACAGATGCTGTACTCCAGACATCGTCTTTTTGATCCTTTTTATTATTTTATTTACTATAGAGGGAATAGTTCCTGTAATTACCAGCTATATCTTTATTATTTTATTTAGTATCGAGGGAAAATAGTTCCTGTAATTACAGCTATATATTAATTATTTTATTTAGTATTGAGGGAATAGTTTCTATAATTACCACCTATTTGCAATTTGTTTGAAAATTTTTGACTCAGGGGGAAGTAATGCTTGGGTTTAGTATATTTTGAAGGTGGAAAGTATCCATAGTCATAAGATGTTGGCATGTAGAATAGATGAACTGGGTTCCTGATTCTTGCACAGCCATATTTCTCAATATTTCCTGTAACTGAAAAATAATAAAAAAATAGAGTGAAGGTCCAGTGATTAGCAGATGTAAACATTGTTGTCACAGTGTGATGTTTGGATCTACGTCCCAGAACAAGTTGTAGTTTACTACACACCAAAATTGTCATTCACTTCCTCTCAGTTTTCTAGAATGAGGAACATTCATTAGTCTGTCTTCTCTAGAGGCTTTTCGAAATTGCTGGAAAATTCCAGGTTCTCTAACCAATCCTTTAATTCTTACACACAGGGCGGCTTTAGGGGGTTGGGAGTTTAGGAAAAATAGACCCTCTTTGTGATATTTTTTAAAAAAAGATCTTAATGAATTGTGCTCGTGTTATGTCACATTAAAGGAAAGTAGGTTTATAAAATTTTATTTTGGCTAATCTAGTTTGTGGCTGTAATCTACTTTTGGGGAAAAAGCAAAGCTTTTCCCCCAAAAGATCATAGACCTCTTTACTTCTTTCATGTATTCCGAAAGGAGTACACGGAAGAGTTAAATTATTTTTTTCTAAAAAAAATATCAGGAACCACTTCCAGTTTTTTTATCGCAAGTTTCTCACTTCAACCGTTTTAAAGAAAAAATGTAGTCCTCTTCTTGTTTGATTCAACTTGTATAGAGATGTGCATGTTATTAAGAAGACTTCGGATGATTTTCCGCCGGCACAGACACATACTAGTATCATGTACATTCTATACCTACATTAGATTATGCTATTAAGAAGGCTTCGGATGATCTTCCGCCGGCACAGGCACATACTAGTATCATGTACATTCTATACCTACGTTAGATTATGCTATTAAGAAGTCTTCGGATGATCTTCCGCCGGCACAGGCACATACTAGTATCATGTACATTCTATACCTACATTGGATTATGCTATTAAGAAGGCTTCGGATGATCTTCCGCCGGCACAGGCACATACTAGTATCATGTACATTCTATAGATTTTGCATTCTTTCTTGACCAATAAAATAGTGAGTGATAAGTTGCCTTACCTCCTTCTTTAAAATATTCGTAATTCATTTTCTATTCTCCCCGCAGAATAGTAAATTCCAGAAATAGTTTTATTTTTCTTGAAATCAAACAATATTTAAATATAAAATGCAGATAGAAAAGTTAATACAGATCTTCAAGTATATCTGAAAATGTTATTTATAATATCGCTAAATTTATGATTAAAAAAGACGTTCCATATATAAAATATGAATACTGTGTGCTTTTGTGTTTTCGCCTCTAACTCCAGAACCATAAACGCTAGCGCTAGTTAAAATTTGGTATGATTANTCAAACAATATTTAAATATAAAATGCAGATAGAATTAATTATAAAAGTTAATACAGATCTTCAAGTATATCTGAAAATTTTATTTATAATATCGCTAAATTTATGATTAAAAAAGACGTTCCATATATAAAATATGAATACTGTGTGTTTTTGTGTTTTCGCCTCTAACTCCAGAACCATAAACGCTAGCGCTAGCTAGCTAGTTAAAATTTGGTATGATTATGATTAGTACTTTATACCTGACGTGGGGTTCAGTTTAGACCATTTAAAAGTTGAACTTTGTTAAAAACTTTAAAAAATTCCTTTTTCTGAGTCATCATTATTTTCTTTTTTAAAAAAATAGACATTAATATAAGAAAAAACTCGATTAAATTGAATAATCACAGCATTACAAGATAAAAACAACTCTTCTTAAAAAGTAATGTTTTTTAATAAATAGGGCTGTAGACAGGAAAATCGTTCAAAGATTCTGAAAATCATACACCTTTATTTTTACTTTCTCTTCCGATAGAAGATAAAGTATTGTATTCGTACAGAAATCTTTCTCAGGGCCCCGTCAGTAGGGCCCAATAAGTTCCTTCAATTGACTATCGATTTAAAAGAAAACGGTCCCTTTTATTCACTTAAAATTCAAAACAATTGATGTTTGGAGCCTAAAGGGATTATTGGACTCATTATATTAAATGTTTTGCAGCTTTCAGTCAGAGCTCCCCCCCCC
>CM022874.1:35931731-35959394 GCA_012654025.1 Pachypsylla venusta
AGCCGAAGGCTGCAAAATCTTTTTAAAATAATGGTCAACATCAACAGAAAATAGAAATTTAACAATAATGTCACTAAAAGACTTAAAACTTTAGAAGAACAACATCTGCATTCGGTGATAGTCTGATGGAATGATTAAGGAAGAGAAAGTCTAGTACGGTTTTCCGTACCATGTATTCCTAGTTTATTTTATATTATTAGAACACAAAACGGGGTCCTTTGAGAAATCCCGGAGGAGAATCATCACGTCCATTATTTCAGGCGAAGGCGGCCTTTCCAATTAACTATGGCGAGCCCATATTGTAAAATATAAAATAAAAATCGAAAAGAAATTACCTATACCTAAATATTGCAACCTGTCCCAAGGTCCTGTCAATGCAACACTCAGATATACTTGACGGTCAGTAGCACAGTTTTATTCGTACTGATATAAGTTGAACTGTCTTGTAGAGTTATAGATTTTGTTGAAATTTACTTCTGTTTGAAGTTTTTGTCTTGTTGCTATGGCAATCTATATTGACAAAATAAGTTTCTTAACAATAATGCATATGTTTTGTTGAAAGTTCAAAGTTAATAACCATTAATTGAAAATGCTCACTTCAATGTCCACTTTTCAGTTTCTTCCAAGACCAAAAATACTTTAAAGCTTTTTTTATGTTTTGCAAGTAATTACTCCCTTAATTTTCTTTTGAAGAGGCTATTTTTTTTCGTGGTCAAGTCCAAAGTTTCATGTACTTATTTTTATTTTCAATAAGAAAAAAAATGTATATTATTTTGTCACAGTTTTTGGCTCCTATCGAGACACTGCACGATTTTAAGCTAATTTTTAAACTCTATGCTGAACCAAATTTACCTTGTAATGTCACAAAACGATAATACCACAGATACTCAACTGTCGCCGGACTAAGGCGGGAAATATCTCATTCGTTAACTTCACGGTTCTTTTTTTTCTTAACGTCTCTTTAACATCTGCAGTTATTTGAGACAGGGGGTTTACCATCCATTGGCTGGTAAATTATTAACCTGCTGCGCACATTTAACCTGGGTTAGTCTGGGAATATCCCGCATCACGAGAGATCGAACCTACGTTGTCGGGTTGTCACCCACCAAGTAAAACCTCTTTTTAAACAAGCCAAGTGGTTAATTTCTTCTTACGTGATGGGTTTGGATGGGGAGTTGACCAAGGATCAGGGAAACTCTTCTTGAGTCGATTTTGTACTAACAAACACGTTACAAAATATAAGCAATTCTTGTGATACCTACTCATCATATTGTTTTCCATTTTTTCAGTCAATGTCCGTCTACTTTGATTACAAGGTGAACATCAACCCTACTTATGATACAGTCCATGTTTTGTGGCATTCCCAATTGCCTCTCTTAGCGGTTGGATCCAATACCTCTGATGAAAGTGGTACAGTAACCATTTGTGATGAGTTGGTAAGTTTTACAAACTCTATTGTTTTTATTCTAAATACAAGTGAATGTTTATTAATGACTATCCTCAGTTGCCTGTGAACTGTAGACCCCATTCAAATGTGCCTCAATTAGACACCGGATGACCCAAAAAATTATCTAATTCTATTAACATAATGAATGCTCATACCAAGTTTCATAAAAATCGTGCAAGCTGTTTGAGAAATATCGTGGAACAAATAGACGGTTAAAGAAAAATCGTAGCGTTAATACTTGACCACAATGCGGTTGGTTAATTATTGTTGATCATTTGACTGTTTACTTATATCTGAGGGATAGAGAGAGACACAGAAAGAGTTTTAGAATAAAAAAAATTGTTAATGTTTTTATGTATATGCTTGGATTCGAACAGCCACGCCAGTCTCCAGGATAAGAATCCGTCACTCTACCTTCTGAACCAAACTGACTGTTTGGAGAGATAATGAAAATAACTATGGCAGGTTTTCTTTTATCTTTGGTCAAACCCGATATTTTCATTCGCAAACTTAATGCCCTCTTAGAAGATAGGATAAAACAACTGGTTTCCAAACCTAGCAGTTGACCAAGGATGAGAGAAATGGGGCCTATGGTGTACACAAGATAAGGAGATCGACTTTGTTAGAGTTCAGGTTATCTAATATGGTAGTTCTTTAGTATTACCCATTAGAAGAAGTTTTAATTGTAGTTATATTATTAAAACTCTCTTAGAGTCTCTATTATTTCTTATATCCTCTTACTTGATGTTCACTACACCTCAGTCGGTATCTCCTCAAACATATGCCTCCATAGATTACACTCGTCTGCTGTTTCCAATCTAGGCTGATTTCCAATTTCCCCATATTCTTCTCTACTATTTTGACACCCACTTCTTCCTCTTGCTATTTTGAAGGACTTGCTTCATTTGATTTTCTAATGTTTTTAGGGAGAACCTATACCCGACGTGACTCTACCTCTGATCTCAAAAACTAAAATAACAAGAGTGTCATGGCATCCTAGCAGAAAATTTCTAGTAGCAGGATGGTCTTCTGGAGTTCTTCGAGTATGGTTAGGTGGATCCGAGTTTCTAAACGTTACAAATGTGCATATGGCTTCAATTTTACGATTGCAGTGGTCCCAGTTAGGAACAAGGCTTGGAAGTTTAGATGAGGTAAGTAATGAACACATAAGGCGGAGCTCTGATATATAAAATTCATAAGGCTCTCGGAAATGATGATAATTAGGATAAAACATGAAGTTGACAGGAGTAAGATTTGAATTGGGGATGAGGCAAAAGCTAAGTTGTCCAGGAGTGGAAGGATGGACAATTAAACAAATCAGTTTTAAAATGGTGTAATTAGGTTGATGGAAAGTTTGGAACAAATCGCCCGGTAAAGCATGAGATCCGTCTTTCCTTGTCACATAGAGTTCCTACCAAAGACAGTGTTGCACTGGTTAGACTGTGTATTTTCTAGGAAACAAACACATGCCATTCAGATTTACTATTATGTGACTATACATTTTGATTGCAGTTGGGCGTGTTGTCTAGCTGGAAGGTAAATGGCAACAGTGTCCCTGTTTTGGTATATAAGATTTCTCTTCAAGGAGAACCTTCTTGTTTTGAATTTCTGAACATAATGCCAGGACTGGATGTCAATGATTTGGCCAAGAAAGCAGTAGCTGGAGATGAAAGAGCTCTCGATATGTTTAGTGCATGGAGACCCCGCACTGGAGGACGAAGACCTACTGTCCAAACGGATAATGTTACTGTGTTTGTTGGCACCTTGTCTGGTTAGTGATATTGAACTATCTATTTTTTTTAAATACTCTTCCCTGAAACTCTTTTAATATTTTATAACGGTTCTGAGAAAGAAACCTAGCTCCAGAGTTGAGGAGACCAATCTTACGTCGGATGAGTCACTATTCTCATACTTATCTCCAGAGTTGAGGAGGCCAATTTTACGTCGGATGAGTCACTATTCTCATACTCATCTCGATATAGAAATAGGAAATATGTTGCTTGTGTGTTTCTTCGAAATGTCTATCGAAGACGGTAACGGAAAGAAATGTTGAAAAATTGATGGTAATAGACTCCACAAAACTATACGTTTCAAAAAAAGACAAGGAAAGTTGTTAGAACTCAAACATGTTCATTTATTGCCTATTTAGAGAATAGGCAATGATTGGCTATAAATGGGACCCCTGAATATGGTGGGTAGCTGAGATCAAATGGAACATTTTTTACGAAATTCATTAGTGAGCCAGACGAAGCATAGCCGAGTTACAAGGTGGAGAAGGTCATTTTTGGACAAATTTCAACGTCGCTTAGTGGGTTCTGTGTGACCGAATAAAAAGAAGATGGACACTAAATCCTAGTTATTGACGGCGGTGATTTCAAATATGCCATCAAAATTTTAAAAAACAAAAGCGGAATGGGGGAAAACCTGAAAAGTGATCAAATTTTTTTGTCTGTTCTCAAATGTGATTTGACTTATGAAAAGAGTGTCTCTTTCTAAGACATTTTGTGTACAAATAAATTGAAAAATCGAACAAAAAATTCAATTCCCATGTTAAGAGGGAACCACGAAAATGGTCCAACAATTACGATAAAATTTTAGAAATAAGCTCCAACTAAAGTCCTGGACACAACTGTCAAATTAGAACTTCGGAAAAAGAGCGTGAACCAAAATGGTAGCCTTCCAAAGTCCAAAAAATGTTCGATTCAATAAATTTCTCTTTCATTTTTCCCGGTTTGAAATCACATTTAAATTGATTTTAAGAGTACCTGAGCATGGAAAATGCAATCTGAATTCAGATTAAGAAAGAAAAAAAATCGGAAAAAAACGTCTCCTAAACTAGCACAGCACCAACTGCCTTGGTAGCTCAGTGGTCAAGCGCTCGCCTGGTAATCAGGAGGTCGCGGGTTCGAATCCCAGCCAAGGTAGGATTTTATCCTCTCAATTAATTGAGAATTTGACCACAATAATAGTACAAGCTTACTGCTGGGGTAAGAGGACTCGTTAGTCTTATTCGAGCAGTATAAATATTCATCAGAAAATATTCTAGGAAATATGAAAATTCACAAATTGTTTTTTTCTTTTTTTATGATATCCTTTTAAAAAATCTGAACTCATAATTTCATTTGTTATACTCGGGTACTGTCATAACGAGAAAAAAATACTAAAAAATCAAACGAGAAAAAAAAGAAAAAATACTTTTTATCGAACATATTTTGGATTTTGGAAGGCTGCCATTTTGGTTCACGCTCTTTTTTAGAATTTCTAATTTGACAGTTGTGTCCAGGACTTTAATTTGAGCTTATTTCTAAAATTTTATCGTAATCGGACCATTTTCGTGGTTCCCTCTTAAGATGGGAATTGAATTTTTTGTTCGATTTTTCAAAATTTTTGTACACAAAATGTCTTAGAAAGAGACACTCTTTTCATAAGTCAAATCACATTTGAGAACAGACAAAAAAATTTGATCACTTTTCAGGTTTTCCCCCATTTTGCTTTTGTTTTTTAAAATTTTGATGGCATATTTGAAATCACCGCCATCAAAAACTAGGATTTAGTGTCCATCTTCTTTTTGTTCGGTCACACAGAACCCACTAAGCGACGTTGAAAGTTGTCCAAAAATGACCTTCTCCACCCTGTAACTCGGCTATGCTTCGTCTGGCTCACTAATGAATTTCGTAAAAAATGTTCCATTTGATCTCAGCTACCCACCATATTCAGGGGTCCCATTTATAGCCAAACACCCTGTAGAATTAAATTTTTATCATAATATTTTATCAACTGAAAGCGATTATATATTCCACAAAATTTTAGGATTGGCACTCAAAAAGGTCGAATTCTAAAGCCCAAATTTCCATTTTTTGACCATATTTGTCAAAATTTTTGGACCAAAATATATGAATCAACCAAAGAGAGAAAAAAATAGCTATACGTTTAGTTTTTAATAGTTTGAAAATTTCTGAATCAAAAATGTTCACCACACAGCAAGATCATCATACTCGTTCTTGTAAATTGAAATATCTCTCCCACTAACTCAGCATAATAGGTATCTCGGAATCGATAAGGTCTACAGATTTAAAGTTAGATTCTGACTCTACAAATGGTACGAACAATACATCGCCAAAAATCCTTTGGCTATGTATTGTTCGTACCATTGTATTTTAATGCGTGCTTGTAATCAAAAGTTTTCGTCTCTCACAGGTAGCATTTATCACGTGGATGAGGAAGGGGTTCATGTTGACGTACTCACCAATGAATCACCTGTGAGAGATCTTCTCCATCACCCAACTCAACCTGTTTTAATTACGCTTACACAAGGACCAATTATTGGGCATTATATATCTGATTCTGATGGAGCTCTGACAGAAGTGACCAAGGTAAGTCCATGCTAGAGGCTCACAGGAAACAGTTTCTTCAAAAGATTAAAAGTACGAAACAATAAGTATTGCTATAATTTCTTTACACTCTCATGATCAGTTTAGGTGTTCATTACAGCGTTAAATGATTTTTTTTTTCATCTGATCTACTTCAAATATTTCTTGTATTTTCCCTATAACATATTATTGTTACCTTTTTCTTGGCCACTAGTGCACCCTGTAACACTTTTTTGCTGTGAGATTGTGGGAGATTGATTCTGGAGACAGCTATCTGCTGCAGGGAGGAGAGGATGAAGTGGATATTCAAACACAAAATAGAAATATTCGAACATTTTTGACCAAGCGAAGTGAGGTCCAGTTGCAACTATGCATAGTCATTCATTTTGGTCTCTAACAAACGGTGGCCCATTATTTGATTTAGATTTACAGTTAACAGAACTAGTAGTTTGATTATTTGATTTAGATTTACAGTTAACAGAACTAGTAGTTTAATACCTTTAATATTCCGAGCTCGCGGGGAATTGGATCTAATACTCCTGTGTGCTATTCTATAGTGATGACCACTAATTGGAATTTTTCACAAATACAACCATCAGTTTATCCTTCTGTTCAGGTTAAATTGAATGGCGTCAGGAACGATTGTTCATTTGTATGGGCCGGAAACAACACGTTGGCATTTCCCACTCAAGACTTTGCTGTGAGATTTTGGGAGATTGATTCTGGAGATAGCTATCTGCTGCAGGGAGGAGAGGATGAAGTGGATATTCCAAAGCAATGGATTACCAATGTTTCTTATTCAGCAGACAAAAGTGAGTTCAAATATCTGACTGACCCAACACATTCTATCTCACAAAAGGTACTTGGTAATCAACGTCAATAGCACGTTAAATATACAAGTTCCTGTGAGATCACTGCAGTTAAGCAACGTACTTGGTGGGTGAACATCTTGGTTCGAACCCTCGTGATGCTGGCTATTTCCGACCCATCCCGTAATATGTACCTTGTAGTACTGTGATGGCGTGCCATATACTATTACAAACTGCTTGTAACATAAAAAAATATCTAAATTTATGTTAATTTTTTTTCAGAACTTTTGTGTGGAGGTACAAACTTTGGTAGTATCATCATCTGGAAGAAGTCATCTGTCAGGGAAGGTTGGGAGGAAGTGGCCACTTGTACCGTCCGAGCGAGTGTAAGACAATGTGACTTTATCAACTCTAATCTTGTGATTAATTCAAGAAGTAGTGTATTCATACTCAGAGAACATACGCTCTGCGCACATTATTCAGATAAGGTAAAACAAAAGTTAATCAATACTACAACCACAGGTTGGGCTTGTGCTATTCGAAACTTTCTAAAACCCCTTTTTATGATTTTATTCTCGTGGTGTAAAAACAGAACCCTATTACCAAGCCCAAAATATCATTTGTTGTAGCGGAGTTCCTTTCAAAATCATCTTTTCTCCTCATTTCTTTGAGGGTTGAGAAAATTGTGCAAATAGATTGATAAGAAGCTGTCAAAATGATTTTGATGGCCTTGGACGGGACTGTGGTGGAATACGTTCCAGGCTTCTCAGTGCGTAGAATTAGAAATCTTTAGGACGATGTCAGTCTATTTGACGAACAGAAATAGGTAGCCAGCCATTCGCGTCTATTTCTAAAGGTAGAGTAAGGTTTTGTGGAAAACGTGTCTTTATAAGATTTTCATTGCAGTTATTCTGTCACAGGGCTCTGTCTCAATAAAGTTAATGGGCGAAAGTTGAAAAAAATCACAAATAGTGTATTGTTGTAGTAGCTTTAATCTTTAATAGAAGCTTTTAAAACGAAACCATCAAATCAAGATTTTTTTGTCCACGGAAGCGCAAATGAAAATCCCTTTCTACCTACTCTCTAAGATTATCCTGTTATAAACTGTCTCGGTAACATAGTGTTCAAGCGCTCGTCTGATAAACAGAAGGACGTGGGTTCAATCCCAAGCTGGGAAAGGATTTCCTCATTAATTTGAGTATTTGACCCCACATAAAAATGGAGCTCCAAGGGTTAGCAAATGTCTCAGGCATTAACCTCGCCTAGTGGCAACCTTCTACTCAAGTCTGTTTCTTTTCTTATCAGATGCTGTATAAAATTCCAATTTTAATTATTTCCTACTCTTTCAACATTCTCAGGTTGTAGCAGTACAAACCAGTGCGACCCAACTAAATATTTCTGTTGACAAACATGCAACAGATCTGAATACCGAGTTTCAAGTGGCGGGTGTCGCTGTGTCCAAACAGACTATTGTTGTGTGGAGTGGAAAAACAGTGGCTGTCTATCATTTATCCGTAACAGACAGCTCCTTATCAATCAGTGCTCTTGGTAAGATTACTATTGGATTGCAAAAAATGTGGGAAAAGGGCGTTTTTATTTACACGAAAAAGAAGAAAAATCTTTTTTTTTTTTACTTCTTATTGATCGAAAAAAAAAATCAAGTTTATTCATGGAAATTCTGGACCTCGGTATTTTTCTGTTTATCTAAAATGTTTGTTTATCATTTACTTCAGATGACTCCGTGGCATAGTGTGCATCACACTCGGTTTGCACGAAGGAGGTTCCTGGTTTAATTCCGGGACGGGCCGGAATTTTAATAAAAGTTTTTTTCAAATTTTCTACTTGGTCTGTTTGGGGGTAACTCAGCCCCCTGAGGACAATTGAGAAGCTATGGAAATAGCGACAAGTGGTAGCATTATCAGGTAAAAACTGTTAAAGTATAGCTTAGGCTTAGTGATATTGGAGTGATTGTTGAGAAGACCTTGTAATGCTATGATGGAAATAGCGACAAGTGGTAGCATTATCAGGTAAAAACTGTTAAAGTATAGCTTAGGCTTAGTGATATTGGAGTGATTGTTGAGAAGACCTTGCACAAAAAATGTGACATAATAATAACTTAGAGAAATATACATTTATCATTTACTCTTTTGCCACAAAAAGAAAAGTCCTGGCAAAGCAAGTGGAAAATAATAATCTTTTTTTAAAAAAACAAAGTAGGTTGATGAAAAAGACATTTAAAAATATCGTCCTGAGTAATGTCGGGTATTAGTACAAAGGAGTAAATTTCACATGTGCTGTATTAATTAATCTGGTCAGGTTCAAATTTTGCGATCAATTTTTAATACTGATTATTTTCAGTTTCGTTTCCTTGTGAGTGTGAATGGATTCTATTTTTTGAGCAATCATACATTTTCTGGTTTGTTTGCTTGTGTATGGGAACAAATTCTAATATTTGAGCAAACTCTCATCATTTTCAGGTTCGTTTGCTTGTGAGTGTGAACGGATTTTAATATTTGAGCAGACACTCATTATTTTATCTGTTAGCGGCGATGTCCAGTTACATACCCTGCAGGGCACCATAAAACAAACGTTAAACTGTGATGGGCAAATTATTTGTATTGATATGAACGCTCATTTCCTGATCGCCTCTTCAGTGAATGCCTATCTTTATATTTGGGATTTGTCAAGGAGGTACTAAATCTAATGAAATACATATTAGTTTGTTTGCACTGAGATAAATGTTTCAGCTTAGCACATTACATGTTTTATTGGCACTGAAATAGCTATTTCTTTAGTTTAGCACACGCGTTCCTGGCCTAGTGGTTATCACACTGGCTTCATGAGCGGCAGACTCGCGTACAAATCCTGGCGAAACAGAAATATGTATTTTTGTGTCTGTGCTTGGTTGTTCGGGGTGCACTATTGAGGACAACTTTTAACACTGGCTTCACGAGCGGCAGACTCGCGTACAAATCCTGGCGGAACAGAAATATGTATTTTTGTGTCTGTGCTTGGTTGTTCGGTATGCACTATTGAGGACAACTGAGACGCTACTTAAGATGTAAGTAGCGAGCAGTGGCGGCATTAAAAGAGCAAAAAAAGGTAATGATTTTGTGTAGTGATCCTTGTAATGCTGTGACACCCACAGTGGTGGTTTATGCCAAGTAATATTATGCGTTAGCACAAATAATAACACATTTTTTAAACTAGAATATTAAGTGGTTTATTTGCACTAAGATAACTGTTTTAGTTTAGCTTATTGCGTATAGAAAAATAAGATACCATTTTTTTATCCTCAATTGGGTTTATTTTGGTATGAGGGTTTGGTGTAACTATGGAGACGGGAATCCCCGTCCAACCATTTAGGAACCATATTGACTCCTAAAGTCAATACTAATAGTTTTATATTCAATATTCATGCTTTGCATTGGCTAATGTACGCCCGCCCGCGAAAGTTGCTGATTTTCAAATATTCCTGTGGATGGATGTACATACAGGGTGATACAAAAAAAATGATCCTCGTTCAAACTTGTGTTTCTGATATTGATTTTAGAGACTTATAAATGACATTACTATAATTTTAGAGTGTAACATTTAATGTACAATGGACAGTTGGATATAAGAATCCCCTGCACATGCATCATGTGTCCATTTGTTGTAATTAGAATGACGAATCCACCCTTCACATGCCCCTAATTTTGAATATAATTCATTGCTGTAAAAACATTCTGAATCCTGACTTGTACTTGGTTGTGGAGGAAACAAAGGTCTTGGACGAGAATTTTTCTTTCTTGGATTCTCCCAGATCTCACAACATCTATGGCTTTTGTCATTGATGTGGCATCCCATCCTTGCCTAGTGGATTTTCGTTTGTAGGTTAAAACCATGATGATCTAACCAGTCTAAAATAAAAGAAAAAAAGTATTCAAAAACATAATAGGTATCATGTCAAAACTCTGACGGTACGTCCACATTGGTGTTGAATGCTGATCAACACGTTCAATACCAATGAGGGCACACCTTTTTACTTTAGTACATAAAACTTCTCCACCCAATACACAGGGGTTAGATGGAAGAGTCTTCCAATGGAAATAACCTGACCATTCATTTCATTATATTATATGGAGTGGGCAATATGGACACTCTGTGTCCGTTTTGCCCATATTTGTTATTTTAAGCAAAAACATATTTTATAATTCGGGGGAACGCTGAAAAAAGAAATGACATGCAGTAACATTGAACTAAGATATCTAGTAAAAAAAAGCTATTAAAAATCAATCCAGAAAAACTTACCTGTAAAATTCTAAAATTAAAAACTTGAGCACACAAAATTAGATCAGCACTTATCAAAACAGCAAACATGTATAAATCTCTTGAACAGAATGTCTCACAGCGCTGAAAATCATTTCCAAACAAAGATGACACGAGTCTCTACTAGTTCATCAAACTTCCAAGTGAGGGCAACACTTTGCTGAGGAGATAATAACTGTTGTCCATTTTGCCCACACTGTCCATTTTGGTTTCTCTACCCCTACTAGCACATAATAAAATAAGCTAATTTAATTTAAATTAAGCATTTAACTGCATAATAATAATAATTTTCAATTATTATTATTATATAATTCTTTATTGAATGAACTTTTATAATTGGTGAAAGTAATAGAAAATAATATTTCTTTTTTTCTATAATTGAAGGTAATATTTAAATAAATAATCTCTTAAGATAAATCAACCTACCATTCATTTCAAAGGGAAATGATAGTGTAAACCATGTGTAAACAAACACTTCTTAGCATCTTGGATACAAAACATGGGCAAGGGGGTCAGGCTTCAGGGGGAGGCAAGGAGTTAGTCATCTAGTTAGGTATATTACTATATTATATAGTACATCAATGATCTATACTAGATACTGGCATTCTTCAGGTGTTTATTATTAACGTATTAGGTCAAAAATAAATCATAACACCCATTTAATACACACATGAATATAAAACAAAATGCTGATTAATTAAGATGTAAACAAAAAAAAAAAAAATCTTAGGACACTAAAAATTACTCTGTTTTCATAAGAATGGGATCTTATTTTAATTTATTTTAAGTAAAAATTAACTTCATCCGAAAACTTTTAGCACCATGTAATTTACTTCAGTAGCTATATTATATTTTAATCTAAAATTTATAAATATAAATTTTATTGAGTTGGGAATAGGGGGTCGAAGACTAGTATTTCAAACTAGAAATCGCATCTCCACCATTTGTAACCGGGTTGGTTAGCTGAATAAGTTTTACATCCAAAGAAAAGGTCTAAACGTTGTAGCAAGCCATAGGAGAAGGTTTAATTAAAAGAACAAGATGAAGAACTTGTATTTAAAAATTTATATTATTAAACGTAATTACAGCGTTTAGTCTTCGACCAGTATTTCAAACTAGAAATCGCATCTCCACCATTTGTAACCGGGTTGGTTAACTGAATAAGTTTTACATAAAAGGTCTAAACGTTGTAAGCACGTTTTCCTTCGATGAGTGTAAGCCTTAGGAAGAGCTTCTATTTAAAATATTATATTATTATTTGAGTATTTATATTTATTGGGTTAAAAGATTTTATATGTTCTACTCAGTGAAAAAAGGTAATAAGGATGGGACTTTCCAGGAGATCCTCTGTCTTTCTATCGACGGGTTATAGACGCTAAAATTATTTTACAGACCCAAAACAGAAAGGTCTTTTTGAATTTTTATATCATTTTGACTGACCAGTTCTTTTGGTTCAATTTCCAAAGACTTCTCATACAGCACTGCATCATCTTCAATTAGCCATGTAGTGTACAAAAACTGAAAAATTCACAAATTATTTTAGTCTGATATGTACCAAAATTGTACGTATGTAGTAAGAATTAGGAATGAACTGTACAGGGTGCGGTAATTAGTATTTCCACCTTTCAAAAAATCGTGGGAGGGGCGGTGATAGTGGGAGTAGCGAGGGGTTTGTGATATTCAACACGATATGACATCTAGTTTTTAGTTGTCGCAATGGTTTGGTCGAGCGTGCATCGTTGTCAATTAGTTTTTTTTTAAAAAGTGAACCATTATAGCCACTCAGAGGGCGTTCCGCACAAGGTATGGTTTGCACTCCACGAATCCAGTTCCTTATCGAAAAAAAAATTTGAGTTTAGTTCACAACTTTAGTCTGTATGGGGCTACCTATGCAGCCAATCGTTCTCGTGAGATTCCGCAGGACATGTTCCCCGGTTGCCGGATTTGAGTCCCTGTGACTTCTTCCTGTGGGGTTACCTGAAGGCTGAGGTCTTCAAACATCGCCCTAGGACCATTGAAGAATTAAAGGAGGCAATTTTGGAAGAAATCATCCAAATTGATGCTGGTATGCTGACGAGAGTCATGGAAAACTTCCGCGAAAGACTCCAAATGTTTATCTCTCGCAAAGGCCGTCATTATTTACAAAACATAGATGAAAAAATACTAGAATACAGAAGCTTTGAGAATACAAATTTTTCAAATATTTCATTTCGTTTTTATTTGTTAGCTCTTTCAAATGTGGAAATTCTAATTGCCGCAACCGTATTTTAATTTTTATTTCGGGTTCATGACACATTCAAAAAAATCTGGTGTGAAAATCACACGATTAAAAAAAAAGAGGCTAAAAAAATAAATAATGGGCTAAAATTTTCAATGTCGAGCTTTCAATGCCAAAACAAGTTTTGAGGTCCCCGAAGCCAAAATATCGAGTTTCAGCTCCGCCCGTGTGCTGTGAAAAAAAAAAATATCTGAGTAGTATTTGTCGTGTTCTAAGTATGCTTACTAGGTGTGTCCGTGGACAAAAATGGGCGGAGCTAGGGGTAACATATCGCTTGAAATATATCGATAAATAGAATAAAAAACGGTTCAAAATATCGTTAAAAATTAAGATGCCGAATTTCACATGTAAGGAATACTTATTATTATTATTATTATTTTTAATGAAATCTTCAAATATAATTCTATCTTTAAATTAAATTCATTTAAACCTTGAACATTAGATGAAATTTTCATTAAGTTTCACATGTAAGGAATACTTAATTTTTCTTTTTAAATGAAATCTTCAAATATAATTTTATCTTTAAATTAAATTCATTTAAACCTTGAACATTAGATGAAATTTTCATTAAGTTTCACATGTAAGGAATACTTAATTTTTCTTTTTAAATGAAATCTTCAAATATAATTTTATCTTTAAATTAAATTCATTTAAACCTTGAACATTAGATGAAATTTTCATTAAGTTTCACATGTAAGGAATACTTAATTTTTCTTTTTAAATGAAATCTTCAAATATAATTTTATCTTTAAATTAAATTCATTTAAACCTTGAACATTAGATGAAATTTTCATTAAGTTTCACATGTAAGGAATACTTAATTTTTCTTTTTAAATGAAATCTTCAAATATAATTTTATCTTTAAATTAAATTCATTTAAACCTTGAACATTAGATGAAATTTTCATTAAGTTTCACATGTAAGGAATACTTAATTTTTCTTTTTAAATGAAATCTTCAAATATAATTTCATCTTTAAATTAATATCATTTAAACCTTGAATATTAGATGAAATTTTCATTAAGATTTTTTTTTTATGTCCCCCTTCAAAAACATTGCCTAGTGTGTACAGTTCATTATTCTACAGCTAAACGCCTCTAGCGGTTACTCACATGTAACTGCATGAGTTTCCCCATTATCTGTTCTCTTCGTTATGGTGTACACTATCACAGAAGTGGATACAAGTGTTCAGTTTAGGAGGGTCATTAAGGTTTAAACTCTAAATATCACCAATGGAGTTTGTGTTTGTATCAAAGAAGTGGATACAAGTGTTCAGTTTAGGAGGGTCATTAAGGTTTAAACTATGAATATAACCAATGGAGTTTGTGTTTGAATCACAGAAGTGGATACAAGTGTTCAGTTTAGGAGGGTTATTAGGGTTTAAACTCTGAATATCACCAATGGAGTTTGTGTTTGTATCACAGAAGAGGATACAAGTGTTCAGTTTAGGAGGGTCATTAAGGTTTAAACTCTGAATATCACCAATGGAGTATGTGTTTGTATCAAAGAAGTGGATACAAGTGTTCAGTTTAGGAGGGTCATTAAGGTTTAAACTATGAATATCACCAATGGAGTTGGTGTTTGAATCACAGAAGTGGATACAAGTGTTCAGTTTAGGAGGGTTATTAGGTTAAACTCTGAATATCACCAATGGAGTTTGTGTTTGTATCACAGAAGTGTATACAAGTGTTCAGTTCAGGAGGATCATCAGGGTTAAAACTTTTGAGCGTATCCACCATGGATTTTCATTTTCTAGAAGAAATTGACACACCTTCATTACGAAGAAATTGACACACCTTCCCCTTTGTATCATTAAAAAGGACATTGATTGATCTACCTTAGAAGTTGATGCCTCACACATTTCATCGACATCCTTCAATTTTCTTTTAAAACTTAAATCTTCCGACTTCATGTTTTCAATAATAAAAATAACTATATTATATTTTGCACTCAAACCCATTCTATTATAAGTATCAGAATTTGGGACTTCCTCAATATATTATTCAAATTAACTACGTTATCAGATCTATGTTCCGTGGAATCCGTGGTATTCAAGAATGAGGATCCTGATTTCCTGAAAAATTACGAAATAAGCACGTGATGATTTTTGTTTACAGTAGAGTTTATATCAAACACCACCGGGGAGAAACGAAGAAATTATTCTGGATTACTTACTGCCATGTCCATCTATACCCGAGTTGGTATTTAGCCTCATTTACTGCTTGCCTCCATTTGAATCTGTCTTGTGCATCTTCCTCTCGTATTTTTAATCTTCTAAAATCTTAGTTTATTTTATCTCTCCATATTGATTTAGGTCTCCCTCTTGGTTTCTGACCATACTTGACTAGTTGTGCTATCTTCATCCTTTCTGGCCAATCCACGATATCAGGTTCTTTATACAGGTCTCCAACTGTATAAAGAAGCTTATTCTGTATTATTTCGAAATTATTCTGTATTATTTCAAAACAAAAAAAAATCCCATAAAAAAAATNCTTGCCTCCATTTGAATCTGTCTTGTGCATCTTCCTCTCGTATTTTTAATCTTCTAAAATCTTAGTTTATTTTATCTCTCCATATTGATTTAGGTCTCCCTCTTGGTTTCTGACCATACTTGACTAGTTGTGCTATCTTCATCCTTTCTGGCCAATCCATCGCAGTCTTCCACTCTTAGGTGAAACTTCCACTCTAGTTTCACCCACGATATCAGGTTCTTTATACAGGTCTCCAACTGTATAAAGAACCTTATTCTGTATTATTTCGAAATTATTCTGTATTATTTCAAAACAAAAAAAATCCCATAAAAAAAATTGTAAAATCTACCGTAACTCAAAGTCGGTTGTAGAGTTTTGAACTCTGATAATTTTATTGCGTTCTTAGACCGGTCATACACGCAACAATAAGTCTGTGCAGACTTGTCTGTACCGACTTATCTTCACAGATCTCAGATTTGTGTCACCTCCATACACGTCACCGATATATCTGTGCAGATTTTGTGTGACAATGGAGAACGACGCTGCTCTCGTTATTTTTTTCGTAATTTTATCCAAACAAAATAAAAGAGATCGACATTCTTTATATAAATTATTTTCTTTGATATAATTATAATTTATTCTTTAATATAATTTATTCTTTGATAATATAATATCAAAATGAACCCCGTTTTTTTTTTTTTTTTCATTTCTTAAACTGTATAAAAAAGATTATAATTTTAATTGTCCTGGCCCGGACTTGAACCCCGACCATCTGATTTATAGTCCACCGTACTTAACAATTTCTGTGGCCAAGTATGAATCAGAAGGTCGGGGTTCAAGTCCAGGCCAAGATAACAAACTCTGCCAATGTTTATCATGGGTTTATTATTTTACTGACTAAAAAAATTGGGACGTAATTAGACCCTAAATTTTACATAACTACATATCAAATTTTAAGTCTCTGGCTCTTCCAAATTTCAAACCCCTAGCCCTTACCATTCTCATTTTAGACAGCAATACTTAAAACCGCTAAAACACGACAAAACCCACCAAGAGTCTATTCGATTGCGCCCAAAAGTTTCGGGACAAAATTAGAGCCCAGATGGGACCTCTATACCAAATTTCATCCAAATTGTTCAATGCTAAGTGGCAAAAGTGCCCATCACGGCAACCCGCGTTGGCCGTACAATACAAACTACTCACATTAACCTCACCCAGCCTGAGTGGGGTCGGGAACAGCCAGCATTACGTTAGTAGTGCCCAGACGGTCACCCATTCACGCTCAAAGTTGTTTAACTTCAGTGATCTAACGAGAACTGATGCATTCAATGTGACAGAGGCTATAAATAAAAGTAAAGCAAATTATTTGAATTCCATTTTGGTTTATTATTTTCAATAATGAACCTTTGGAATCGCCACAAAAAAAATTACCCCCCCTCAATTTTTTTTTTAAATAAGGTTTAATTTTTTTTAAAAAAAAACAAAAAAAAACACGCAGAGTAATATTATATTCACTCTTACTGAAAAGCGGGATCTGAGTAAAATCTGAAATCTGCATAGATCTCTCCCACACACGCAACGATAAGTATGCGCAGACTTATCTGTGCAGACTTGTCTATTGAAAATTTCAATAGATTTCGATGTCTGCACAGATCTGAAAATCGGAGACAAAATCTGTGCAGATCCTGCCATACACGACAGACTTGTCTGCGCAGATAAGTCTGTACAGACAAGTCTGCACAGACTTATCGGTACGTGTATGGCCGGCCTTATTCTATGTTTCTTTTGTTCGTGGGGGGGTATTTTCCCATCTATTATTCTATATCTCCTACCGTTTCAAATTTGTATTCTTTGATTTCCCCTCAAAAATCGAAAATCGGCCGTAACTCGAAAACGCCTGGACAGTTTTTTGCAAACCATGTCCAAAATTAATGTTTAAAAGTCCACCTAACACTTTTTCGCTTTGAGTTGATATGATTTCGTGACAAATTTTAAGATATCGCACCGTGACGGGCTAAATTTGATCAAAAATCGAAAAATAATACCTACTATCACTAAAGAGAAACGTCCACAGCCGAAGGCTGTCAAATCCATTTAAAATAATTCTATTACTGAAGAACAGCGTCCACAACCCAAGGCTGCCAAATCTTTTTAAAATAATACTATCACTAAACATCTAAAGCCCTAGGCTGCATAAAAAATTTTAATAGTTGATACACAAATTATTTTAAAAATATTATAACATTTTTTTTTAAAAAAAAACTACAAATTTATGAAATTGTCGTCATATCATTTCCGTTATTTTCGATACCTATATTTTTTAACCCTTTGGGATTAATAAAAAGTTACTTTTTGACCAGTTGGGCCCCCAAACTTCACTACAGGGGACCTACAATTTTTTCCCAGCCTCAAACTTTGGGGGAGCGACATTACACCCACATTATAACCAAGCATATCACTATAGCCCTGTAGAATTTAAACCTCTACATATTTTGGAAGGTCCCCAAAGGATTTTACTTTGGGGTTGTAAGTTTGCAGCGCATAAAAACTCAATCTCTAATGACCAATAAATGGTAAACAGACGTTTAGAAGAACAAAATATTATGAACACAGATGATCATTTTATTCCCATTTTGTATTGTTTTGCAGGGAAGCTAAACCAGTGATGTCTCCCAAAGATCTAACTTCCGTAATTGACAATTTAGGTGAAATTATGCAATGTCGAGTCAACTGTAATGCTTCACAAGTATCTTTAACCTATGCCTACACCAATTTACTTCCTTCACCTGTTATGTATGTGATCTTATTGGACGTGGGCATGGCTAATACTTACTCATACAATAATAGTAGCGAGAAGTAAGTTTCCTGTAGAAACAATGGTAGTGTTGCTAGAATTAGGCATATCCTTGCCCAATTACTACTTACTGATTAAGGCCGGGGTCCTCTCATTCACAAATTGCACGCTTCGAGTGAGTTTTATATTATTCCACATGTTTAGCACTCGTCCCGTGGTTTCTGTCTACTAGATTGGACAACAAGAGTAAAATATTTGAAAAGAAAACTACTTTCAATAGGAAAGCGCCCTCCGGTTCTACGCACCAGGACAACCCAAAATGCATACCATTACAGTTACAGCCAAGGGCCATCAAAATCTTTTCGGTAAACTCATATCATTCTGTTTCTACCATTTTAATTAATCGTGCATCTATAAATGGGAAGAACGATTGATTTTGTGAGAAAAATCGCTAAAACAAGAACAACAATAGGAATGTCACCTGTCAATAAAGTTACGCTAATACAACGACCAGAAGGCAGTAGTTGGTTTACGGAACACCCAGTCATTAGCATATTTTCTTGATTCCAGTGACGTTACATCCCCGTCAGATGAGAGCGCACGTTTCATAACGAATCATTATTGGGATACTCAAGAAGCAAATATTTTGGTTTGTGAAGGAAGAATATCTTCTGAGTCACCTGAAAAACAGAGCATAACCAATCAACCATCTCAAACAGTAATCATTGACCTTATTAACTTCGGACTTAACTCGGCATTTGTTTCGACTAATATCGCCCATATTTCGTTCCGACGACAGCTTCTGAGAATTCCCAAATAAACCATTTATTTGAATGCAGACTTTACTAACCTAGAACTTCTTTAACATCACCCTTTTTCAATTCTATTTGGGGTCGCCGCCTTAATACTACCATGCCACAACCTTTTGTTCGGTGCCTACTTTCTTTAGCGGCAACCCTTTCTTGGCACCGTAACCCTCGCTTACTCCTTACAGTATCAAAAGAAACTGCGCAGAAACTCGTATTTCGCTGATGATCTATCATCTTTGGTTTGAAGGTTTTTAAAGACTAGATGCCCTTCCTAACATCTGTATTTACACGGGCTTAGAACCGTCACCTAATGAAGCTGGCTGGCTCCCTAGAACATAATATAATAATCTGGAATAATCCTTTTGGGATTGTGGCCATCTCTGCTCCGAAAACAGCGTTAATGTCGTCGAAAACCTTATTAATTTTTGTTTTATATTTTGTTTTTTGAAGGACAGATTTTTTTTTGTCTCTCTACAAAATTAAAACTTGAAAAAAAAAAAATCCTTCGAAAAATTAAATAATAAAGCTCAAAAGTCATTCCTATATTAAATAATTTTTGTTTTAATGTGAAAAATTTTCAACATCCTAATTAGGTGCCATCATCATCATGTTGGATGGTAGCCAGATGTATGAGATGGGACTGCAGCCCTCTTAAGTTTTTGTCTACTGCTAAATTTCACTTATTCTTGGAAGCTAAAAATTCACATGTAGAATCATACTAATACTGCAATATAATGACCCAAGTAATACAAGAAAACTAGATACAATACATAAAAATATTCATGAGTTGCTCGGGTGTACTCGGATCCCAAACACATGTAAATTCTCGCAATCTCACCTACTATCTGTTTTCTGTATGCAGTCAATAATCTTACTTGTATTGGAAGAAATAACTCCTTTGGCATAATTCATTACTTGTAGTAATTTTCGGTTTGATTTCTTCCATGTTTTAGGTGTTAACAAGTTTTCATTCGTCTTTGGAGCATAAATTATTAATTCTTGAAAATGCGAAACCGATGACCAAAGATTTTTTGAGTTTATTAAGAACGGAAGCACCAAATTATATTATTTTGAATAAACCATCTAAACAGGTAAGATAGAAGTGCGGTCGCGAACACCTTGCTCAGAAAGTCACTATCGAGTGAGCTATCTAATTCAATTACCATCAAGAGAATGTATCTGCGATCTGGATTGCTAAAATGAAATTCGTTTTAGACATCTAGGAACATGCTTGGCTCCGTCCGTCTGTAGTCAATTTCTTGTGTTCAAGATAACACAAGAAATTGACTATATCCAGTTTTGATGAATACTACTTTCATGGTACGTAGATTTACAAAGGGACCACATGATTTTTTTATTTACCTTTTTCCGCTGTGCCAGATGTGTTTTCTTGACGCAGCTACAAATGTTTTTATAATAGCTCGTTCGAATTTGCTATCCAATTCAAATAATCGTCGTGTGTGCTGTGACCAATATTATTGTTATCAATCTAACATTATTTGCTTGCAATTTCAGAGAGTGCAATGTGAAAAATTGACAATGCGAGATTTTGAAGGCATCGAAAACTGTGATGATGTTAGTAGATCTGCGGTTATTAATTTTAGTTATTTTTTGAACACTGAAAATCTGGATGAAGCATTCAAATCTATTGCCGCTATTACGAGGTAAGCTTAGATGAAAACAGAACCCTGTTAAAAATAATGTATTTCAGTTTTTACGGAATTCGAAAACGTTCTCAAGATGTACACGTTGATATAAAAAAAAATCAGTAAGAATTCGCTTCTGAGGTTATGTTTCTTTATTACAGTGATTCAGTATGGAAGAGTTTGGCTCGAATGTGCATCAAAACAAAGAGATTGGATGTTGCTAAAATATGTTTGGGTAATATGAAAGATATTCAAGGACTTTGGAGTCTGAGATTAGCAGAAAATGAGCCAGAACTTGAAGCCAAGGTTGCAGCTCTGGCAATACATCTTCAATTATTTGTAAGTAATATAAAATCGGAAATATTTTTACAGTTCTTTCGCAACTGCTGTTATTTTGTAAATTATCCTTTTAAACAAGCTGTAATATTAAATCAAACTTTCCTGACCATTGCAGGATCAATTTTGAAACCTCCCATGTGTTGTGTTACACAGAAAGTAAAACTTTCTGTGTCAAGTTCCACGGAACCCCTTCGTTTTGAAAAAGACGGTTTGAGAATTATGCTATTTAAGACTAATAAAAATGCCATCAAGAGAAGCCTATGCTATTTAAGACTAACAAAAGTGCCATCAATAAAAAGNGGGGAAGAAAAAAATTAACTTAAATAAATTTTGTGTTGGAATTTTTTAAAAAGAAAAAAAAAAAAAAACGTAAAATATTTTTTTTTAAGAAATATTTTACGTTTTCTTTTATATCTTGCTGACGGCTTGCATTAAAGGTTCCATTCAATTTTCATTTAAAATAAGACATAAGGAGGGATATTTTATTACCTCAAAAAAATCTGTAATTTCTTTTATTCCACTTGAAAAACCCTTCCAAAAAAAGGCCTTCGTTTTTGTACCCATAAGGAACCATTTTAATCAATACTGTAGAGATCTATTTTGAAATGGATGCCTACATCCTTAAAAATACATTAGAAATGCATGATTTATTTTGAAATGGATGCATGCGTCTTTAAGAATATATTAGAAATGGGTGCATGAAATCATCAAATTTGGCTCTTTATTCAGTCAAATAGATCAATGTCTATAATGATCCTATAAATAAATTGAAGGCAGTATAGAAACAAATAAAATTGGCTCCCTGAAGAAAGGAGCTCCCTAGCGAAAACTGTAAGAGCTAACTCAATTCTGATCATACCATTGGACGCGCCTTGGTATTTTACATTATATGGGACAAAAAAACCGATTCGGAAAAATTTCGAGTAAGGGTACGTGTAGAGTGCAGGATGAAAGCAGAGCAGCAATGAATGAGGAAAAAGTGCGAGCAGAGAGCAACGAGTTGCCACTGCCAGAGTGGGGGAGCAAAGAGTATTTGTATGTGCCCACAGAATATAATATGTACTTTACCTTACTGAAAGCTACCTACTCGTTGAAATACTAGATGTAAAAGTACTAGATGTAGAATAAAAATATGAAAAGAGTTCTTAAGGGTTGTCTTCATTTCAGCGGCGACTTCATCCCATACCCGATCCAACACAAACCGATTGTGGTGTTTGGGGTCTTTTTGGTCCCACAAAGGTTTACGTTTGAGCACCTTACTAATTAGTAGGTCCCCACATTCATTTCGCGAAGGGCAGGTAAATAAAATTATTCAATTGAAAAAATATATCAATTTCAAAACGTCTTGGGTGAAGAGCGAGTAGGAGCAGAGAAATCAAACTAGGAAGGTTTCGCCGCTTTGCTCTTTGACTCGATGCACTGCTCGTTCATCGGGCACGCTCACACTCTGCGCCCCCCAATTCAAAGAACACTGTTTGTTTTCGACGCTTTCCTCGTTACTCGTTGCTCTTTCATCCTGCACTCTGCACGTACCCTTAGACCCCTTCTGAAATAAGGTGACGAAATTATTTTATTATATTACTGGCTGAATTTGATATTTTATGTTTATACGTTCATTCGCGATTCCCGTACGCCGAACTTTTTCCACCTAATTTTGACCGGTTTTAATGAAATTTGGAATTAAGATCCCAGTTGACCTCTAATAGTGCGCCGAATCTGTCACTCACATATTTATATAGGGAAATTTTCAGATCACTTCCCGAAGGTCTGTGTTTCTTTCGAATATCGAAAGATATCATAGACCCTCGGAGACCGTAGTTCAGAAATACAGAAAAAAGAGAAAAAAGGACTAAAGGAAACAGAAAGAGTTTTGTTTTTATTAAATAAATTGAATTGCTATATTCATATTTTATTTCCAATAAAGGCTATTTTATATTTATTTATATTATATATTGCTTTTCATTATAGAAAATAATAAACCAAAATATTTCTAAATTGCATTAATAAATGTTTAAAGAGTAACCCCAATTGCTTTGTGTATTGGTCCGATTGGTCGTGATATGATATTCTGCGTACTAAAAGTTCAGTGACGCTAATGGCGAAAAAAAATCGAAACAAATATTGAAAATATTTAAATTTCTTTTCTATTTCTACAAAAAATCTTGGTTAGACATATTCAAGTCGTTCTGTGAGGAATCATTCGAGAAATCCATGTAGTCCCCATTTTCTGCAACATATGTGAATCCACTATTAATAGTCCAGTCAGCGTTGGAAGATATAATTGAGTTAAATGTATGAGTGTGGTCATTTATTTCGCTCGCAATCGTTTCAACTTGATGTGTTTCACTGTCAACTGATCCAGGATCAGGCCATGCCCGACTTTGCTTAGCAATTTTTAGTTCATTATTTTTCTTTCTCATGGAATTGTAACATCGAGTTTGATGGGTTGAACCTGAATAGAAAAAATAGCAACAATTATTTATTAATTCCGGTAGTAAAAAAGTTGGCGCAGATTCGCTTGATTTTATCCACAACTAGCTATCTCGCCCGTGGTTCGCTACGATTCTTATATTCCTATTTTTCTTTTTCAAGGATAATGGAATTTTGTTGGGGAGTATGGGTTTGAGTGAACTCTGTATATTGCAACCTTTAAAAAACCAAAATTTAAACGTTTCGCCAGGGGCCCTAGAAGCACGGCCATTCTGACTTTTTAGTATTTTCTAAATTATATTTTGCCCGTTCCCAGTTTCGAACTCGTAACTCTGGAATGGCTGTCCTACCTTTGCAGAAAATTGCTTAAAGTAAGGATTAAACAGCCACCTAAAGCTTTCTCGCTTTGAGTTGATATGTTGTCACGACAAAATTTAAGGTATCCGACCGTGACTGTCCTAATATATTGGTGCATAAGTTAGAAATTCGGCTGTAACTCAAAAACGGCTTGATATATTTTAGTTCTGATAATTTTCCTGGGGTCATAGACTATGATTTGGGGGGGGGGGGTCCATTCCCATCAATTTTTCGCTATCTGCTACCGTTTGGGCTGTGGTATTGGAACAGACAACCCCTACCACATAGGTACTGGGTACATACAAATTTCTGATTTATAATATTTATATATTTATTGATCCGTATTGAATTTTCCGTTGGCGTATTTTTGAAAAGATATTACTGGTAGTGGCGCAACCAGGGCGCGGGGTTCTATACCACTCCCAATCAATAGAAAAATATTCAAGATTTATTAGGGGTGTAATGGTTACCGTAGCAATCTAACTTATTAAAGGTCAAATTGACCTCCCAATTGAAAAATCACTTAAAAATACTGATTGTACCACCGATCACTGGTTTTGATTTTCGGTTACAACTGAATTAACTTACCCATTAGTCAGCGTCTGTGACACATTGAACACATCAGTTTGTGCAATATCACTGATGTTAAGCCACAGGTTTTACTTAGTGGGTGTCCACATACCTTCGAGCCCTCGTGATGCTTTTCTCGGTCCAACAAAGACTGGATCAGGTCAATGTGAGTAGCTGGTTTGTAAATTTCCGGGGAATGGAGCGTAAACCCCTGGTCTCGAGTTACCAATAGATTTAAAAAGGGACGTTAACCAAAGAAAAACTTACCAATTAAATGCTTATCAACTACTCCTTTGTCCTGTTTTTGCCTAAATGTTGCTTCTAGATTTATATCATAACTTGACTTCTCTATCACATCATTTATAGTTTCAGACTGAGTCAGTTTTCCATCACACCAGCCATACGGATTATGGGATTTGTCCTTAACATAAACTCCATCTCTCTTAATACATTCAAAAATGCGAGTGTCGAATGCTTTTCTAGCATTTCCCTCCTCGTTTCGAGATAAGGCTACTTCTGATTCATCCAGAATTTTGTATCCGAAATCTTTAATGGTTTCGTTATTGTCGTCTGTGTGTTTATATTTTTTCTTCAATCCGTACTGCATGATCTTCATCTTTATTTGCGGGTCTTGGAACATTTCCCTGAGGTGTCTCTTTATATTTATTGGTTTATTAACAAATGTTTCCTGTGAAAAAATACGTTCTCACAATGACTGGTTCCACGCACCAGGATGACCTGGAACGCAAAGCATTAAAGCTCCAGCTAAGGACCATTAAAATCTTTTCGGTAACCTATATCAACCTATTTCTACCATTTTTTCCACCACAATAACAAAAATGTATTAAAACAAGAATGATATATATTAGACTTCTAAAGACCTGCCAAATATCAATAACTACGGAACAGGGTATTGAGTTGCCAACCATCACCTATTGCCAAAGAAGCGGCAGACCAGCTGGAGGAACCTAGGTTCTAATGGTCCAGAATACTCGATCTGTGAACTAAACCAGTGTGATCTGCCATTTGCAATCCCACCATATTCATCACTAGTCTGACTGTCTATAAAATCCTACCTCACTTACATCACTTTACTCTGGACCAAACCGAAAATGTTGTGGCCTACCTCAACCTCTTTATTTACCTGTTATAGCGATTTTTTAAGATTCTGTCTTAAAAAATAGCTATTTTCTATTGAACACTTTACAGAACACTTTATTTTCTAGTGGTTTAATGAACTGTAGACCCCGATTTTGACGATAGATAGAGAATAATAATTATTAAATGTTCCATACATGAAAAATACACTCTTAAATGACTGCCATTTGGTACTAATCAGCTAATTCTGTCGAAAAGTGGCCATACCAATTTTCGACAAAATTGGATAAGGCATTTAAGAATTATCGTAATACAAAAAGACGAACCAATAAACAAAAGGAAAATCCTGGTGAACGGAAAAACAAAAGAAAAGTGAGGATATTGTTTTAACAAGGTCAATGAAATTTGTTTGTTTTGCTTCTTCACTATCAAAGCTACTAGAGTAAAGATAAGAAACCCTGTCACCCTGGTCTGGCCGTCCTTATTAACTAACATTTTTTAAAATTTATTGACGCAGTAAAATACAGAAATTAGAAATTACTATGTCCATATTGTAATGGACATGGTCATTTAACAAAACAAACATTACGAATGTCCCTTACTTGCAAAATAAAACTGATTAGTGCGTTGATTTCCGGGTACTCTCGTAAGTATTGGTAATCATTTTTGATATTTTGCAATTTCAAATTATTTAACTTTTCTTGCTGAGATTGGCTTAGAATATTTGGTTCATATGACGTCATCAATTCTGGTGGATCAAATTGATTGAAGAGGAAAATTTCTTTGATTGGTTGTATGTCAGGCTGAAGACTATTGACTGACTCTGTTACTGTGTTCTCGATTGCTATATAACGCTGAGAACTATTGGTAGAATCTAAGACAGTGTTGTCCATTTCTTTGTTTGTTTTAAAACAAAAATGTTGTGTGCGGCAGTCTTCGAATAAAATGAAAATTATTGAGAAAGTACTTGTATTTTTTTAAAAAGAGAATCCTTACGAATTTTGTGAAATTTCAACCAGAATGAATAATTATTAATTTTACTAGTGCAGTCGTTGTATTATTATTATTATTAAGTAAAGCGGCAGCGCTCCGCCAAATATAGGGTGTTTAAAATTGAGGTATCATTTTGATTTTGCCGTTTTTTTTTTCTACCTGGAATTTTTATATGAAGTTTCTGCATGTATATTCTAAATACATTCCGGTTAGTTAATATGGAACGTTACACGAAGGAACAACGTATTTTTGTTATTAAAACGGTTTTTGAAAATGGTAAAAGTTTTCAAGATGTAATTAGGAAATTTCGAACAGAATTTGGTAGAGAAAATGCTCCAACAAATCGTGCCATCAAGCTGATGGTTGATAAATTTCTAGAAACTGGATCTGTTAATGATAACAGAAGAAAAATTTATCAACGTAGTGGCCGTTTCACCGAGAATGTAGCAACTGTGAGCAGAAGTGTTGAAGAAGATCTAAAAACTTCCATTCGTCATCTTTCGCAGCAATTAAACATCAAACCATCTACATTATTCAACATATTGCATCGTGATTTGATGATTTGGACGTAGAGTATATGTGGTTTCAACAGGACGGTGCCACTTGCCGCACAGCAAGAGAAACAATGGATCTTCTGAAGGAAAAGTTCGAAGATCGCATTATTTCTCGTAGAGGAGTGCATTGGTTACCAAGATCATGCGATTTGACACTGTTGGATTTTTTTTTTTTTTTTNTTTTTTTTTTTTTTTTTTTTTTTTTTTTTTTTTTTTGTGTTTTTTTTTTAAATCGAAAGTGTACAGCAATAATCCCACAACAATTCAAGAGCTCAAAAACAACATTATCGAGCAGATTTAAACCATTGACAACAGTATTTTCAACAATGTATTACAAATATTCAGAATTGTGGTAAAAGATTGGGAGCCTGCCAAGCCAGTAGGGGGG
>CM022874.1:35973140-35984834 GCA_012654025.1 Pachypsylla venusta
CATGACTCTCTGAATTTGGTAAAAAATCGGAAAATCGGCCAAAAAATCGGAAACGGTTAAAGATATCGTTCTGAAAATAGATATATGCACCCTTGGGTTTATGCAGAATATGAAGAAAAAAATTTGGTAAAAATCGGTTGAGTAGTTTCGGAGGAGTAGGGTAACAAAAGTTTGCAGTTTGTAGGGAGTATAAGGCTACGCTTCGCTCCGCCCAATAATTATTTAGTCAATAATTATTTATTATTACTCATAATATCAGTTACAAGTGATTCTAAACTAAGTATGTCTGACTACCTATTATAAAAATTGTTTTGTGCCGAAATGCACCAACACTTCCATAAAAACACCTGGAAAATTATTCTTTCATGTACCAAAAGGGTCCAGTAGGAAAAAATTTCGCAAAGCATCTGGGAGACATTTTTTTTAATCAGAATTTCAGTGTTAGTTAAAAACGGGTGGAGGAGAATATTTTGACTCAAGTCAGCTTTTGAAAATAAGTAGATTTCCTGAAAGTGCTCTGGTAGGTTAGTTTTGGTTAGAAAATGTCCAGAATACCGTCCTTCCGACTCTGGGTCGTTTTATCCACCCAAAAGCAATAGGTAGCGTGTTTCATACTGAAATTTTGCTAAATCCAAAAAATGGACAAAAGATTTATTTGATTTGAACCAAGCTATCAAAATATAGTTAGACGCAAGGTATGACCAGAGATCATGAGTATGATTCACTTCAAGGGTAAATATGTATTTTAGGGTAACTTTTCATATAAATGGTCGAAAAATAAAGAGAGACATGGCCGTAAAAACGTTTCCTAACCCCTCTAATTGGGTTAAGGGAGCCGTAACAGACCTTGGCTTAAAAAATTGAGAGGTTAGGAAACGTTTTTACAGCCATGCCTCTCTTTTTTTTCGACCATTTTTGAAAAGTTACCCTAAAATACATATTTACCCACTCCAAGTGTTCTTTGTGACGCGCATCATAGCTACCCATTCGGACCTCACAGAAGCTGAATATGCACCGCGAAACTTGAAGAAACCAACACTGCATTAGTACCGTAAAACGTATTCAGTCCAAGATGTTGGGGTGTGAACATGCGGCCACTCATCGAATACTGACCATACCCTCCGTTGCTCAACTTCAGTGATCAGCTGGGATCTGATGTACTCAAAACCCAACGTGGTATAGGCGTTGGTGATGTTAACGTGGTATAGGCGTTGGGACATATTGCAATTTAGAAAAGAAAAAAAATGAAATTTGGTGTTTAAAAAAGCTGTGTTTTGGCTCTCTGCACAATGTAAAAAAACTCAAACATTCAAGAATATACTTTTAGCTAGTGTATTCATGCCTTGCCTTTTCTCTTTTTCTATTAAAAGCTAACACTAAATAAAATTAAAACTCTTATTTCTACTTAGCTTTCGGTCTTTACTTTTCTCATTTCAGGCGAAATAAAGTTTGCGGGCTTAAAAAAATTTGCCATTGTAAAGGTCTTTACAACTGGCAAATTTCTGCTATCTGCCTTTACAAAACCAGCATCTAGTGATATGTTCGACATTTGAAATTAAAATTATAACTTAAAATAAAATAAAATAATATTTTAAAAATCATAATTACAAGTACTACTCGATTCACAATACAAGCCCGGAATGGTGCATCAAAAAATTTCAAAATCTTTGTGTATGTGCGGATGACGTCATTGTAAACAACCAATCAGATTGCGTTATTTTTTAGACGACCTTTGAGAGGCATTTTCTACCCTTAGAAGTGATATTTTTGATTTTTTGACAGCGGATTCGTGTTTTTCAGGTCATTTTACGTAAGAAACCATCACTAACTCGAAAATTTTTTTTTTGGGACTGCCCCATTTTCCTAAATTAGCTCCCAAATCACCACTAGAGAGCAGTATCTGTTATGTTTACATTTTTCACCAGCTGAGTTTATCCCTTTTCCAAATTTTGTTTCAATAATTTATCTTCAGGTCAATCTTTCGGCGAGTTTTTTTTAAATTATTTATCTTGTAAAATAGTTGTACATTTTAAAGAGTCTGAAACATTGATAATGCAGTCCAAAATGCTTTCGAGAATATTAATCAGTCCTAAGGTATGTATTCCTTGAGTTAATAAATGTATTTATCCATAGAACCATATCCATAGTATTTAACCTATTGAAGGTTATAAAATAACATGACTTGTTATCTGATAAGCGGTATAGCGTAGAGCCTTTAATAATCAAAATAATGATTTTCTACTCCAATGGAATTTTCATTCATTTTATGTCCTTTTAAACAAACTGGCCGTTGATATCTTTTGTTTATTTCGTGTCGATTTTAACAGCTCTAATGACTAAATTTAATTATGTTCTTATCTAGGTGTAATTTAGTTGACAGTTCCAAGCGTAAGGCCGGCCATACACGCACCGATAAGTCTGCAGACTTATCTGCGCAGACAAGTCTGTCGTGTATGGCAGGATCTGCACAGATTTTGTCTCCGATTTTCAGATCTGTGCAGATAAGTCTGCACAGATATATCGGTGACGTGTATGGAGGTGAGACAAATCTGAGATCTGTGCAGATAAGTCTGTACAAACAAGTCTGCACAGACTAATCGTTGCGTGTATGGCCGGCCTTGCATGTATTCAATTTGTTTTCAACTTGCTAATACCACATTTCGCGGACAGTCCCATTCATACAATGTTCGTTCACACAGTTTTCAAGAAAAACGCATTAAAGTGTTTTGGTAAAAATTTACTCGATTTCCAATATTTAAACTTATAAATTCTTTGAAGGATCTATTCTATTGTCATTGAAATTAACGTAATCTCTTAAAACACAAATAAAGAATCATCTATGTATTTGAAGAATCAAGGAATTTGGAAGAAACTTTAAGCTCACTACTGGCGTTCGGTTACATTTATACGGCCGAGTATCACTGAAATGAATAATCTATGTGTGCTATGGTTATATTACATTTAAACGGGCATTATTTTTACCATCTCAATAAAATTTGAGTTTGTATTTCTCCTGGACGCCGAAATCACAGTAGGTATGTAGTTTTTCTTATATTTTCTTAGAAAATTTCGTAGGAGATTTGGGTGTTTTCTATTTTCCTGTAAAGTAAAATATTTTGCAGTAATTTATGTTACAAATTCATGATGTTTATCATCATAAATTTGTATTTTGGAATTAAGTGTTGAGCACATTGAAAAATCAACGGAAATGGCTGTAGCGTGACCGCCTCAAAACCCCAAAGTACTTTCATGTACTTAATTTGATTGATTCTACTTCTCCCCAAATTCAAATTTCTAATTTTATTAGATATCCGGATATTTCTCTCGCTTGTTAATTTATTTGAATTTTTTGGATTCTATCCAAACACAGCGAGTTTAATAACTCTTGTTTGTTAGAATTAAATGCCGGAAAATGGACTATCAGGTCATTTTCCCTAGTTTAATGACTTTAAATTACTGAACTTATATGCGGATATTCTTTCAGACGTCAATACTACAGAAGTTCCAACACAGGTTTTACTCTGCTGGAGGAGAAGTAGATCTGGTTGTTATTGGATCTGGTCCAGGAGGATATGTTGCTGCCATTAAAGCTGCACAATTGGGTTTGAATGTAAGTTAAATAAATTTTTCTTTACTTTTTTATTTATTTGTTAATAAATTATAATCAGGATATTCAAATTCTTTTGAGGTGCAAGGTGTTCTTGAAAAAGGCTTTTAAACTTAATCTACTAAGAAAGAGGTTAGGACACTCTTTTAAAAAATATACATAGGTACCTTTAATTCTCCTGTAAATGTATCATTGGCAAACTATCTCAAGTTGATTTAAGTTGGAGTTTAATAAATGGTTCTGTACTAATGTTTCAGTATTGTATATTTTGTTTACAGACGGTGTGCGTTGAAAAGAATGATACCTTGGGTGGCACCTGTCTAAATGTTGGCTGCATTCCATCTAAAGCTTTACTCAATAACTCTCACTATTATCACATGGCACATTCTGGAGAACTTAAAGCTAGGGGTGTCGAAGGTATTTTTTATATTTTATATAGCCTGGAACATTTCCTCTTATCTAAGCATTGTGTAAAGAACAGTTAAAGTTCCCCGTATTTATGTAGATGAATCTACTCAAAGATTTGACTAGCTTAGGCATCTCAGTTGCCTTTTACAACTGGCTCGAGCGAAATCTGGATGACATCACCAAAAGACATATACTATCGTTTAAAAAAATAAATATATATTTGAATTATGACAGTTGAGAGAGCGTAGTTGCCAAAAAACGATTGTAGATGATGATAGCAATACGAACTGCCATTCTGTCACGTATTGAAAAGTAACAGCGATCACGTTACCTCTCCTCCTGCACATATTTGTAAACTCTGGGAATTGGTACTCTTTGCTAGTGTTCAAAATAATTTTCGTTTACTCCTGGCCCAGAATTTGAAATGGTTGATATCACAATTCACATGTGCTACCAATCATTTCTTACTTGTCTTAAAATACATATAGATCTGTCTTGAGACACCAAATGGATTCTCACTGCCAATAACTTATTCTCATATTAGCCTTTATATCTAGAGACCTCATTTCATGGTGGAATCATCGTATTTGATGGTTGCCAGATGTATGAGAATGCTGTTCTATTTGTTTTTTCTTTCTTTACTCTTTAAGTTTATTTTTGGAGGCAGACTGTAATTATATTAACAAGAGCCCCAGATACAATGTCCTCTTTGAAATCCAACAATAACTATTTTTATTACACTACCAGCCACCATAGCTACTGCTGAATATTTTCCAAGAATGGCGCTCTAACAAACGTTTTGGTGACATGAACTTAAAGCAAATTGTTCTGTGTTCTAGTTGAAGGAGTCAAATTAAATCTTGAAGCTCTGATGGGAACCAAAACTGCTGCGGTTAAAGCATTGACTGGAGGAATCGTGCATCTGTTTAAATCAAACAAAGTAAGTGATGCAATTAAAATAGTACCAGTTGTCATAATCAGGGAGTTCATACTTCATAATGGAGGGACTCAAGATGGGGAAAAAACGTGCTGCACTAAACTAGGGAAAATCGTTCCAAACATTCTCTTCCTACATATATTGGTCAACTTTCACCACTATTTTTTTCAACGCCGAATTGTTTAAATTGGATTACTTATGACAAGTAAAACCATAGTTACGGTTAAAAAAAAAACATATCTTCACTTGACAAAAATGTAATAGATGTTAAATAAAGCTAAATAGTTTCATTCTCTCTTAGCTAATTGATAAACCAGATTTATTCGTCTGCGAAACCCATACAACTAACACATTGTTTTTAACATTCTATTTAAGTTCAATTTTATTACCTCTATCTAACGACCCTACTACGTTTATTGCGCCAGTCCCCGTCAGATTAATAAAGTTAAATTAGTTAAGCTACGTCAGCACTAGAATAGGACATGGAAGGGGTCAGGATTATCAACATCTAGTCCAAGCGACCTCCGAGTAGCATAATAAGACACCCAAGCGTTAAACCACCTTCACTTTCTGTGATGGACACGGAAAGTAAGTAGTACTAGAATGGGATTGGATATTTTAGGGTGCTCTCAGATTACTGACTAGCTGTTGTAGATTCAGAAAAACGTTAGGGGACTATACGTGAATCTGACCTTATAATTGTATCCTGCAGAAATGCTCAAATATTATTTTCTTATTTTCAGGTTACTTTGAAAAATGGTCATGGCAAAATTACTGGCCCCAATACAGTTACCGTTCATAAAACTGATGGATCCACAGAAGAAGTTAAAACCAAAAATATTTTAATAGCCACGGGATCTGAAGTCACTCCCTTCCCAGGTATTACCGTTGATGAAGAAACTATTGTATCTTCCACTGGAGCCTTATCCTTGAAAAAAGTTCCTCAAAAATTGATTGTGATAGGTGCAGGTGTTATTGGACTCGAGTTGGTAAGTTAAATTATTGTTTTAACGACACCCATGGTGTTTCCAATTCAAGGAAGGCTGCAACCTTAAAAAGATATCTCCCAATGATGGGGTTGGAGATCTTTTGCCTTGTAAATTATACTCCTGTAATTCGAGGGAAAGATCTTCTGGAGAATCTAGAAGATGGAGAATCTCACGATGGCCGGTTCTACGCACCAGGACGACCTGGAACGCATACCATCACAGTTCCAGCTAAGGGCCATCAAAATCTTTTCTGTAAACTCATATAAATCTGTTTCTACCATTTTAATTAATCATGCATCTTTAAATGGAAAAACGGTTTATTTTGTGAGAAAAGCCGCTGCTACAACAACAAGCTAGAGTGATTCTGAATTTTTTATCGATGTCATCTCAAGTATTAGGTTCCGGAGGAATCGAGATGAAATTCACGGTCGGACAAATAAACGGCAAAACTGAAAAATAAAATCTACACGAACGCAATGTATTATCTTCTTTATGCTATGTATGGAAGAAAAAGTTTAGATTTTTTGCTATTATACAGAGAGCATAAGGTCAACAAGTGTTAGTCGCACCCATTTTTAAATTAAAGGTTCCGTACTAAAGATAAATTGTATTTTTTAAAATTTTATGTTTCTCATTGTTCCTTATGTCTGAAAATATGATTTCTGCGGATCGGTTGTGTAGTTTGTTCCAACAAATCCACAACACAAAAAATATAGAACTTGTCTACAAAGGAGTTCATGCGTACTGAAAAAATTGTCAATCAATTTCAGGGCTCTGTATGGGGAAGACTCGGCGCTGAAGTAACTGCTATTGAATTCTTAAATGCCATTGGTGGAGTGGGAATCGATGGAGAAGTTGCCAAACAATTTCAAAGAATTTTAGGAAAACAAGGAATGAATTTCAAATTGGGAACCAAAGTCACTGGAGCTTCCAAATCTGGTGATAACATTTCAGTTAGTATTGAAAATGTAAAGGACCCAACTAAAAAAGAAAATGTAAGTACTTGTGTATGAATGTTAGTAAACCTAAATGAGCTGAAAGAGATTCAGAGACATGGAGGTGGAAGGAAAGTGTCAGAAGGGGTAGACCAAGAAAAAAATATTTAGATAAAATTACAAAAGATTTAAATGAAAATAATCTGGAGGTGAGTGAGGCTTGCCCGAGAACGTCTGTCTCGGAAATGTCGAAGAAGATTTTATTGTGTATAGTTAAAGGGTCTACTAGCGCTCGTTCATGTCGAAATATTCCATCCTAAAATAGTGACTCCATGTACTTCAAACTGGTGCTCAAAAGTAGTACTACTGGTATGTGCGCAACTTGTGGAACTTCACGATAGTGTGCACTTACCAGCACTATTCTAACCAAGGATCATAAAATTTTCTTTTGATATTAACAACTTATTTCTACCGTCTTAATATATAAATCAGAAATTTGTGTGTACCTATGTATCATGTGCCTATGTATCATGTACCTATGTATGGGGGATTGTCTGTTACAATACACAGCCCAAACGGTAGCGGGTAGCGAAAAATTGATGGCATAGACCCCCNGAAAAATTGATGGGAATGGACCCCCCCAAAATTATGATCTACGACCGCAGGAAAATTATCAGAACTAAAATATGTCAAGCCATTTTCCCGTTACGGCCAAATTTATAATTTATTCACTAAAATCAGTCACGGTTCGATATCTTAAAGTTTGTCGCGAAAACATATCAACTCAAAGCGAGAAAGTTTTAGGTGGCCCTTTAGTCCTCAGTTTAGGACATTTTTTACAAAGGTATGTCGAAACCGGGAACGGGTAAAATAAATTTTAGAAAATGCTAAAAATTCAAAATGGCCGTACCCCTAAGACGCCTGGCGAAACTTATAAATCTTGGTTTTTAAAGGTTGCAATATACAGCGTGGACACAAACCAATACCNCCCCAAATTTCCATTGTCCTTGAAAAACAAAGATAGCAGCAATATAAGAATCGTAGCAAAGCACGGGCGAAACATCTAGTTTTTTTCAAATCCGAATCTAGAAATGGTTGAACACCAGTTGATTTTAAAAGGAACACTGCTACAACAACAAAAGACCCCTGAGAGGCCATTGTCGTTATATGAAAATTTTGGTGCCTTCCACAGCTGACCCAAAATCAGAGGCACCGTTTTCTAGATCAGAAGTATTTGTGCTTTGGTAGCTGTAACTGCATTCAGGGACCAATGTTCAATCTCCAGTGGGATCACAATTATTTTGAAATAAGTTATTTTGTATAGATTTCCACTGTTATTAGAGTTTACCACCAAACCGATTTTCTTTTGCAGCTTGACTGCGACGCCCTTTTAGTATGTGTTGGTCGGAGGCCGTACACTCACAATTTAGGTTTAGAAGATATCGGCATTGAGAAAGATGAAAAGGGCCGTGTCCCTGTTAACTCAAGGTTCCAAACTGTCATTCCAAACATCTTCGCTATAGGAGATTGTATTCATGGACCCATGTTGGCTCACAAAGCAGAAGACGAGGGCATCATCTGCGTAGAAGGAATCGCTGGAGGTTAGTTTTTATGTTGTTGTTTTTTAGGTAGAAGCTCAAACACTGAATTAAATTTGTCAATGGTTTAAAATTTAAAACGTCCCGTCCTCAGAAACTCATTTGATGGAAATTTCAATACCAATTTATGGAAATAAGGATGAGCAGGTTTTTTCGTGGTCTAGTGGGTATCACATTGGCATTGCACTTGGGGACCCGGGGTCGGAAAAAAAATCGATTTAATGCTTGTTATTCGGGGTGCTGGTTTTATGTGAGTAGCGACCATTGTAATTTCTCCATTATCAGAGTAAAAAAATTGGTTTGGTAGAAGATCTAGTAATACTGTGATATCCACAAAAAAATGTGAAAAGACTCGAACACTTTACTACAAATAAGTCCTATATACATAAAGGTTGCTCATAAAGTATAGCTCTTAGCCTATTTTTCTTTTCTTTTTAAATAGTTCCGGAAACAAAGTTGACGATATCCTATAGGTGAAAGTCGTTTTTCTTAATAAAATAAATTTTCCTAACACGCTCATTTTCGTCTGCTCCCAGGTCCAGTTCACATTGACTACAATTGTGTGCCCTCCGTCATATACACACATCCTGAAGTTGGGTGGGTTGGACGGACTGAAGAAGACTTGAAAAGTGACGTAAGTATTATGAGATAGCTTTCTCTTGTGCGGAGTTATACAAAATAAACGGTACGGATAACCGTACTAGATTTTGTCTTCCTTATTTAAACTATATTTGTCAACATTCGGCTGTTGTCTTTGCTCTGTATTGAACATAATATTATTACCCATTTTATTTAGTTTTGGAAGCCTTCGGTTGTCATCACTGCTTTTTGCTAACTTATTAATTTAATTGGACTTGGCCGCTTCCGGATGTTATCGCTGCTCTTTAGTAAAATATTAAATTAAAGATTTGGCAGCCTTCGGCTTTTGTCACAGCTCTTTAATAAAATATTACTTTAATTAGATTAGACAGCTTTCGGCTGTTGTCGCAGCACTTTAGTGGAAAGAAATATTTGAATTACATTTGGCAGCCTTCGAGTGTGGTCGCAGTTCAAATCCAATTGAAATTATCATTTCAATTGGATTTGATTTGTGTCTGTTTTAAATCTCATCAAAATTGGAATGATATTGCCAGGTTTAGAAAAGTGACCCGATTTTGAGGTTTGGAGCCTTAAAGAGCCTCAAGATTAAGGTAGCCCCACGAGACTCAAAATGTGTCGATGATATGATACAAAAGATGATATGATAATTTTTTAGAAATGACCTGAATTTTAGGTTTGGTGCCCTAAAGGGCTCTTCTCAGATAGTCCCCGGTGAGTCAAAATTTGTCCGTGATATGTTACACTGAGTGTTTGTATTAAATTTCATCCAAATTGGAGTGATATTGCCACTTTTTGAGAAGTGACCCGAATATTAGCCCCATGAGGTCCAAAATTTGTCGATGATATGTTACAAAGGATCTTTTTCTTAAATTTCATCAAAATCGGGCTTGCCGTTTGGATTCTAGAGGGTCGCCCCAGCGGAGGGTGCTGCTATCTCCAATGTTAAGGTTCTACAATACTTTATTTTCCTATAAGAAAAAAAGTATTGTATTGGTGAAAATTTTGATGTCATTTTCTTTTTAATTTTCCGGTCGGATAATAACGACTACATTCCAAAATATAGGGTACGGAAAACCGTACTAAATTCTATCTTCCTTTATTCTAGAAATTCGACGACTCCGGATGATGTCACAGGTATTTGATGAAAATATTATATCAATTAGCAGTGACAGCCTTCGGCTGTTATCACAGTTCTTTGGTGAAGATATATTTAAAAATGGATTTGGCAGGCTCTATAGTGGAAAAAAAATATTTTTTTTCCACTATAGAGCTGTGACAACAGCCAAAGCCTGCCAAATCCATTTTTAAATATATCTTCACCAAAGAACTGTGATAACAGCCGAAGGCTGTCACTGCTAATTGATATAATATTTTCACTATAGAGCTCAAAAAAATATTTGAGCTCTATAGTGGAAAAAAAAAAATATTTGAATATTTAAAACCTCTGACAACCTTTGTTTGTTTTCGCAGCTCGCTAGAGAAAATATTATTCGAAAAAGATTTGGCAGCCTTCGGCTGTTATCACAGTTTTCTAGTGAAAATATTATATGCATTAGATTTAGCAGACTTCGGCTGTTGTCGCAGCTCTATAGTAAAAAAAAAAAAAAAACATTTGAATCACCTTTGACAACCATAGGTTGTTGTCGCAGCTCCCTAGAGGAAATTAGATTTGGCAGTCTTCGGCTGTTGTCACAGCCCTCTAATGAAAATATTATATGAATTACATTTGACATCCTTCGGTTGTTGTCGCAGCTCTATAGTAGAAAAAATTTATTTGAATTACCTTTAACAACCTTCGCCTGTTGTCGCAGCTCCCTAGAAAAAATGTTCTATAAATTAGATTGGGCGGGTGTCGGCTGTTGTCACAGCTCTATAGTGAAAATATTATATGAATTAGATTTTGACAGCCTTCGCCGGTTGTGGTAGTTCTAATGTGAAAAAGAAAAAATGAATTACCTGTGAAAAGCCAAAAAACGAAGAAATTTTTCACCAATGCAATACTTTACTTACCTATACTTCGTATATGGGAAGATAAAGTAAAAAGTAGTAATTTTTTCTTTATACAATTATATACCTTCGGCCAAATTTCGATCAAATTGGGCTTACTTATTGTTGAAAGCAACCGCTTCAAGGTTAAAACTCGATGAAATGTGTTTTTGGCCAATATGTCCGATTTTGATGAAAATTTGTAGATTATTTGCTTGCTCACATAAACATGAATACGAAGTTTGTTGGGTAGGATGTGTTTTGAATAGTAGGTATTAGAACAGATTAAAAAAAAAAAAAAAAAACGTGTTGGGGTAAACAGCTAGTCGGATAAACTTGATTATTTTTTGAAGTATATTTTCATTAATCATCATGTAAAGATAAATAAATGGTACGGAAAACCGTACTAGACTTTCTCTTCCTTAATCATTCCATCAGACTACCACCGAATGCAGATGTTGTTAAAGTTTTAAGTTTTTTAGTTATATATTTTAGTTATTGTTATATTTCTATTTTCTGTTGATGTTGACCATTCTTTTATAAAGATTTTGCAGCCTTCGGCTGCAGATTTGCTCTTTAGTGACAGTATTATTTTGAACGATTTTGCAGCCTTCGGCTGCGGAACTTTGCTCTT
>CM022874.1:36003623-36073585 GCA_012654025.1 Pachypsylla venusta
GCAAAGTCCACAGCCGAAGGCTGCAATATCTTTCAAAATAATACTGTCACTAAAGAGCAAAGTCCGCAGACGAAGGCTGCAAAATCATTCAAAATAATACTGTCACTAACGAGCAAAGTCCGCAGCCGAAGGCTGCAAAATCTTTTTAAAATGATGGTCAACAGAAAATAGAAATATAACAATAATGTCACTTAAAGACTTAAAACTTTAGAAGAACAGCATCTGCATTCGGTGGTAGTCTGATGGAATGATTAAGGAAGAGAAAGTCTAGTACGGTTTCCGTACCATTTATTTTTGTAACCTTAATTGATTTATTTCTCAGAATTTTTAAATCTGAATCTAGAAATGACGAGAACAGCTGATTTCAATATTAACATTATTTTTCAGGATTTATCGTGTATCCATTCGCTTGGAACATAGGTTTCATAACAACATGATTATCTAACCTCAACCTAGGCCTGATTTTAAGCGTACTTTTTTATTCCTTACAGATAGATCGCTAAACGATAATAGTATAAATAGATAGAACAATTCGAATTGTTCGTAGTAAAAGTTACCTTTGTTCTTCGGTGAATTCTTCTGGCTGTGGATGATTGTTCAGATCGGTTGCTTTTCCATCTTTATTATGTATCACATTTCCATTTCTGTTGACCATACCATTGGTCACAGGAGCCACTTCATCAGCAGGTTCAAAAGTATCATTCCATTGCCTTTCAATCTTCACATTGTTGACTGTCTCTGGACAGCTAGCTTCTTGACTGGTAATACATCTTTCATTAAGTTCTTTATTGTGTTCCCCAAAAATAGTGTTTCTATTGATTTGGCCCTCTTGTGGATTAATTTTAGACTTACAGTCATCTGCCAGAGTAGCAGAAACATTGTTGGTAAATACTCTTGTGCCATTCCTCACGCCTTGACCACTTTCTCCATCTTGTTTCACAACACTATTGTCAGTTGCATCACAAGAGATATCATTAGTAGCACTGGTGTTAAGTTCAGTTCCTATTGGAGTAAAATCATTATCGGTAAATACACTCGGTCCATTCCTCACACCTTGGCCACTTTCTCCATCTTGTTTCACAACACTATTGTCAGTTGCATCACAAGAGATATCATTAGTAGCACTGGTGTTAAGTTCAGTTCCTATTGGAGTAAAATCATTATCGGTAAATACACTCGGTCCATTCCTCACGTCTTGGTCACTTTCTCCATCTTGTTTCACAACAGGTGTATTACTATTAGTAGTTTCATCACATAAGGTATCATTGATTTGACTCTCATTAGATAGAACGTCGCCGTTCTCCTTATCTTCAACCTTAGAGTCTGCATCTTGCAAATAATCTTCCATTGTATATCCCATGGTGACTTTATAACTCCTCATTTTTCGTTCGTTTTCTCGTAAAGCCTTTAATCTAGCTTGTTCGCCTTTTTTCTCTGCCTCCTGCAAACATAAGACTCTGGTAGAGTAATCAACCTCAATGTTATTCATCTCATTACCAATAAGTATGTAATGTGCTCATCATGGTCGAAAAATATATATCGGACCACGGGTGGTTTAGAAACGAATCAGCCACTGTCCACACCAAGATTTATCAACATTAGACCAACAGCCAAGTTAGTGCTATATCGGTGTTATTAAACAATAGACACTTCTTTCATTGAACAAGAACTGTTCGAGTTGATCAGACAAAAATATTTTGTTCGTAAGATACACACACGAAGATTTAATTTGGCTTTGGTCCATTGTCCCAGATAACCAGAAAAAACACAGAATGGATTCCTGTCTACTAGAAATTTCCCAAGAAAGTTTTGTTTTTGTCCCACTGATACCACTAGACTCGTCGGCCTTAGGCACCTTCAAATTTACAAATTGGGTGCAAAAATTCCCTCGGCAAGAACTTAACCTTTTGTATCGATAAAAAATATATTCAGATCGAAATAGTAATAAGGTCATTAATCAGGGCCACTACTGTGGTCCGTTGAAGACACCAAATATGATTGGAAAAAATTTATGTTTACCTACACAACATGTTTACTTACAAGTCTTCGAGTCTCTGCAGTGTTTTCAATGTGTTTATTAAAATGAGCTTGTTGTTTCAGTCTGGCTTCTAACATTTTTTGTCGGTTTAGTTCATTTCTCCTAAAAAAGGTAATTATATTAAAGAGAAGTATCAATAATAGGCCCAACAATAATCATGAAACTCAAGTTTTTTTAACCAAGTTAATATAAAATGGCGTCGTTTTCACAATTTTCTTTAAGAATGGCGTTGCATATCTTTACGCTCGTTCTGTTTTTCTTGGCGTTGCAAAAGTAAGGTTTTGCTTGATCATTTCTGTGCCCTTCAAAACTTAACAATTACTACATAATTCTACCATTTGTCGGTATAAACATAGCAACATAATTGTCTTCAAGAGACTAAATAAAGCCAAACACAACCAGATAAAATAGATTTAAAAAAAAAAAAAAATCGACTCGACCATGATTCGAACCCGGTACAAGTAAAGTGTGATGAACGGAGACAGTTAATAAAAAACGCATATTTTATGTATATTCTCACCTACGATTTTTCTCCTCGCTACTCATTGCTTTTGATTCAACCTTATCATCATCACCTAGGACATCTGTCTTCCTTAGTGCTACAATTCCTAGAGAGTTGTTGGCACTATCATGGTTTTCTTCATTTGCTGCTTCCTCATTATTTACTTTGGTACGAGAAGTTCCTGCCAGCACATATCCCATGTTAACTCCAAAACTTTTCATTTTCTTTTCATTTTGAATCAATTTTTTCTGTCTGTCTTCCTCAGCTTTCCTTTCCGCTTCCTATATGCAAGAGAATATTAATAACCAGCATTACAACTCCAACTCGGACAAACAAGATCATCCAATCTTAACAATAGTTTTTTTTATATACTTTAAACGTTGCACTCACACTCCTCTTAATTTTATTTCGATGTGATATGGGGTTTTTCAACTACAATGGTTATTCATACACGAAATTGAAGTACGGCTAGACGCTAGAAAGTCAAGCCGATTAAAATTCCCTTGTTGGGGAAACTCCATCCCGGTTGTGAACCCGCATTTATGCCACGAGGTTATAATACCACGAGGATGAATACTAACTTGAGTAGAACTTAGGGTATGATTAAACTGAACGTAATAGTGATTAGACACGTTCAAGCGATTTAAGATTAGTTTCCATTATAACCGGTTCAACAAACGATTTTATTTGAAATGTGGAGCTAAGTACTATCTACACTAGCCCGGTAGCTCCCGACCCGATACTTTTTCAATCATCAGAGTTGATCATTTTCTGACCCACCGATATTTTTCTCCATCCTATCGGCATAATGTTTATCGTTGCCAACGATATCGTGTTGGAAGCTATCGAACTTATGTAAATAGCAATTTACTGTCATAATTACTCGATTTCAGAGACCTTCAAATTAATGATACGCAAGACTTTTCATTCTGTTTTGATGCAGAAGTACAATCTAAACACCTTGCAAGATCATACACAGCTAAAACTGTTGCACTCACTCATTCAGTGTTCAGAATTGGAGCACCTTGTTTTCCGCTCTAATCCGAAAAATACTAGAAAAATAACCTTTTTTCTCTGAAAACTTTTCAGTCAAACACTGGGATGAACTGTCCTATGAACAGGTGTATTGTACAACGCAATCAGCAACGCTCAACTCAAATTAGACCCTGGAAATCCATCCATTGAGTCCACAAACAGCGGTTGTTCTCTCAGGAATTCTTTGAATTTGGTGTTCTGCAGGTGACACTTTTCTTTTTAAACAATATTTTTAAATTGAGACAAAAAAGTAGGGAACATGTAATATTATGGTTATTTCCCGTTAGAACATGTAAAATAAAAATAAAATAAATAATAACAATAATTGACCAACAAACTGAGGTCTAGTAACACGATACTCACAAACGCCTTATTCGATTTAGATGAAAATTGGTATGGACGTTCATTATATTCATAAAATTAGCTGTTTTGGGGCACCATAAGGTCATCTGGGGTCAAATGGTGGCCATTTTAAGTGAGTGAGTTCTACAGTTCACGAAATTAATAGTTTATTTATTTTAACATAATATTATAATGTTTTGCATGTTAAAATTAACTAGGAGATGTCGCAGGAAAGCGCTCGTGACTCAACTATATAAAAGAATAGCAGTCGATAAAAAAAATATTTTAGAAAATTACCTACAGGAGGAAAAAAGGAGCGGAGCTCAATATCTTGAGGACGGATTTGAATTTTGAAAAAACGCTGAAACACGTATTTCTTTATTATAAAGGGGAAACTTTTTCTACTGGTTTCCAAAAAAAAAAAAAACACTTTCATTGGAGGCTTTAGTAGGACCATATTAAAGTTGAGCTTTTTAACCCCTTTTTCAATCATAATTCTGCAACTGTGTGAGATTTAAGTCTAAAAATGGCTCTAATTTTAATGTCTTTCCTACGTTGTTTACCAATATGAAAAATAATCATTGGTCCGACCTTAAGTGAGGCTCATATCCGGAGAACGGTTATAAAGTTCGAAAAACACTCAAGACGTTTAGTTTTACTCGAGGATGAGAGCTTTTCTTTTTTTCACACTTCTAGCTCGAAAACTCGAAGAGCTATGACTAAGTAAAAATATTCAAAAGGCCAACTTCAATTAGAAATTACTCTTTCATTTCGTTTTACATTTTAAAAAATTAATAAAAAAGGGGTTGTTCTATTTAAGATTTCAAAGTTGACCACCTGAGAATGCCCTAAAATTGAAAACAACTAGAAAAAGTTTCCCCTTTGGTAATTATAAACTCTTGTTTTAGCAATTTTCGAAATTCGAAACCGTTCCCAAGATATTGATTTCTTTGAGCCACCCTCCTTTTTGAAATTAAACTTCTAAAAAACTGGTTAATATTTTTTTTGCTTAACATCTCTTTCACATCTATTGGTCATTCAAGACGGGGGCTTTACCCTCCATTCGCTGGAAACTTACAAACAGGTACCCACATAGACCTCACCCAGCCTGAGTTGGGCCGGAAAAATAGACAGAATCACGAGGGCGCGAACCCACGTAGACACCCACATGGTACAACCTCGCTGAACGTTGTTTAACTTCAGTGATATAACGGGAACTGGTGTATTCAACGTGCCATAGACCCTGGCTTTACATGTTATTCAATACTCACAATTCTCCGAGCTTCAGCAGTGTTGACTATTATACTCTCCATATTGAGTTGTTGCATGCAACGTATTTTGACCAATCGTTGCGAGTTATGTTCAGTTTTCCTGAGAAATTGAAAAAAATCAATGATGAATAATATTTTACTGTTCTAGTTTTTTTCAAACGGAAGATATAGAATTATAGATAGTCACATGAAAAATAATATTTTTGGCGGAACTGAGTGAGGTCTACAGTTAATAGAACTAATAATATTTATACGACAGAATTATATAATTTTTATGATACAAGATCAATTTTCGAAAAAAATAAATAAAATATTGATTTGCTCCTGATTTTCGGAGCAGCTTTGGAAAGCACCTGTTTTTACAGCGAGACTAACTAAGGTATAAGCCTAATCTGCCGTCTCTGCTAACAACAAACGGATTCCCATCCAAGTACCAAACACGCCTATGTTTCTTATCTTCAGTGGTCTGGGGGGGACTGGTGTCTTCAACGAGTTAAGATCGTTGGAAAATAAAATCAATATACAGAAAATGTCACAGTATGTTAAGGATAAGATTTTGGTGTGAATTCCACACCATGGACCATATCGGACGACGACTGCTCAGGACAGTCGTCGCAACATATCAATGAAATGAATGAAATCAACACCACAATCGAAGATAGTTGCTATCAGAGTCACCGAGATGCACCACATCTCAATTGTCCAGAGAAGCCAAAATCCCCACTATGAATTTGGCACATTTCCCGACCTACCAACAAATGGATGGACATGGCATGGTGGAGGATGAATGGTTACTACAACAACACAATATTGATACGAGTACTACAACACAATATTAAACCTACGATGTCTATCTATAATCGATAACAAGGCTCAAGAAATTTACATGCTAACTTTGTGTTTTTGAACTATGCAGTTCGTTTAAGCCAGCGGTTCTTAACGGGGCCATTTTTAAGGTTTGCATCTGTACATTACCTACACCTGAAAGAAATCAACTGATGATGGGAGGCTTACGGATATTTAAGTTCTGAGCCGAACCATGTCTCTCTAAATATCTGTCACAAAGCTCTAATCTCAATAATGACAATGGAATTTTTCACAGATTTTTTTTAAATTATTTTATTTGTAAGAGTGTTCACAGACAGCCATATTGCATAGCGGGCATCTTTGCATTTATGCAAGGAAAAACGAATACACATGATCGCATATTGCTCGATCAACGAATTTCCATACATGTGTTCTTCACTGCATAATGTGATCTTCATTGCCTATATGCAGAAATGTGTGCGTTAAAATAGGTAAATATGAGGCTGTCTGTGAGCACCCTAAGAAGATCAGGAAGTGTGTTCTATTTGATGTAAGAAAAGCTTAAAATGAGTAGGTAAAACCATCATTAAATGACAGACAACCCAGATTGGGTATTATTAACAGTGATAGGGGTGTGGACTTTTTTTAAATCGTAAGCTGTGTAGGATGAACCCGTTAATTTAATTACCTCTGTCCTTTATTGCCATGACTCATAGCGCAAGAATTTTCTTGGATTCGATGTTTGCCTTTTGAATGATGCATTCCTGAGACACCTGGACTGTGACGAGTTTGATGTATGCATTGTGATTGTTGCATTCCTGAGACACCAGGAGGGTGACGACGTTGATGTCTATATTGTGAATGCTGAGTTCCTGAGACACCTGGACAGTGGCGATCTATCGAAACACTGTCCCGTTGACAGAGCTCATCACCTCCATCGTCATCACTGTCAGAACGGTTGTATATAGTTTCTTGATTATAAATATTGCTCTCATCGTTAATAATATCCAATCCATTCAATACGTCCAGTGCATCAAAATCTGTACCTTGAAGATAAATATATAAAATTATATCTCCTTGTGGAACCTGGTGGGAGTGTCACTAAAGCAGAATCGTAAAGTTGGCATAGATGTTCTCATTTTCACCACGCTTTTTTTAGTCATAGAAAAATGTGGCATTTTGGAATAGAAAACACCATAGCGGAATAATGAAATCCATTTTTCAGAATACCCTCCCTTCTACAGGATGTCCCAAAAACATGTAATCATTTTAACCACGTATACTAATGCTAAAATTAAGGTAACTTTGCTTTTCAAACATGGGTGTGTAAATTCCCCCCCGCCCTACCCCGCGGAACAGGGCCGTGAAGATGCAGATTTTTTTGCGTTCTCCTCAAAACTTGCAAATTCACTTAATTGGAACGTTGTAAAAAATGTCTTCCCAGAATTAAACTTTTACAAGGACGTCTCCGTGGCAGAGTGCGCATCACACTCGGCTTGCACCACGGAGGTTCCGGGTTCGATTCCCGGACGGGTCAAAAATTTGAAAAAGGTTTTTTCAAATTTTCTACTTGGTCTGGTTGTGTTTGGGGGTAACTCAGCCTCCTGAGGACAATTGAGTAGCTATGGCAATAGCGCCAAGTGGTAGCATTATAAGGAAATTGTTAAAAGTGTAGCTTAGGCTTAGTGATATTGGAGTTAATGTGGAAAACACCTTGTAATGCTATGATGCCCACAAACATTGTGACATAATAACACAAGGAAATATACATTTACATTTTTTACAAACTTTTACAAGGGCTCACTATACTACCATACTACTCATTATACAAAAATATGATTGTATAACCGAAGCATTCCTATTATGAACATAAAAAAGGCCCGGAAAGACTTATTCGAAAACGTGATCCAATTTGTATGCTTTTTTTATCCTGCATGACGCGGGATGTTTAATAGTAAACATTTCTGATCTACTCAATTCTACAAAATTTGACACTTTCTCACTTACCAAGGGATAGCAAGAAGTGCTAGCCTTACCTTTTTTGGTAACCGCGTGTTGCGCGGAGGGGGTGCATTTCCGGACCCATATTTATTAGAAAAGTTGTCTTTATTTATTTAGTATACGTGGTTAAAAGGATTACATGTTTTAGGGACACCCTGTATATTCGGTTTTAGCAAAACAGTAATTTACGAAGAGATAAAAAGTTAATTTCAGATAAAATCAGAAATATGTATTCAAAATACCTTGAGCTCCTCTCTCTTGATCAATGTCATAGGGACCAACATTCGTTCTGGCATTAATGGTTGATCTACAAATCATCACATTACTACCCGTGAAGGTGTTTGTATGACTGGTTGTGTTTGACAAAGCCTGTTTGTTATCCCCACTCTGAGCCGAGTCACTATCAAGATCGACAGTCCTCCTTTCGTTTACCGTCAGATCAACAAATTCGTATTGACAATTATCAGTCGAAGACTTTTCCAGAGAGTTGCCCATGTCAACTTTATAACTTTTCATTTTCCTCTCGTTTTTGGCCAAAGCTTTTAATCTTCGCACTTCAGCTTCTTTTTGTTCTTGCTAAAATATAATATGAGTAGAAATTAGAGGGATGGTTATTATTTGATCGACAATATAGCCTAAATTGGACTAATTTATTATTACCAAACCGGGGTCCGACTTAGAGCTTAAAAAGGATGTACAGAGAATTATGTGATTTGATTTCGCTGACATCAGGGTTGATTTTTCCTGATTTGTAACCTGTAAAATGTAAATGTAGAATTTCTTCGTGCTAAGGCCCAATGGTCTTTTCACAATTTTTGTGGGTATCACAGCATTACTAAGAGCCTTCTGCACTAATAATCTCTTCATACTTCTAATCATTTTACTCTGGTAATGTCGCCAATGGTCGCTACTCAAATTAAAGTAGCTACTCAATCGTCCTCACGAAGCTGAGTGCACCCTGAAATCACAAGCACACAGTCGAAAATTTTCCGACACCGCCAAAGATTAAACCCGGGTCCCCCAAGTGTAATGCCACTGTGATACCCACTAGCCCAGAAGGACTGCTCTCCTGACTTGTAACCTTGATGGCCCACACTCCTTTTCACATTGTTCTATCTGCGTTGACAAATCAAGGTAAATGTTAAAAATATATATTCATGGTTTAGATCAATTGTCACTAAATGGTTCACTTAAATTCGTTGTTTATTGTTAATAGTTTTATTTTACACGACTAACTAAATGGGGGAAGATAATTTATCAAGGTACAAGATTATTTCTTTAGTGTTCACAAGAAGTTAAAAAAAATCATCGTGATCTTCAAGTTTTCCCCGACTTGTGGGCACCCTGCTTAGAGAAATGACCTATTTTCCTGAGATGAACACTAAATAGAAGCTTATGTAACCATCCGGCCCATAAATTATCTCTATCAGAAGAAGGACAAAACAACAAACTTTCACATTGAAATATTACCATTTGGATTTCAAATCCTGATTAATTTAAATGGATTCCATTTTTCCATTGCCTAATCCAAAATCTTGCCGAGTTAGCAAAAGAATTTTCTTTCTACGGAGAAATGTACGATTTAACATTGCAAAATATGACGATCTCTTAAAAGCACCACATATTTGTCTTGTGTTATGTGAATTTAAATGAATGCTGTTTCGACAAAAAAATCTACAACAAGAAACGTTTTGTTTTCTAGAGACATTATTTCATTTACCTATTCATCCAACTTTTGAACACTTGTATTTATCTATTATCAAAAGAAAGTTTTTAAAGGTGAGACAGCGTTAATTTTTATTTATAAAATTAAAATCAGTTATTACTTAGAAAAGTACTAGGTATAGAATATAGTAGTACCAAAAGATTTTCGACAACATACATTTTTAAACACCATTTCCTCCAAATAAAAAAATTCCTTTCCATCCACCATCCAATCTACCTTTTTCTGATTATTTATTTTTGCGAGATTTGAAATCCTGATGGCGGATCAAATGAATTTCACGCATCGAGAGTTCAAGGGAACAATATCCCTTTTGATGCATATTATCAGCAGAGCGTCTTTATTTTTGTTCTACGGTCGAGTTTACTTACATCTCTCTGGCGGAAAGGAGTAGGTATACAATATTATAGTACCAAAAGATTTTCGACAACATACACTTTTAAACACCATTTCCTCCATGATATCATTCTCACGAACACATCTACATGTAGGAGGACTTTCAAATGAAAACATAAATTACTATTTTTATTTTATTCTACTAATTAATAGTTTCAATAGTTTAATAGTTTCAATATTACCTCGTATTGCACTGGTCTATGAGTTTCACTTCTAATAGTTTGCAATATCTGCATCTGCTCCCTAGATCGCTTCAAATTATCATCATAGTTCGGCCTCTCGCTAAGACTTCCAACAACTCCAACTGTTGCAGTATTTTTTTTTCCTCTTGCTCTCAAATCAAACGGATAATAATGCTCCTGAGAAAAGATATTCAATTACAAATTAAGTTTTTTTCATAGGTAAATTTTCACATTTTCTGAAAATGTGAGTATAACGTAGGCGCATGTAGATTGCAATTTATAAATTGCAATCTACATGATTCAAACGATGGGGGGGGGGGGTAATAAAATACAAATTTCATAGGTATATTCTAGTTCAATCTAGTTTGCTTTGAACTACAATAGTAATTATAGGTTATAGGGGTCTGAAAACTGAATTATTATTATTTTATCGACCGGCTTATTATCATTTAATTTTTTAAGGATTAGCCAGCCTATTTAAGCTATTTCCTCCAAATAAAAGTTTGAGGGGGGTATTTTTTTTTTTTTCGTGACGAAAAAGGTTCATTATTGAAAATAATATTTGCTAATCGTTTCACTACTTGAAGGATTCAGTCAGTCAGTCATAATAAAATATTTCTTTTCTATCCACCATCCAAACTGTCTTTTTCTGTTTATTTATTTTTGCGAGATTTGAAATCTTGATGGCGGATCAAATGAATTTCACACATCGACTGTTCGACCTAATATCGGAATGTATCGCCTAATATCCCTTTTGATGCAACCCTAATATCCCTTTTGATGCACATTATTAGCAGAGCGTCTTTATTTTCGCTCTACGGTCAGTTTACTTACATCTCTCTGGCGAGTTTGAAGCTTAGCTACATTTTTACATCTCTGGATCACCGTTTGTTTTCCTTTAGCATCCTGAGTGAGATAGAGCTGATCTTGATGTCTTCTTACAACTGCCAAAACTTTATGCGAATTTCTTGCATTATTGGGATTGTTTTCTTTAGCAGATACCGTCGACTGCCTGCTGTTGGCCACGACAGACATATGATTAGCCATTTGTTCTCTTACACTTAAATTGTTTATCTGGTCTAGAGGTACCAGAGATTGATTTGGTACTTCTGTTAGAGAAATATCAGGATTTTCATTTGGAGGGTTGGGCAAAATAATGAACTCTCCATTTATTCCTTTGAAAAACTCAGAATCCTGAAAATCAATCAAACTGTGAGTTACAAAAACGCAATATACAGTTTTTTTTTTATATTTTAAATGGAGCCCCTATATATCTTTTTACTGGTTTGGCCCCCTGGTAGCTGAGATCAAATGGAACATATTTTACGAATTGCGTTAGTGAGCCAACGAAGCCCAGCCAAGTTACAGGGGGGAAGGTCGTTTGGGGAAATAACCTATAACGTCAAAATATTAAAAGATAAAAGCAAAATAGGCGAATACCTGAAAAAGGACATTAAAAAATTACTACTTTTTTTTTTTAAAAAAAAAAAAGAGAATGCTAATAATCGTATAGAAGAAAGGGTGAAACGGCTAATAGATTACAAATCATCATAGGAATCCCTGGTGCCGACTTCAAATTTATCGCAATTCTTGAACTTTGTACGGGAGCGAAATAAATCACATTACTTACCATTTAAGACAGATATCACAAGTTCACAGGTATCAGAATGATTAAATTACAACTTGATAATAATATGAACAGGCACGAGTATATTGATGCAACAGGTTTAGGGTAAAGTCTACAAGAAAATGTATTTAATTACTATAGTTTAATTCTCGAGAGTTGATACACAAGAAAACCACGCTATATAGGTATTTGCAGGCCATCAAAAAAACTCGGCAACCTCATATAAACATGATTCTACAATTCTGTAAAATCTAAAATCAGGGATCTATAGATGTAAAGGACGTTTGATTTTGGGAGAAACACCGCTATTTGCTACAACAGCATGTTACTTCTCAAGCGGTACGCAGTAGTTAATCACTTCACAAAATGTGGTTTTTGTAATCCTCTGAAATTTTTCCAGGAAAATTCAAATCAAAATGCAGAATATGATCCATAAATTATGGATATATTTATACACCAGTCATCTAAGACATAGAAAATGGCTAAGATAGAAAAAAATGGCGTAGTTCTGATTTTTTATTGTGAACGTTTTCGACTATTGTGCAGCTCTTTCAAAATAGCAAACTTACTTGCACACTCCTCTCATGTATCCCAACAACATTAAAAAATCAGAACTACGCTTTTTTTTCTACCTTTGATGTCTTAGATGACTGGCTTAATAAAAATGAAAATTAGATATGTACTTCACAATCGAACTCAAATATAAATTACTTTCAATCTACTATCATAAATGAAATGAAACTAATAAAGATTAAGGAACTTTGTACTTTGACCGCAAAACTGTAGGATTAATATCATTATTTTTCCTTATTTTTTTATCAATTTCCTGATATCATATCACATATCAGCCTTATCTAATATCATAAATGTTGCCATTTCTTAAATTCTCTTCTGTAGTAGGCTTGTAGTAAATCTATTATTATTTGGGTCGCAAAAGAGTGAGGCACAAAATATGCGATTTTTCATCTTTTTATTACTCAGAAGTCTCTTATTAACAATGTCTAGATTCCTGTGAATCAATCCAATACTATATCTGGGACACATAGAGCATAAATATTAATCGACCTTAGACCCCGCTAACCGCTAAGAGAAGAGAAGCAGACATGAATGGATGAATGGTGGACGCGAGTCCATTTTATTATCTCCAAAACTTGGTCAGGATGGGTAAATTTATATTTCCAACAAACTGGAAAACTTTTGGTGCAAAATAAAAAATCAGTGTAAAAATTAAATACTTCAAGAGTCCTAAGGGTACTATCTCACAGTTCAATCGATTAGAGTTAACACAAGACATTTTGGAATCAATACATTTTTCAAGTTTCAGAGGATATAATCTACTTCTTTGTCACTTCCCTTAGGACCTAATGAGCGTCGGGTTCCTCGTTTATCCAACAGCGGAATTCATTCCTCTGCCCGGAAGGTCAGAATAGGATTTTCCTCTAGATTTTGCTATTTCCGTTATTGTATCATCATAAGTTTGTCTTGGTCTTCCTCTGCCCCTTTTACCTTCTGGTTTACATTCTAATATTTGTTTGGGGATTCTTGTTTCTGGCATCCTATTAACATGTCCAAACTATCTCAATTGTTGGTTTTCAATTTCTTTCAATAGATCTTTCTGTCCTATATTTTCTCTAATTTTGGTGTTTCTTATCTTTGCGTGTTTTTCCTATAGATCTTCCTAAGTATTTCATTTCTGCTCTTTGAATGGTTTTTCTTTTGATGTAACTGCACTTTCCAGGCCATATAATCAACTACCCATAAAATTAGATAACTTTGGCCCACGGTAATTTTCATTCAAATTTTGTTTTTAATTATTTATCGGTCAAAGAGAAGGAAGAATATTGTGACACCGTGATACATGCTGAAAATTTATTTTCACCACATAAAGAGAGCCCGTTCACGTAATAACGTAACACTATGCTTCTTCCATTCGTCAGCTGAAATCCATAATTCTTGAGCAGTTTCTAAAGATGACAAAATCGCGGCACCTCTCCATGTTATAATTTGAGGATCGCTTTCTTTTGCATTTGTAATAATTTCTATTTGATCTGAAACAGAATCAACCAATAAATAATTATTAAAAGGAGAAAATTCGCTGTAATAAAAACATTGAAAAAACTTCCCCAATTATGCAGTCAGTGTGGTGAAAGTAAGGAAAAATTAATGAAAATGAAGCACCAAATAACATTCTCTTGTAAACAGATACAGGTTGATATACATATACCTAGCTTTAGGTTAGGTAGACTAGGTCTGGACATATTGTAATTATTAGTTCGTAAGCTAGTCTGTAAGTTTTAAAAATCGATGGGAGGGAGAGAGAGGAAATTGGTAACTTCTATCTATACCTATCCTTAGTCCAATGTTTATAAATTGTACATCTGGATCCCTAGTCCTTACCGGAACCTCTCCTGGCTCTCGGAAGATGTGGGGGTCAGAGCAAATGCGAATAAATGACATAGATTGCATGAAATGTTTCGTTTAAAAATATTTGATATTTGATCAAAATAATAATACGAGTATATAAAAATTGAATGAATGACAGATTGTTTGAATGTTGTGAGTACAAGAAGAATTGAATGAGATTGGGGTAAATACAGTTTTATGTGGAAAAGGAAACAACTGTCCTGATGAATAGCACTTTAGTGCAGTGCCGGGACAGATTGTTATTATATAGCTGACGTCTGGGCGGAGACGGGGTGTGGGTTCAGTTGTCAAGCAATCGGTGGGGTTTCAACCCCACCTTTAGTTAGAAATTGAGTCCAACATAACCTCCACGCCACTCGACTGGGGTCTTTGTCTGGCCGTGGCTGAACAAATATTGCTGGTTGAGAAGTGGGGTGTATCTTTTGAAGATTCCCATCCTCGCCTTCCCCTGGTATCAGCAAATTCGTTTAAGAATCAATAAAAAAAAGAGAAAAAAAAGACTAGGTATACAGTATGTCCCAGAAGTACTAGCGGGGGCCCTGTAACTTTTGAATGGCTTGGAAATTTTGAATTCTGATTAATCCTACGGATAAAAAAGGGGCCATGGCCATTCGATTGGTGAGAGTAAAATCCAGGTTCGATCCCCGGAAATGTATTTTTTTAAACAAAAGTTTTGGTTTCTCAGGAATTTTAAATGAAATGGTACCAATTCTATTTTTTAATATAAAAGTTGGAATAAAATAAGGACTAATTTTCATTTACATTTTCTGAAGAATAAATAAATAACAATAATCAGGGGTGGAGATAGGGGGGTCTTAAATTTTATTTTGTCACACCCTGTATAACGGACTTTGTCAGTCTAAAAGAAAATGTGTACTTTTGATGATTTCAGTAGATGAGTAACCTTTTTTGGAACACAATAATTGAACTTTTACATCGAAGCTCGAAACCAGGGCCGTTATACCGGGTGTAACAAATTAAAACTTCAGACCACTCTATCTCCCCGCCCTGATTAAATTTTTCGAAAAATGTAAATGAAAGTTAGTCCTTATTTTATTTCAACTTTTATATTAAAAAATAAAATTGGTACCATTCCATTTGAAATTCGTGTGAAATCGAAACCTTTGTTTACAAAATGGCATTTCAGAGGATTGAACCTGGAATTTACTATCAACAATTGAATGACCATGGCCCATTTTTTATCCATAGATCAGAATTCAAAAATTTGAAGCCATTCAAAAGTTACATAGCCTCTGCTAGGACTTCTGGGACATATCATATGTATGTATATGTTGTTGTTGTTAACGTTCTCAACGACTCTCACTGTGTTTCCAGGCCAAGAAAGGCGGCCTCTCCAACAGGATCTGTCCATAATGCTGACGGCTCTAGATTAGTTATGGATAGTTGCTGGCTGCTCATGATTTACATCATGAGCAGCCAGCATACATAGACGACAACGATCAGATACTTCAGGGTTTAGCAAGGATTTATATACCAACTCTTTGAGAACACGACAGCAGCAAAACACAGTGAGTTGTCGTCGGAACGGTGTTGATGGTTTTTGGACGTGCCCGAGGGCACGGGTAGCCCCGGTGCGAAGAACCAACCATCTTGGGGGTCATATGTATGTATATCAACCGAATTAGTTGGATAAGCAACGTCAAAAGAACGAGGAGGTCAGCGGTGGATGTGTGCGTACGTGATTGATGGTTTTTGGTCGAAAAAAATTGCATTGTCCTGGCAGAAAGCCAGGCAATATGATGGCATGACTGCAAGATGGTAGCCTTTGGGTTAATTTAATCTTAACACATACCTGGTTTAGTTGCATACGATATGTGCAATGCAAGTTTGGATTTCAGCCAGTGACTGATCCCATCAAACTTGAGACCGCCCCCAACAATCAAAATTGTACTGTACATCTTCCTTTTTTGTTCATCTCCTCCTGAAATTCAAATGAAAAAATGAAAAACTCCTGAACTTCGTTTAAATAGGGTGGAGCGCGGTACACAACAAATCGGAAAATAAATACAGGGTGTTTCAAAAGGTTTTGCAAAAAAAGAAACCACGTATTGTAGAGCTCAAATAAAGGCCATTTTGCTTAATAAACCCCTATACGAAAATGGACCCCAAGGTAGCTAGGGCCCCCAAAAGTTGGCACTTAAAAATTAAAAAATAATTATTAAAAATCGAATTATTTTGTGATTACGTCACCGATTGTTATCATACTTCTTTGGTGAGTTTTTGGCATTTTTCACCGATCAGGGGCGGAGCTATGGGGGAGGGGTCATGACATGAAAATGACTAAAACTTTTTGATGCGTATTTTTTTGGTGTTTTAAGGTATGACATGTCTTCTAAAACTTGTTTTACTACAAAAAAGGCCGGAATAGCTCTTGTCTAAAACCAACCGTTGACCTTTTAAAATCATAAAAATTGAGCGTAGGATGATTCTAATTATTCAAAATTTTCCCCGGGGGCGGCGGCCCAACCCCTCTGTACCTGGGGGGTATTCCATACCCTCCGGAAGTATCCCCTCCCAAAGTGCAGCCCCCCCCCCTAAGATATAGCCTTAAATCCGCCTCTGGCCCTAGCTGCCTTGGGGTCAATTTCCGTATAGGGGTATATTAAGCAAAGTGGGCTTTATTTGAGCTCTACTATACGTGGTTTCTTTTTTTGCATAACCTTTTGAAACACCCTGTGGAGATAAAAACTCGCATTTTTAGCGGACGGAGTAATAAACCCAGAATCATTGTATAAATTATACCACTTTTTTCACTAGACCCTGTATTTACCACATCTTTCAACACTCTGCAATACTGCTTGATCCAAACCCAATGGCTGTCCCGACTCAAGAACAAAATCAGCACTAGAACAAACGTCAACCATCGTGTCCACAACTATATCTTCTTCGTTGGTGTTTTGACTACTATTCAGACCATCTCCTGGAAGGGCATCCCCCGGTTCTCCAGAATCTTTGGTGCCTCGTCGCTGGAAATTAATTTAATTAAACATAGATTCAAAGTCCGGCTTAAAGTTTAAAATGCTCTTCAACTGCAAAACTTTTGCTATTCCTTTCTTTCCAAATGTTTTGGGTACTTTCGCCTTCTCATGAAGATTATAATCAAATTTAAATTAAGTCAAACTCTCCTGTGTCGTCTCCATGGCAGAGTAGGCATAACACTCGGCTTGCTGCAAGGAGGTAGCAGGCTGAATTCCTAGTCGGCTCAAAAATTCGAAAGGGTTTTTTCTCAAATTGTCTAATTTGTCTGGTTGCGTTTGCGGGTATCTCAGCCTCCTGAGAACAATTGACTCAATTGAGTAGCTATGGTAATAGCGACAAGTGGTAGCTTTATAAGAAAATTGTTAAGTATAGCTTCGGCTTAGTGATATTAGAGAGATTATTATATAATACCTTGTAATGCTATGAAAAATTGTGCCATAATAACACATTAAAAATACATAACTCACCTATACACCAATCTAGAGACTAGTGTTTCGGCGGACGCTCTTGGTGTTGACCACCAAGAAGTCCTAGACGGACAATGATTTTATTAGGCGCGGACTGCATAAACAGAGCGAAGTGCAATATTGTCCTTGGCTTACCTGTGGTTGATGCTTCAGGTTTTTAATAATAAAATATTTACAGATGGGGACCCTTACTGATGAGGAGAGGAGAAAAAATCAATTAATGAATATAATATACACAATAAATCACAATTATTCACAATTAAAAAAGAAAGAAATGTTGTCACTAGTTGTGACTTTATTTTGCCATTAGATGTGGTTAAATAATGAAAGTTCGAAATATTACTCGTCGTAATATTTCATGTAAAAATTCATAATTATCACTAATCGTAATAATGTGCTTTAAAAAATAATTCACAAATTTGATAGTTTCAAATAAAGAATTTCACAAACACTTTTATCCTTTGAAGTAATAAAAATTTGATAGTTTCAAATTGAGAGCTACTGAACAACTGATGACTCAAACCAAAAAACATCTCCTCAAAGGCAAGATAGGTAACAATGTTTGCTTCGGGTATCACTTCTCTTAATAAAAATTTAATATAAAGAAAAATTGTCACAATAATAGGAATAATCACTTTTTTAGGAATAATCGGTCATTACTCTGAGCTCGAAACGCCCACCTTCGGCACGAAACTTGCTTAATTAATTAAACTAATTAGGTTGGCAATGGAGGCTAATATTTTACATGGGCCTCAGGGAATCAAATTAATACCTAGAAGATAAAATTATATCAGTCACAAAAAAGAAAAAGATTTCAAAAATACTAATATAAAAAGCAAATGTCCTATTATTAAACAGTTAGTAAATCATATTGAGACACAGATCTACGAACTGCCTAAGACTAATTTATCGGTTTTAATTAACTTACACCTGTTTCACGTAAAAAATCTGCATCGTGTGGATCTTCTGGATCACTGCTGGCTCTGTTTTGAGTGACTACTATTTTGGGTCCAGTAAGACCAAATAATTCCGGATGAAATATTCCCAGGGGTGCTATTAGACATTCATCTGCAACCTATAAAATTCAAAGTTTTGTACGTACAGTAAGACATGAAACAACTACGCTACGCTAGTAACAGGACAAAATGTGTTCCATACATGTGTTGTAATAATTTACGCCCTAAAACACCGTTTTTTCTAATCTTTCATTACCGATCGCTCTCTTTCACTTCTTATAATTGTTTATAAGAAGTGTTCATTCTATCATCGCTCTCTCCGTACACCTGGTGATTTTATTCAGACAACAGATTTTTATTATATAAGGCTCTTAGTAATGCTGTGATACCCGCAAAAATTATGTGGTGACCATTGGCTATTACCACAATGAAACTCTATACTTGCAATTTTACACTTACCCATAGTCCACTTTAAGAATCAATACTTCGGAGAAAATAAAATGATATCAATATTTCGTTGTTTGTTAGCTAATGAAATGTTCCTCCTTTGGAGCACAGTTTCTTCTCGAACTTCACTTACCTGAATAACAAAGCTAGTAACTGGTTTCTTTGGTTGTCGCACGGCAAACGACTTTTCAAAACATCCACACACATCTGGATTTAAATGACAGAAATCATGTTTCAACTTTTGAAGAAGAATTGCGTCTAGTGTGGAAATGTTAGGATCGCACTTGTAAGGAAAAGCACACTTTTGAAGTAGCCAATGATAAGCGTGGGTAATATCACCACCTCCGTAACCTATAAGAAAAATATATGTACATATACTTTCGAAACGAAAAGATCGAATGAGGGCCAGATCAGGAATAGTGTACTTTCGCTGCATAATTTCCCACGCAAAGCACCCATGGAGATAAACTTCAATGATTGAAACGACAAGGTTTAACCTTCACTCTTTGATTTGATAGGAAAATACGAGTACGGACTCTTATCGAAGGAAATCGCTGACGGATAAAATTCTAACCGCAAGTAATCTTATTAAAAACTCGCATATTATACATTACTTATTAGTATTTAATTGTCTCACAATTATCAATATCACATCATATTTGAAATACATACCTAATCTCACTCGAGTATTTGATATAGAAACCCCATCCTCTACGCAACTAACTGAAGTCTTGGTATGACCAACATCTATAACGCATGCGTAACCCAATCCAGCACCAAAAGTTGCCGCGACATGATCCTATCAAACAAATAACAAATGTTAAGATATTGTACCGAACAAAATGATTTTATATTTAAAAATGTCCTGAGGCATTTCTGCTGAATAAAGCCTAGGGATCATCCTTCTGTAGAAAGTGCAAGCACTAAATTGCCCTTCAAATTCTCCCTCGCTGATCTAGCGATCTTACCTGAAGAAGAAAACAGGCACCAAAACCGATTTGATTTAACAACAAGTACATGAACTCTTTCAAATAGGGACGATGGTAGATATCTGATATTACCAAAACAGCTTTGTATTTCTGGAAACAAGAAAACAGATATGTATTAGGATTGTAGGTAAGTAGGTAAACTGTTGGGCTGATATAGTGAATACTTGTTCACATCATAGCGTCTCAGAAGTCCTGCCCGGTGCCCATAACTTTTGAACCGCTTGGAATTTTTGCATTCTGTTTTTTCTAGGGCTAGAAAAGGGCCCATGGCCATTCGAATGGTAATATCCATATCCAGGTTCGAATCCTGGAAATGGTTTTTTTTTTGACACAAAGTTTCGATTTCCCAGGAAATTTAAATGGAATGGTACAAATATTTTTTTGAAAAATAAAAGTGCAAATAAAATAAGGAATATATACTAAAAGTTGCTATTTTTATCACTTGCNGCTAGAAAAGGGCCCATGGCCATTCGAATGGTAATATCCATATCCAGGTTCGAATCCTGGAAATGGTTTTTTTTTGACACAAAGTTTCGATTTCCCAGGAAATTTAAATGGAATGGTACAAATATTTTTTTGAAAAATAAAAGTGCCAATAAAATAAGGAATATATACTAAAAGTTGCTATTTTTATCACTTGCGTAGATGGAAAACCTTTCTTGAGCCACTCTTAATGAATTTCTACATCAAAATTTAATTCGGTTTTTGTTATAAAGGGTGTAACATGTTTTGGATTTGAACCCCTCTGGCTCCGCCCCTGATTTTTTTTTTTTTTTTTTTTTTTTTTTTTTTTTTTTTTNTTTTTTTTTTTTTGAAAAAATAAAAATGGGAATATTCCTTATTTTATTGACACACTTATTTTTTAAAAAAATATTTGTACCATTCCATTTAAATTTCCGGAGAAATTGTAACTTTGTATCAAAAAAAGCCATTTCCAGGATTCGAACCTGGATATGGATATTACCATTCGAATGGCCATGGGCCCTTTTCTAGCCATAGAAACAAACAGAATTCAAAAATTCCAAGCGGTTCAAAATTTATGGGCACCGGGCAGGACTTCTGAGACATACTGTATATATTTGATTATACAGTTTCAGAGTTAAAATAATATTAAATTTTATCTAGTTTGACTGTTTAACTTACCTTTTTGACACCGCTAAATATTAATCGACTAGTGTGTGGAAGTGTCATAACATTGCGGCTTGAATAATATTTGTTCATTTAATCTATACGATCGAAGACAGTGTGCAGTCTTCTTCAAACTTTGATAAATACGTAGCGGGAAACGTTTTAAAAATATCATTTTTATTGATTTTTGATTTTTCTTATTCCCCCCAAAGAAAATAGACAATTTTCCACTTCGTGAAATGTCTTTTATTAATTTATTAGTAGTAAAAATAGATAAATTCTTGTTCATATATTATTAGTTTATAAGCATTATGTTTCAAGTTCAATACCTAGTCAATAAAGTAAGTTAGAAATTGATTTTGCTCAAGTTTGTTGAGACGTGATAAGAAAACTAATGACTGAAATGACTAGTGTTAATGACTCATAGCACACAATTTTTAAAATGATTAATCTTCTACAGGAAATGCTTGAATACAATATTAATTAATAAGGACAGAACATTGTTTTGCTTAATTTCTAACTGGAAACCAATGCATTTTAGTGTAAGGGTGGTGTCATGGAACAGCTTTAAAACTACTGGTTGCTATGGTTTGTTATAAATGACTCTTAACAATTGAAAAAAAATTGAAACTTTATAATTGGATAGAATTCTTTCCACACCTTTTTTGTATTTCACCTTATATGGATTGTTACTATCAATATTCTTCTTTAGAAATTTCAATTTTGTACTTAATCGTATGTAATTAAGCTATTTTTCTGGAGTTCGGAATGCACAAAGCTTTTCACAGCAAGCTGGTAGTAAAAAACATAAGGTATTGCTAAAATATTCAGTTTAATCTTCCTTTTTAATTTAAATAAATTAATTAATGCTGTTTCTTGGTGCTATTATGTCACAACTTTGGTGCTCACTCACTGCATCATTTTAGGACTTTCCCAATATCAATCATTGTCCAATTCCTTTGCATTTTTATATTTTACCTACAATGCTTGCATCGGATCGCTATGTTCATTTATCTCCATAGCTACTCATTGTCATCACGAGGCTGAGTGGGCCCCGGAAATATCCAAACCACAGTGACAAATTTTTGCCCCCGCCAGGATTCGAACCTGAGTGCCAGACGAGTGCAGTGACCACTGAGCCATGGGAGCTGGTTTAAACTTCCTTTTTAATATTTATTTAATTACAATTTTACTTGTTAAAATAGAAGTCTACTCGTATACATACTTTACAAAATAAATTAATGAAAAAGTCATCTAAGGTTTATTTCCAACCGATCTGTAAGTCTAATTTGAATACAAAAGATACATCTGACAATTTTGACACGACAGTTTCCCCTATATTTTCACGTGTGTTGTAATTAATATAATTTTCTTTTTTCCCATTATGCTTTATATTACAGGTTACCAATTTTTTTATTTGATTAAAAAATTAATCAAATAAAAAGTTTGAAAAATGATTCCAAATAAAGAAGACGAAGGTGGGGATGATGAGCAAATTATCAAACCAGAACAGAAGAAAAAGAAAAACAGAAATGAAAGTGTTCAGGTGGTAGTGAGATGCAGACCAATGAACACTTCAGAAATATCTGCTGGCTACAACAAAGTAGTGGACATGTGGCCAAACAGAGGAGTTATAGAGATATCTAGTCCAAAAGTGAGTTAATCAAATCTGCTAAGTATACAGTATACACCTCTATGTAAAGTGCACAGAAAAGTAATGTAAAGATCTTGAAGCTTATAAAGTATCCCGAATCACAGGCTGTACTTTGTTTGCCTAATGGAGTATATCAACATTTTCTAAAATTTCAGGAAGATTGTAAAGAACCAAAGAAAATTTTCACATTTGATGCTGTATATGATTGGAATTCAAAACAACAAGAGCTCTACGATGACATGGTAAGACCTTTGGTGTCTTCTGTATTGGACGGATTCAATGGAACGATATTTGCTTATGGACAAACGGGGACGGGCAAAACTTATACTATGGAAGGTATGATTGAACTTTGTTGTAAAAGAACTACACAAAACGTAAATAATATGTATAATATTGATATATGGTAATATAGGCACTAGTGGTTCTGTGCACTGTATACCTCATTCACTTTAGGCCACCATTTGACTCCTAATTGCTCAATATGGCCCAAAAACTAATCAGCTAATTATATGAATAAAATCAATAAATTTGTTATAAACTTCATCAAAATCAGATAAGGCGTTCGAGAGTTATCGTGTTACAAACAAAAGAAAATTTGCCGTGAAAACTAGACCATACTTCATTCGGCCAATGTGTGACAAAACATCTATGATAGATATATTCCATTTAGAAATTAAATAAGATAATCGATTTATTTGTAGTGATTTTTTTTTTTTTTTTTTTACAATTTAGAAATTAAATATAACCTCACATAATTTGGATCAGTGGATCTCTCTGAACATTCAGCACAGTAAAAAAATGAGTTACAGCCTAGTAAAAAATGAGTTGATATGGACGATCATAATCTCCTCCTCTCCCACCGCAACTTTATCACGTTAAAGAGTTAATGATTTGGAAAATGGTCGCGTCAAATACTATGTTTCTCTATTTCACTAAAACTTTATTCTTATTATTCGATTCCAGGAAGTAACGAGTTAGCAGAGTGTAAAGGTGTAATTCCCAACTCATTCGATCAGATTTTTAGTCATATATCTCGCACTGAAAACAAACAATATCTAATACGTTCATCTTATCTAGAAATATATCAAGAGGAAATTCGAGATCTTTTAGACAAAGATCAGAGTAAAAGATATGAACTCAGAGAAAATCCTGAGTCTGGTGTTTATGTGAAAGACTTGCAATCTTACATTTGTAAAAATGTAAAGGAAATTGAACAAGTCATGCAGAATGGAAATAACAATAGAACAATAGGTGCTACTAATATGAATGAACACAGTTCTAGATCTCATGCCATATTTGTGATTACTATTGAAATGAGTGATGTAAGGGAGGATCATAGCATGTCACAAGTAAGTATCCCAGCCGTTGAAATATGTACATACTTAATCCAAATCTTCCTTCAAAAATTCATAACTTTAGTTTGGAGTCCAATAGTTGGAAGATAACCGTCATCATTATCACTCAAAAAATATTTGTACTATTTTATTTTGTCTCAGAAATGTTGATTAGTTTCCAAAAATATTTTTGATATGATGATAATTTGAAAAAAACTGGTTGTTTCTGACAACAACCAGGGAATTAACAATAACTGAATTCTTATTCATAAAGCCTTATAACCAACATTCTTCTGTACTAGAGTTTGCGGATCGCATGGGCCACTTTAAACAGTTGGTCAACAATTTGTGTCGGGATAACTTTTGATTTGTAATATTGTTTTATACTTTTTCTATGTGTCTGAATTATCCTTCTATTGTTTACATTTTCAATTTAATTTTGAATCTCAAACCTTATTGACTATGAAGAGCCATTAGTAGTATTAATGGATTTAGTATAATTATTATTAAAAAAAACGTCATATTTTTCTATTACAGGTTCGTGTAGGAAAATTGAATTTAGTCGACTTAGCGGGTAGTGAAAGACAATCTAAAACAGGTGCCACTGGCAAACGTCTGAAAGAAGCCAGTAAAATCAATTTATCTTTATCAGCATTAGGCAATGTCATATCCGCACTAGTAGACGGTAAAAATATTCACGTTCCTTATCGAGATTCAAAACTAACCCGATTACTGCAAGATTCATTAGGAGGGAATTCGAAAACCCTCATGATTGCCAATATAGGCCCAGCAAGTTATAATTATGAAGAAAGTTTAACAACTTTGAGGTACGCCAACCGAGCTAAGAATATTAAAAATCAACCTCGGGTCAATGAAGATCCGAAAGAAGCACTTCTCAGAGAGTACCAAGAAGAAATTCAAAGATTGAAAAATTTACTCAACCAAAGAATCTCACAGAACTCAAAGACGAAAGTTATTGGCGATAACGAAGAGAATAAGACGCGTGAAGAGTATCTCAATGAGGAGGAAAGCAAACTAGATAACAAGAGGAAGTCTATTATGAGTGAGAACCACCTGACCGAGGACGAGAAGAAGAAACTTCTGGAGGATGTAGAAAAAAAGCGGCAAGCTATTGAATCAGAGAAAAAATATACGGAAGAGTTAGCTAACAGAATAAATTCAATGGAAAGCAAACTGCTTCAAGGAGGTAAGAAACTAGGCGGACATTTTATCGATGTTTGTTGCTAATTATTACGACAAAGTTGACTGGTAAAACAATATTGTTTTTTTATTTTCAACAATGAACCTTCAGAATGGACCAAAAAAAAAGAACCTCCCATCCTCAAATTATTTTATGTTTCCTTTTTAATATTTTTCAAGGTACGTAGATCGAATAAAAAAATCCAATCGTCTCCCATACTCGGCCGTGATCGGCTCTTTTTCCACTTAGTGTTAACCGAAATAGTGCTTTTATAATTAACTTATGTTGTATACTTATTTGGGTATTTACGTTGAAAAATCAAAGAAAATATCCTAGGAAATGGTCTATTGGTGTTGTTCTGTAAATCACTTGTCGATAAAATGACAAACTTTGATTTCAGGTAAAAACATAATTGATCATACAAATGAGCAGCAAAAGGCTTTGGAAAAACAGAAGGCTGAAATTAGTGAGCGGAAGAGGAGAACAATTGAAATGAAACAGGAGCTGGAGAAGAAGGAGGAGTCCACGGAGGAAATAAGAGGTCAGTAACGTGTCGTGCATCAAAACATGCCGAATTTCCCTACATAGCCCGATTTATGACGTAGCTGTTTTTGGAGAAAATATGAGTTTTAACACGCAGCTCAGAATGATAATTAAACAAAACAACGGTATAACTGATGAAATCTGAAGTACAAATATTACGCCGTTTCAGGGCGGGTGAAAATCTCTTGAGTACATAGAGAACTGATCTCTTTGTTTCTTTTCAGGTAACTATTCCACACTCGAGCAAGAAGTGCAAGCCAAAAATAAGAAGTTACAGAAAATTTATTCCAAATACGAAGAAGTGAAACAAGACATTCAGGATATCATGGATGAGTTCAATCGGGATAGACGAGAGCTCGAACAAAGTCAGGATGAGCTACTCAAAGATCTCAAGCTAAGAAAACTCATTATAGAAAATTTCATTCCAATAGAAGATCTCAAGAGACTAGAACAGAGATTGGTGTACGATGACGAGTCCAGCCAGTGGAATGTAATGCCAGAAGCTAATCCGTTTTATATACAAAAACGACTCGTTGCTTCTGCCAATTCACGTCGCCCGACGACCCTTAGAGCACGTGACAAAATTAGTCGATCGCAAAACGATCTTGATAATTATCGATATATCGGTGAAAATATTCTTCGATTAAACTTTGACATTCCAGAAAATAATTGTAAAAATTATCAAGGTCCTAAAGTAGCCCCTTCACTCATGTCAGTACTACAAGCCGCGTTGCAAGACGAAGCTGATATTGATGTGGATGTGAGGACAAATTCAAGCAAGAAAATGTATAGATCCAATAAAAATAGTCTCTATCCGAAAGCTCGGGGTTTGGTACCAAAATAGCAACACGTTCAAGTCATCTCGGATAATGTACCCAAAGAAGATGCTGAACAAAATAGTATATTATTGTTCAGTATAGCTGTGCTCGCGATAAACATTCTGAAGTACCTATTTATGTGGTATTATTCAAACGAAATGAATCTTTAGAAGCGATGAACGCTGAAGAAACTCAGTTTATAAAAAAGAATTAATCGAAAACGAGGTTTCTGTGTGAATCGATCCGTGAAGCGGTGATAAATTAAGCAAATGAAAATATTAAATGTAAAGAAGTAAGAAAGGGGACGAGATAATATTCAATTAACGAAAATCTACCCACTTCTCATTTCGGTAAACTCATTTCAACGTATGTCTTCTATTATTCCAAGCCTGAATCTAGAAATTTGAAGAACGTTTGACACTGCTTCTACAAGAATAGGCAATTAAAATAATTGAGATCCATTTTTTCTGACAATAATTTTGAGTTTGGTCAGGAAAATTTAAATTTTAGGGATATTATTAAATCGAATTCGAACTTTTTAACAAGGAGAGAATTTGAACAATCATTAACAGAGCATGAAAACGTATGCTTGTGATTGATAAATCCCGCAATCGCTTTCCATTTCGCTGTGTATATCTCGTCGAAACTATCTAGTCATCTCTAATCTGTCGCTTTTATTCTTCTGCTATTTATCCTGAACTTTCTTAAAAGTCCGGCGATCCCTAAATAACATTTTAGCACGTTATACCTATAAAGACCGTAAAATATCAAATTTGTGGGGGGTTATTTTTTTTTTTTATTATTATAATATATATTTTATTTTCGTCACGATTCCAAAGGTTCGTTTTTGAAAATAACTAACCATAATTCAAATTGTTAATAATTGACAATGGCACCCTAGAACCATCTCAATTACTAAAATTTCATTGCCAATTTGAAACATAATGTTGTTTCAAAGTTGCTTAGAGCATTCTACGAAGGCGTAATTTCTTCCATTCAAAGTATGACTTAACCAAAATCATTTTGTAAAATAGTTCATACTAGAGATTGTGAGATGTTTCAATTGGGTGACATCCTCACGACCGAGTCTACCTGTGCTGATGATCTGAAATTACAGAAAGTAACTCTGCAATATAATTATGTTTGTATTACTGTTGTAACGATATTACATGGTTCTGATTTTGGAATTATCAGCCTCCAAGATGTATGATGACCACTAAAAACTTTAGCGGCATACAACAACTTTTTTAGAGCTGCAGTCACAAAATGTGGCTACCATCGGAGACGATGGGGCTAAGGTTAACTTGTCCCCGCAGGATGTTACCCTCTATATCACTGTAATAATATTCAAGTTTTCACAACTCTTATCAGAACAATTAAATCAGGCTACTTATTTGTGTTTCAATTTCAAGTCTTCTTAAAAAGAAAACTCCACCTAACATGTTTAGTACGCTTTGTAAATTTTAACACCTTCGTTCTAAGTTATTTTGGGATCGCTGTGTACGTAGATCTTTCAACTGTCTAGTCCTAAGATTATTTTTAAGTTGTATTGCTTATATTTTTATACTGTCGAAATTTTACTTGGTAATATCGCGATGGGTCGTTTTCACTCTCGCTTCTCAAAAGAAATTGGACCCAGAAGTCTGATTTACCAACCCTCTCCGTCAACCCAAAAACACCGAAATCAAAAACGGTCATTATTTTAGGGTGGAGTTGGGTAAACAGGATCTATTTTAAATTGATAAAATATGAAATATTTCATCTTTTTTTTTTTTAAAAAAAAAAAAAACTCCTGGAACTGCAATGAGCAATTTAAATTTAACATTTTTACTTCGGGGTAAGTCTATACATCCACGACGCTAGGTATAATCCACCCTGGTTGGAATTGACTATTCTAGAACTCCTCATTATTATGTTGCATACAGGGTGACGGCTTCTTTCCTCAGTGTATTGTTTCTCTTGAACACGCGCACAATTTTGCAATAGTACTGATTGATTCTACAGTTCGCTACTAACCAGTTATCAATTATCAGTTTATGATTTTAGATAGATATGAAAATCCTTTTAAAAAAGATCAAAGGCAATTTGTGGTTAAATACATTTTTTAGCTTTACGTCTGTTAAACAACTAAGGTCATTCGGGGCGGGGTTTTAACTTCCATACACTGGAAACTTAGAAACCCACATTGACCTCACCCAGTGTGGGTTGGACGGGAATTGCCAGCATCAGGGGGGCGCAATTGCGTAGTCACACATTAAGTAAAACCACGCTAGACGTTTCTTAACTTCAGTGATCCAACGTGAGCTGGTGTATTCAACACCAGTGACGCTGGCTAAGGGACTCTCATACTGAAATAAATTTAGAAGCAAATGATCATTGATGATTGTTGAACGTATTTTTTGTGAAAAATACGCATATTTATTATCACTAACTGGTTGTAGAAAACTGTAAAATAGACTACAGCGTTTTTTTATTTATGGGATTTCTACCTTGTGCTAGACCGTTATGTAGAAAATCTGACATACAGTGTTCCAGCCAACAAAGTTGTTGATAAATAACAAATAACAATTGGTTGCTAGAAACGCTTAAACGTTTAAAACTGGTATACTGCCTAAAGGGGAATAAAAACTGGTATGTACACTGCCTGAAGAAGAAATGTTGTTCTGTTTAGAAAAGAGCTTAAAGTCAATTAAATTTATCAATTTTTATAATTCCTATGATTTGGATGGGAAGATAGAGCACAAACCCTCACTAGCAATGCACTCTCGAATTGTAAGATTTAGCAGAAAAAAAATCAAATACAAAAGGTTGGAATTTTTGGTTTCTTTATGGCAGCCGGTTGACAGCTTTAATTTTTGGTTTATTATTTTTGAACCAAAAAAAAAAAAATGGGTAAATCGATAAACTTGCTATTTGCATAATGCATCAGCTCAAATAGTGTCATTACGTTCGTTATGACTTTTTTATGTTCAACTTAATTACTCTTCGCTTATGGGATTTGGTCCAATCACCTACCATCTTTTTTATTGTATATATATATATNTATATATATATATATATATATATATATATATATAGGGGCCCCGAGGCCTGTAACGGCTACATGCCCTTCGCAAACATCGTATACGAAACATTGGAACACATTGATTTTAGATTTTTGGTAGGTTCTGTGCTCTCTATTCTCAACAGTTTTACTATTAGACAACATATCTATTTAGTTTATTTCTTTTTACTAAAGTCATTAGCTCACGGGTTCCCAAACAACATAGGTAAATAATTGTGACATAATGGTTAGGCATCGGTACTACAACATCCAAGAGTATGTTTTGTTTCAAAAGAAACTAAGAACACACAATTATGGGGGTGATCTACACGACACACAATGTATTGTGTCATTTCTATATAAATACATGATAGGTGGCCTTTAGGTCGTGAACAAGATTTCCGAACGAGCGGAACTGATAAACCTAGTGTAGAGCTCATAAAACGTAAAGTAACCAAAACAAAATAATGTTAAATCACTGGCAGCTTCAATAAACAATTTTCTAAGATTTAATGGTATACTTTTTCATTTAGATTTTTTAAAATAAAATTATGATCTTCGGTCACAAACTAGTAATTTCTTGAGTTTATTTATGAATACAATTGCAAGCAGACTTCGCCTGCTCCTTAGAGACGCCTTAGAGACCATGACCTTTCTATATGGTTAATATTCTATGTAAATTTTCGCCATTGTATATTTCTTATGGAGTTACTAAAATCGTCCAGACTTTTTCTTCGTCCAAAGTTGGGAATTTTCCTTTTCTCATTTCGCACCTACGAATTGTAAGAAGAATCTGTGTTCAAGGTTTCCAAACTTCGAATATCAACAGGCCTTCGCACTTCTCAAAGAATGGATAACCCAAGGCTATCTCCGATCAGTCTTTTTTAATGATGTTCGTTGAACTCTTTATTATTTTGTGTCCAATTTTATTATTTTGTGTTCAAAATTTGTTGAGAACCTCTGAGATATAAATCAAATATTTCTGCTTTTGTGATATTTTATGCTAATTGGATATTTAATAAAATTAAATGTGGTTTTAGTCAATAAATTATTTTTGTTAAATCTATATCCCAAAAATACTTTGTAAGTTTATAATAATAACAACTAGTTCATCTTCTTGTTGTTTTTGTTAACGTTCTCAACGACTCTCATTGTGTCTCCAGGCCACTCCAACAGGATCTGTCCATAAAGCTGGCGACTCTACATTGGTTGGGTTTGATGGACAGTTGAATCAATGATTTACATCATGAGCAGCCAGCATACATAGAGGACAGCAATCAGATACTTCACGGTTTAGCAAGGATTTATATACCAACTCTTTGAAGAAGTATCTGGAGCAGCACGGCTGGGATGAACAGCTCCAATGGAAGAAAAGCACAGTGAGTTGTCGTCGGAACGGTGTTGATGGTCTTTGGCCGTGCCTGAGGCACGGGTAGCCCTGGTGTGAAGAACCAACCATCTTGAGGGCCACTAGTTTATGTCCGTAACTTCGTATGCGTCCCTTCCCGTTACTGTAGAATTATAATAATAACAACAACTAATTGATGTCCGCAAATTCGTATGCGTCCCTTCCCGTTACTGTACAGCCAAAATAATCCGAAATGGATTTTTTATTTCCAAATATCGGAAAAGTTTTCAAGTACCGTTTGTGGTGGGGTCAAATTTTTTTTATATCTCTTACCGTTTTGGGCTGTGTAATTGTACCGCTGAAAAGCGAAGTTTTGGCGATACTCGCTTCCGCAGATAGTAAACCAACCGGCTTTGTGTTTATAAGTAATAATTCACCTTTAATATGTGTCGACGGAAAATTCAAATTACATGTGAAAGACGTATTTATTGCTTCCGTTCGTGGAATTGCACTGAGTAGGCTTTAATCTCTACATATAACAGGAATGAAATCATGGCAGCATTACAAAAAATAACTATACAGTTTACACTAATTTTTAATTTCTGACATTGAACTAATTAACTATTTATATGCATGCGCGATAATAAAGAAAAAAAAACCCTGTCACATTTGTCACAACATATTAAATCAAAGAGAGAGAGTTTTAGATGGCTGTTTAGACCTTAATTTAGGCCATAGCTTGCAAATATTCTAACTAGCCATTCCTGAGTTATGAGTTCGAAACCAGGATCGCGTAAAATAAAATTTAAAAAAGACACGGTACAGCAATCAATGCCTCTAAGGGGTTTTGCGAAGCATATAAACGAGAAATATTTGTTTAGCTATTCATGTTTACCTACTCTCGAAAATTATGAGAACCTTAGGGAAGCAGGATTAAAACAGCTATTAGTAAATATAAATGGCCGATCTTACCTGTAGATCTTTGATGGGTATTAGCAATTTAGTTTTTATTATATGAGTCCAAATATCATACATGTCATTTAGAATGGATGAGAGGGATCCTCCCACACCGTTATGTATATTCAAATCTCCTCTGTAAATGGGGTAATGAATATTGAAATCCCAGGTGGGGTTTAGATTCAAAATCTAGAAACAGAAAAAGAACATCACATCAAAAAAATAAATTCATGTAAATGGGGCAAAAGTCATATCTCTATACAGGGTGACAATAAAGTCTCAATCCAACCCAGATTTTTTGAGAACTGCTCAAAATACACATATCTCTATATATTTAAGGGGATGAGCATTGAGCAATCCTCCTGGTCTAGTGGGTATCACACTGGTATTGTACTCGGGGGACCCGGGTTCAATTCACAGCTAAGTCATAAAATTTTCGACCGAGAACATCTGATTTCCGGGTGCACTCAGCCTCGTGAAGACGATTGAGTAGCTACTAAAATATTGGCAAGAAAGTGAAGTTGGGCTTTACCACAAAGAAACTCCACACATTTATATTTAGATGACTTTTGACAAGAAAAAAATCCGTTTTGTCTGTTTTGAACGCGGCTGACATCAACTTCAAAATCGGTGGCAATAAAACTGTGTTTCCCAATATTTTTGACAGTGAATTTTTCATTTAGGTTGACAAAAAGAACGATTTCAACTAAAGCCAAAACATACCTCATCTCCTATGATGACATCGACTTCTGGTTTTACCCATTCTCTGGTCGTATTACTGATAACTTGCCCATGAGATCGCCTGAAAAAATGAATTTGTATAAATCTCATTATTATTATTTAACTTTATTATTCCGCCATTGCGAACTGTAAATAAGTCTTGTAGTCACACATGAAGTTTACAGAGATACTAGGTTCGCTATTCACGTCTCCTGTTTAAGAAAATGAGGCTGATTTGTTTATGAGTTCTCTAAGTCGAAAGAAATGTGATTTTATAATACGAGGTGTGGCTATTAAGTTCTGGGATGTTGTACTTGGCCAGGAACGTCTTCACGGAGAAGGCACTGTGGGCTGGCGCATTGTCCTGGTGCAGGAACCATGACTTCTCATTCCACAATTCGGGTCGTTTCTTTCTTATTTTCTCGCGAAGGCGAGTTAGAACTTCAAGATAGTAATACTGAGTGACGGTTTGGCCTTCAGGAACCCATTCTAGGTGAATTATCCCCTGGATATCAAAGAAAACAATCATCATGGCCTTGAATTTTGACTTGCTCATTCGAGCTTTTTTCATCCTCGGAGAATTTGGGCTCTTCCAATGCATGGACTGGCGCTTCGTTTCTGGGTCATAGGTAAAAAACCATGATTCATCGCATGTAATGACTCTTTTTAAGAAGTTGGGGTCACTTTCGATCTGATTTAGGGCGTCTGTAGAGAGATTTTTGCGAACTTCCTTTTGCTCATCTGAAAGGTTCTTGGGCACCATTTTTGCGCAAACTTTTGTCATGTTGAAATTTTCGTGCAAAATTTGTCTCACACATTCTTTATCAATTTTAAGTGTATCAGCCATTAGTCTAAGAGTTAATCTACGGTCAGAACGAATCATAACACCAACTTTTTCAATGTTTTCGTCAGTTTTTGAGGTTTGGGGGCGACCAGGACGTGGATCGTCCTCAACATCTTCCTGACCATCTTGAAACCGTTTAAACCACTTATAAAGCGTTGATCTTTTCAAACATGACTCCTGGTACACTGTCTTTAACAAAGAAAAAGTTTCACTAGCACTTTTACCAAGTTTTACGTAAAATTTAATAATCACTCGTTGCTCAACGTTTATATCAATCATAATTCCGGCAAAATTAAAAAAGGTGTCTTGCGCGTCGGGCTATCACAACAGAACTAATTACAGTACAGGCATGCGACACCTATCAATCAAAATACAAGACTTGAAGCTGCCCAAACATGTTCATTATATCTTCCTAGCATGCACAGCTTTTGCTTAGCGGCTCGAGTCTACGAACTTAATAGCCACACCTCGTATACAGGGTGTCTTGAAAAATGAGCGGAGCTCTATACTTCAAGAAAGGTTTCAAACCTTCATTTAAACCTTTTAGTGGTCGTTTTATTTAAACCTTTTAGTGGTCAGCTTTCTGGGTAAAAATGTTTCATCCCGTAAGTGAAACTACTTCTGTGTCTGTTGGTGAAAGTGTTGGCCGCCCAGCTGAGTGACTATTACAGCCCCATAATATTGTGAACACTACCAGCACGTTTTAATAATCATATTTCTGATCCCATTGAATCTGTTTCTAATGATGATTCTACTCAATATACTCTACATAATCTAAATGTCAATGTACTGCTATCTAATAAAATTGTTCTTACCCTCACACTCTCAATATTATTTGCTTGACGGAAACCTGGCTCTACGATTACACCTTTAGATGAGGGGTTTCCGCCTAATTACGATATTTTTAGGTCAGATCGATCACCTGGAAATTGCAATAAAGCTATTGGTGGAGAAGATCTCGTTGCAGTGAAGAAGTCCCTGAGATGTAGGAGGGGATCTGACCTGGAAATGGCCGGTTGCGGGAGAGGGGGGGGGTTGGATGGAGGTTTATTTAAGAGCCGGATCCATCCTTATGGGTAATCACTACTTCACAGCTGGTAGTGATGTGGAAATTTTAAATCATACTGTAATGATTTATGTGAATTTCTTTTACAATGTCATAAAATTTAATTTTGGGGGACTTTTAACTAACCTGGTGTTGATTGGTTGAACAGTGATTGTTCCAGAGTTTACAACCACCGATTGCGAGTTCGGGCTCGAGATTTTGTAAACGCCGTTTCCTTCTTGGGTTTACACCAGACTAGCAGTTATCATTCTCCCTTTCTGTTGTGTCTTAGTAATGTTGAAAAAATATCTTCGTCCCTTTCATCTGATTTTTTTTGGCTTTTTGAAAAAGTGAATTATTTGAATTTATATCGGTATATGTCTCAGTTGAATTTTGAATATGTGACTGAAGAGTCTGACGTCAGTGTGGCTGCTGAAAGTCTTCTTGATATTTTTCTGGAGACTATGAATATGTTTATTCCTCGAAGGCACTCTGGTAAAAAAATCTTCAAAGTACCCCCCTTGTTTTACCGGAGATATAATTAAGCTTCTAAAATGAAAAGAGCGCTGTCATCGCAAATATAAAAAATTAAAATGACCTCATCATTATCAGCAGTTCCCTTCTTTGCGTCGTCAATGTAAGCTTGCTGTCAACTCTGATAAACTCAAGTACAACCTATCCATTCAGAGAACGTTTATTATAAGTTCTGGTCTTTTGTTGGAAAATATAACAATCCCCGTGTTCCGTTTCATGTTATTTGTCAATCCGGAGATATTGACCCCCTTAAGATCTTCTATTTATGATAACTTCTTCCAAATTAATGATTGTCGCAATATTCCTAAATTTTCGGGGAGCGATGTTTTGTTGGCCATCGGCAGTCTTTGGCCTTCTTGTTCTGTTGGTGTTGATTGAATCCCACACTTTCATCATTAAAGGATGTAAGCACATCTTAGCGAAATCTCTGGCTGTTCTCTTTAATAATAGTATAAAGGTCGGAATTTTCCCCTCAGGTTGGAAGTCTTCAACTGTTATTTCTATTTTTAAAAAAGACTCTAAATTTGCTGTATCGAATTATCACCTATTCTTCCTTTTTAGCACATTCCCTAAAATTGTTGCAAAGGTCATTTACGATAACATCTACTCTTACATTGATAAATACTTGTGTAACGCACGACATGGTTTTCGAAATAAAAGGTCAACTCAAATCTAGCAGAATTTCTTCATTATGCTGGACCTTTTTTGCTTGCTGCACCTTTGTTGATGTTGCTTACTTCGATGTCTCCAAATCTTTCGACAGTGTTCATTTCCCACTTCTTTTTCACAAGCTTCAGCGCTATGGGTTTTCTCCTCTGTAAATTAAATTGTTGCAAAGTTTTCTTCTTGGTATGTTTTTCAAAGTCAGAATAAATAAATCCTTCTTCTCGATGCACAGCATTAAATCAGGTGTTCCTCAGGGAAGCACAGTGGGACCTCTTCTGTTTCTAATATTTATTAATGACATTTCAGATCTCAACACGTGTTACTTCTCACTTTTCACATCAATCAGGCCAGGCTCCAAAGTACCATAAATCTTCTTTTAAAATGGTTTTCATTCAATTATCTTTTCGTCAACTCTTCTAAAACCCAGCTCATTACTTTTAGTACGATGAAGGACGTACATCTGGTCCACTATTATTTTGGTACGTCCCAGATATCCCGTGTTAATAGCATAAGAGATTTGGGTTCAATTCTCGATTCCAAGCTTCTGTTTAATTTAAATACCTCTCATACAGTATCTAGTGTTTTATCCCGATTTGGTTTGATAAATAAATTATGTGTAAATTTCAATTCTAAAAAGCTTATGATTATGTTCTTCTTTGTATTTGTTCGCACTAAGCTGGAATACTGCTCTATTATCAGTGGAAAACTTAACAAAACTAATTCTCAATTTATTGAAAATGTATAAAAAAATTTTTTGGGTTTATTCTATGATAGATATTGGCATGGGCGCTTTCTCTACTCTTTTGATAATATCCGTTTATTGTTAAATATTGATAGATTGAGCGATCGGAGAGATCTTATTGCAGCTAAATTTGTTTTCAATGTTATTCATAATCATGATGAGGCACCATCGCTTTTATCCAACATGAATCTTATTGTAAAATTGCGTCATACCCAATCATCATTTCCTTCATTCAATCTGCCCCAATCTGCTCTGTCTAGAGCTAACTGTCTTTCAGCCCAAGGGGTTGATTTCTTCAATTGCTGGGAGAAATGTTTGGATCTGAGAAAGGAAACTACTTGCGACTTAAATCTGGACATTTTATTGTTATAGGATATTAACTGATCAACAGGTCCTCCTTTGAATGTGCCCAAAATTAGAAAAAAGTTTCTCGTTTCTAATATAAAAAAAATACGTGTTTCAGCTATTTTCAAAAATTTGAAACGGTTGATAATACATTTTTATTAACGCATTACGTCATGTGGGCATCCATTTTCTGTCAAATCTTACCTATTAAAAGCTGAAATTTGTTGGGGTGGTGTTGCGTATCGACGTTGTCCATTACTTTGAAAACATGATTGTAAATTGTGCGAAACTTGTAATCGGCATTCCTCCATATCTTGAATGCATTCTTTCGACTGTAAAAACAAACAGGATGAATTTCTTAATATTTCAAACAGATATGCAGGTCGATATGAAATGCGGAATATTCATTTCTATCATTTTTTCAGATTTTTATTTACATTCAGTTCTTGCTACAAAGTAAGTGCACAATGACCTGTGTTGTTGTTGACTCTCACTGTGTCTCTAGGTCAACAAACGCGGTCACTCCAGCAGGATCTGTACATAATGCTGACGGTTCTAATCTATCTATGTTTACTTATAAAACACAAAGCCCAGTTGGTAGGTATACTTTCTAATTAACTGTCTAACTCCCTGTTTAGTTACTCGACGATGGCCAAACCCAGAAACTTGACCTTGCTCGCGTAAATTAGGACCAATACTCACTCTTTGCACTGTACTCGGCAATAAAGTATCTTTGTGTACAGAACCTCCAATAAGTCTTTTCCTAGCAATGGCATGTAGTTCTGTATGTGGGTTTACATCAGAAGCTCTGCTTATCCGTACATACAATGATCCAGGATGAATTACAATCACTTGTTGACTTTGAACGCATAGCTCCTGCAGGGAAAAAACAAACAAAATTATAATCAGAGTAAGAAAGGTCTTGAAACACTTCTTGTTCCACAATTTTAAAATATATGCTATATCGATATGCGTATTTCGGCTTTACTCCATTAACAAGAATGAAAAAATTAAGAAATTAAAGTCCTATTTAAAGTTTTATTCAAAGTTGTAGAACGTAAAGCCTAGTGTTTTTCGTCACTTTCATTTCCTATTTCAAAGTTTCAAGCTGTAGAATCTCTCGATTTGGGTAGGGTAGGCGAGCCAGTTTATTAAAATTAAAACCATTCCTTATTTGTTTCGGTATATTTGTAGTTCTATTTGAGTTTTGGCTTAATAATTAAATGAGTTTTCAAAGTATTCGTCTACTTATTATATGTTGTGTCCTGCGGAAAATTCCGTGAAAGAAAAAGTTTTCATTTTTTGTGTAAAATAAGTATTATTCTCAAATAATTTTATCTTCAGTGTTCTTTGGGTACACTTAAATCATAGCTTGTTGGATAAAAGTGCGTTTTGTTCTTGGTTGGAGATCTATGCCCACCGAGGTTTTACCTGGTGGGTGACCACGTTGGCTCGAACTTTCGTGAAGCTGGCTATTCCCGGTTCAACTCAGTCTGGGTCAAATCAATGTGTGTAGCTGATTTGTAAGTTTCCAGTGATGTGATCAGAGTACAAAACTCCCGTTCCGAATGACCTTCAATGTTAAAGAGACGTTAAAAAAAACCTCAATCAAGCAACGATTTACCACGTTGGTTGCAACAGTTCCCACTTCACATCACTGAAGTTGAGCAACGTTGGGTAGGCTGCGTACTCAGATGGGACACCAAGTATCGGAGTGCACTCAACCTCATGAGGACAACTGAGTAGCTGCTGTTGATTACAGAGAAACGACAAAGGATACCTGATCCTAGCTATAAAGACAACGTAAAGACAAAACTACAACCTGCTACATCTTACTGATTCCTTGTGACAGATATCTTATAAAGAAGGTTTCGTTGGAACCCTACAGGCACAGACTCCTAAAATAACAGGTACCGAATAAGTTTAGAAAATTGTAAGTACTTACATCTGTAAATGAATCATTGAGGCCCATATTTATCAGCGATTACAGATTAAGCCTGACCAGTGGCAACACTCTAAGGGGAAAGTGGACACTGCGATTTGAGTCACTTGTCATTCGGTTAGATCAGGGCTTAAAGCTTGAGACAATCGGACCGCAACCGGAAAATAATGAAGTTGCAAATACGTAAAGCACTGGGTTTGGGTAACTTATTACTCAGATAAGAGAATCGGAACTGAAGGCAATCGGACTGAAACCGAAAAAAAAGTCGTTTGATCTAGGTACCTAATGGTGGAACCGGTAACCAACCGAGAAAATTTTATACTATTTTTTTGAAATTTGGTGCCAAAAAGTAGTAAACAACTTTTTACAAGTTTGTCTCTTTTAAAAAGACAAACTTGTAACCAAAAATGTTACCAACCTAATTTGAAGAAATGAAGAAAAAACATTGAAAAAAAAACGTTCGGCTCACTGAATCTATATATATAAAAGCAATGGTTATTGAATATAATATATATTCAATGGTTCGGCTGTTTCGGCATGATGGACCATAATTATCACTTTTTAAATTTAAAGATATTTCTGTTTCGTTTTATTTCGTTGATGACAAACTATAGAACGAGTTTACGAGTGTTGTTACTTTATCTTCCAATATGCGAAGCATAGGTAAGTACTTAGGTCCGGTCCTACCAAAAGCCGAGTTTTGAAACACCCGGTTTGGGTATAGTATTAACACAGGTTGACACAGTGTTAGATGAAACTCTCTGAAAACACGTCGAGGTAGGATCGGGCCTTAAAGTATTGTATTGACGAAAATTTTCGATGTCGTTTTTTTTTTTTTTTTTTGCTTTCCTGGACGAATTATGACGACTAGATACCAAATAAATGGTACCTACGGAAAACCGTACTAAACTTTATGTTCCTTTATTGTAGAAATTTGGTAGGCTCCAGATGATGTCACAAGTATTTGATAAAAATATTATATCATTTAGCAGTGAGAGCCTTCAGCTGTTGTCGCAACTCTAATGTTTAAAAAAAAATATTTGAATTTCCTTTGACACCCTTCGGTTGTTGTCAGAGCTCTCTAGTGAAAATGATTAAATGCATTAGATTTAGCAGCCTTCTTCGGCTGTTGTCACAGATCTAATGTTAAAAAAATATTTGAATTTCCTTTAACAACCTTCGGTTGTTGTCACAGCTCTCTAGTGAAAATATTATCTCACAAAAAATTATCATTGAAAAAGTACCAAGTTCCTCCCGCTCTTCCAAAAAATTCCGCCTATGAAAGTAGTGATATCTATTATTGGGGCCAAGTTTATTGTTGCTGCTGTATATCCCGCACTTAAATTCATTATTGTACGTTCTTCTGTCTCAATTCTCTTAAAGTAATACTGACTTTACACTTGGTCAGTTTTTCTAAGGGGATTCGTAAAATACTACCCTTTTACATTTGATGATGAGTGAATCAGTCAATATGACAGTCAGTGAGTATCCAAAAGTGCAAACCTTGAAATTACCTATCTCCTGCCCGGGTTAGGATTAAGTTTTGAAGTTTATCCTGTAGTATTGTACTATACTACGGAATGTATGTTCAAAATTTCAATGACCTATCCCCTGTAGAACTTGATATCTGACGGTGTGAAAAACCTGGTGAATTGCTTCGTGTAAAGATACACTAGTGCTTTCCGAAACTTGGCCTGGCGCACTGCCGTGCGCTCAGATATGCATTAGATTTAGCAGCATTCGGCTGTTGTCAGAATTCTCTAGTAAAATTATTACATGAATTAGTGTCGCAGCTCTAATGTTAAAAACAAAATTTGAATTACCTTTGACAACCTCCGGTTGTTGTCGCAGCTCCCTAGAGAAAATAATATTTGAATCAGATTTGGCAGCCTTGGGCTGTTGTCCAGCCCTCTAGTGAAAATATTATATGAATTAGATTTGGCAGCCTCCGGCTGTTGTCTCAGCTCTCTAGTGAAAAAAAAATATTTGAATTACCTTTGACAACCTTCGGTTGATGCCGTAGGTCCCTAGAGTAAATATTACATTTGGTGGCCGTCAACTGTTGTCACAGTGGAGATAGCTAAGACCCAAAATTTTCAATAATATGTTTCACACTGTGATTCTTTTAAATTTTATCAAAATTGAAGTGATACTACCACTTTTAGGTCCGGTCCTACCAAAAGCCGAGTTTGAAACACTCGTGTTTGGGTATTGTATTAACACAGCCTGACACAGTGTTAGATGAAACACGTCGTGGTAGGATCGGGCCTTAGAGAAGTATGAGGTTAGGTGCCCCAAAGTGCCCCCAGATGAAAATAGCCCCATGAGCTCCAAAATTTGTCGATGATATGTTACAAAGGGTCACTGTTTTAAATTTCATTAAAATTGGAGCTCTATTGCTACTTTTAGAGGAGTGACCCGAATTTCAGGTTTGGTGCCCTAAAGGACCCCCAGATGATAATAGCCCCATGAGGTCCAAAATTTGTCGATGATATGTTACAAAGAGTCACTGTTTTAAATTTCATTAAAATTGGAGCTCTATTGCTTACTTTAGAGGAGTGACCCTAATTTCAGGTTAGGTGCCGTAAAGGACCCCCAGATGGAGATAGACCCATGAGACCCAAAATTTGTCCATAATGTGTTAATAAGAGTGTCCGTTTAAAATTTCATCAAAATTGGAGCTCTATTGCTACTTTCAGAGGGGTGACACGAATTTGAGGTTTAAAGAAAGCCCCCCAGATGGAGATAGCCCCATGAGATCCAAATTTATCTATAATATTTTACAAAAGAGTGTCTGATTTTAAATTTCATGAAAATTCTAATGATATTTCCACTTTTAGAGAAGTGTGTCAAATTTCAAGTCTCTAGGATAAGCCATCGTGGAGCTACGTTGATTATCAGTCAGTCAGTTAGTACGTTAATCAGTATACCAACTGGGCTTTGCGTTTTATAAGTTTAGATATATTAGTTATAACCAGTAAAATGAATTATTTCACTGACTATCACTACAAAAAAGAGACAACATCCGAGGGCTGCCAAGTCCAATATAACAGGATGAATAACGAAGAAAAATGATTAGATAACGGTTTAAAGCAGACGCTACATTGTTCGAGGAAACCGTGTTCCAAATATAAACATATAAATATTTATATAAATATCTTTCTACATTGTCTTTTTTTTTTTTAATTTGGCTTAACGTCTCTTTAACATCTATTGGTCATTCAAGATGGGGGTTTCACCCTCCATTCGCTGAAAACTTGCAAACCAGCTACCCACATTGACCTCACCCAGCCTGGGTTGGGCCGGAAAAAAGAGCCAACGGTGGTGTTCCCAAGGGGTCACCCATCCAAGTACTGACCACGCCCGACGTTGCTTAACTTCAGTGATCCGACGGGAACTGGTGTATTCAAAGTGGTATGATCGTTGGCTCTAAATTGTCTAATATTTGCTTAACAGTTCTTTTTCAAATTTTAAGTCAGTTATGTAAGTGTCATTTATAAGTAGATCGATGTCAGCGTAAACTATTATTGTACTATTTGATGCATACTATTATTAGTATGAATTATGCTCACACTAAAAACCCAGTTAAAGGTTCTTCAAAAACAGTCTGCACAGCTTGTTCTTCATGAGAAACAATCAGGAGTATCGTTGATAGGAATTTGATTACTATTAAACTTTTGAAAAATTTCTATCTTCAATAGAAAGCCCATATATACGTCAAATAGACGTAAGTACCCCCACTCCTTCTAAATTGAGAGAAAAGACTTAAATTTTTCAACAAGCGCTTGCGTCCACTAACATAATTTTTTTTTATATAAAAGTAGACCAAAAAGAAAAAGAATATTAAATAGGTATCTCCTTCTTTTCTCATGAAGAAGGTATTCGAAATATTTTAGTAGCTATCATCAATATTCTATTATCTTTCAATGCGTTTGGTGGTGGAACATAATCTTCTCGGTTTGTTGTGGTACACCGTTTTATTATGCAGTAGTCAGCTGTTTCAATATTGTTGTTCAAGAGGGGTTTGTGAATCTTCAATTTCAACGATTGAATTTGAATTATCAAATTCAGAGATTGATATGGCAGATTCAATCAATCAATCGGAAAATAATGATAAATTCAATTATACAATATTATTCGATCATTTTAATAAAGCTTTAATAGAAAATGAAGATGTAGAATTAGAGAATTATTTAATTGGATATGAAGAACTGTGCAAGTAAGTACTTTAACTCTGTTTATCTTTTAATTACACATGTGTTTTGTTGATTATTTGGGAATCAACGATAATTTTTGAATTTAATACCTATTAACAGTGTTATATAGAATTGATATAATCCTAGGAAATAGACGGAGGTAGTACATAATTAATTTTGTATTTCTGATAGTTCTGTTAACGATCTAAGCGTATCTATAAAATTGAAGAGTAATCATTCTTATTAGAAGTTAATTAATAAGTGTTTTTCTCCATAATCATACGGGTATAAGACTTAGGTTCTGCAGGCAGAACCCTAAGTCAAATATTTTTATTTAATTGAGGAGCACGGCAGCGCTCCGCCCGCCAAGTCATGTACAATGAGCGTTGCACAAGTGATATATTACTTCACGTTAGAAAGTGCACTTTTCAGGTCTAAGGTGGAGTGTATTTTGTTGAAAATTTCATTCAATATTTGTAGTCATTAAGAGCTGAGCATGATTTGGTATTTTCTTTGTTTCTATGGTATTGTATTATTCTTAAGGGACGGTCAGAATCCAGTATCATGTACCTACTGGAACTTAGCCACAATTTCTGTAGAAAGAGATTTTTTTAGGGGGGGGGGGNGGGGGGGGGGGGCTCCTCATAATAGAAATTGTACAGTTGGTCGAGAGTTGTTTTTCTCTTGGCTTATTCAGTCCAGAATTTGACCCCCTTGACATTTAAGTTGAGGTTATTGCGGTTTTCAAGACATTGATGCAAAAGATCCTGAACCATCTATTCTCTGGCGTCTCACGTTCAAAGAGAATATGAGTAGCTGTTTCCTCTTCCAGGTGACGAAGACTGGTTCATCCAGTCTATGCAGGTGTTTCCTGAAAGGTCCATGCATGTGAGTAGGCTCATTATGAACCTCAGGCGTTTAGGATCCAAAGATTTTATTTCCTGAGTAAATAAAATCTTTTGGGTCAATGCTGATGGAGTTTGTACAAATTTTATTTCCTTTATCTTGCACCAGTGTCTTATTCTAGCTCTCACCAAACACAGCCCCATCACGGGCTTTTTTTTTTTGGTTGGTTGTTCCCCGGAGAATTCTCTGCTGTCCCACCCACCGCGCTCCGTCACCCTGGTAGCAAAGGCAATGAGAGGGACAGGAAGAACGAATGTGAACAAAGTGCCCATAGACAGTGTGGGGTTAATATAAACCACCCAGGCCCCAGAAAGAAAGGACCCGTTTTACTGAATCCCTTATCTCCAAGGCAGGTGTTGCAGACCAGCCCACTAAACCACCCCCTGACTGCGATCCTGTCCCAGTAGATCGTTAGATATTTCATTGGGAGTTTTTTGTCGCGGCCTTGGAAAACTAATTTTTTGTTGAGGCTTCATTTTGGGTTCTAATTTCTAATACATTCCCTCACCAATTTAAAATTGACTTTGTGGGTTTTTAAGGTAATAAAAGCAGCTTTACTGTCTGAAAAGAACGTTCTATCTGTACAGCCTTAGTACATAACAAAAATATCAGCTTGGGCTCATCTGGTAGAGTAGGTAGAGGGATGAATTCGAAACAATTTAGTAGTCAAACAAAATTCCTATTTTGTTTTACACCCAGTAAAAAATGAATGTTTATCATTTTGTCTTACATACGGAACTATGTATAAAACACTTTTCAAGTCTATAAATCTGTTAATGCTTAACTTCTAAGAAGCTGCAGTTTTCTGGATTTTTGAGGAGACGCCTAATACTTATGAAGCCAATTAAAAATTGAAATACGAAAGGTTTACACCATTCGCTTTATCTTATCTTAATTATATTTGTAATTAATTTCCAAGTTCCTTAGTAAGTATGCATCACTTCTTATCAATCTAATGAACTGAAATTATAATCAATTCTATAACTGAAGTTGATGTAAAAATATTCAGCTTCACAGCACAACTTGGTCTTTACATTACTTGATTGGTGAATCCACACTATAAATTCCTTTTGGTGGGGGATGGGAAATTGAGTATGCTGTAAGCAGGAAAACCTTTTACAAAAACCGTTTCATTGATTTTAAACTGTGAACTATGGACCAATTTAATACTGGTGAACGCCTGTTCATAAAGATGCAATGAGATCAACAGAAGAAAACGTATACTAGTTGGTCCAATAGAGCTTATTATAATACGCAAATCTTAGATATTATACTGAGACCCCAAATATGACATACAAAATTTCAAATCTCTAGCTCTTACCATTCTCCTTTTAGACAGCAATACTGAAAACCGCTGAAAAGCGGCAAAAATCGCCAAGGGTGTATTTGATTGCACCCAAAAGTTTCGGGGCACAATTAGAGCCCAAATGGGACCTATATATCAAATTTAATCCAAATCGGTCAACGCTAAGTGGCAAAAGTGCCCATCACGGGGGTAGACAAAAGGGATTTTTTTTTTATTATTTTTGGATTCTACTTACCTTGAAACGTATAACATCAAATTTTGAGGGGGGGGNAAATTTGAGGGGGAGTAGTACTTTTTTTTTGTGACGATTCCAAAGGTTCATTATTGAAAATAATAAATCAAAACAGACTGAATTGTTTGGGCCAAAAGAAATCGTCAATGACGTGTTCAGTACATCAGTTCTCGTAAAATCGATGAAGTTAGGCAACGTCCAGCGAGGTTTTACTTGTGGGTGACCACCCTGTTTCGAGTTCTCGTGATTCTGGCTAGTCCCGTGAGGGGTGAGGTGAATATTGGTAGCAGGTTTGAAAGTTTCCGACAAATGGACGGTAAAACCTACGTCTCGAATAATCTTAGATATTAGTGCTGTTAAGCGCTAAAAAAGAAAAGAAATACAGCCGTGGAAAAAGACCCATACGAAGGTGCGGGAATTAGTTAGTAGAGCTTATAAACTATTCAACTAATTCTATGAATGTATTAAATAGAACATAGGTCTCACATTATTAGGCCAATGAATGACGTTATTTGATTAAATCTCTGTCCAGGATTCCAGATACAAATACACGCCATACATTTAGAATTGTCATCGTTTGGGGTCGGAACTCTACAAATAGTCTTACTACAATTGAGTAGAATGGTAGTATAATGGCTAACCTAAGATCGTCATCATTTAAATTAATAACATCCTTTAAAAAGAGCATTTCTTTGTAAACTAGTTTAACATTTAATAAGAAAATAATTAGACATAACTTGAAACAGTTGTGTCAGCAAAAATATGTATGATGGCCGATAACTCTAAGCTGGTCACACACGTACAGATTTATTGTGCTGAAAACCAACATATTAGGTTGGACACACCCGTGCTTCGCTACCATTCTTATATGGCTATTTTTGTTTTTTTAGTTTAGGGGGGGGGGTCGTGTCCATCCTGTATATTGTGGCCGCCAAAAAATCTTCTATATATGTTTCGTCAGGGGCCCTAGAGACATGTCCGTCCTGAGTGTTTCTAAATATTGTCCCGGTTTTGAAACCTACTCTGGAATGGCTGAAGTAAGCTAAATTCTAAATTAAGGACTAAACGGCTACCTTAATCTTTCTCGCTTTTAGTTGATATGTTGTCCCGACAAAATTTAAGATATCGGACCGTGACTTGCCGTCAATAAATCGGAAATTTGGCCTTAACTCTAAAACGGTTTGACCATAATTTGTGGGAGGGGTCCAATTCCTCAATTTTTCGCTATCTGTTACCGTTTTTGCTGTGGTATTTGAAAAGACAACCCCTAACTCTACATAAGTACTAACACACCAATTTCTGATTTATATTACTAGATATATGTGCGGTCAATACCTCGTCACTCGTAGAATTGTGTATTTATTGTGCTCGAAATTGTACTTCTTTGCCTACATTAACAGAGAAGAGAGAGAGAGAGAGAGAGAGAGAGAAAGAGAGAGGGGTGCATACTTTAGTTGAACGTTCTAGTGTTGTAAAATAAAAGCCCCGGGAGTTGCTTCAAAATATTTAGAACAAAAACATTCCCACTAATATTACAAATGCGAAAGAGTGTTTCAATTTTTTTTTTAATAATCAAGCTTTGGAATATTTGGTTTATCCTTCTTTCACATGGCAACGGATTAACACGATTATTTTGCATACACATAGTTTATAAAGCGGAGTGTGACATTATACGAGCCTCTCAAAGTTTTTTTTTATACTTTCTAAAACAATCATAGAGGCTTACCCCGGGAAACGCATAAGCATTAAATTAGGAGTATTAATTGACCGCACGAAGTGAAGTCCAGTTACACAATTTTTCAATAAACGTCTGTTTCACGATAACTCTCGAACGCCTTGTCCAATTTTGATGAAACTTTGTATCGACTTTCATTATATTCATATAATTAGCTCTTGGTCCTATTGCTCTCTCATGATGACCCATTGTTTCATTGAGGTCTACAGTTCACACAACTTAAGTAATACACATTATCAATGGAAAAAAAAACCTCCTCACGATGGCCTGTTTTATGCATCAGGACAACCTAAAATGCATACCATCACAGTCTCAGCCAAGGGACATCTAAACTTTTTCGGTGCCTTCATTTCAATCTGTCTCTTCCATTTTTTGAAACATCAATCTAGAAATGAGAAGAACATCTGATTTTGAAGGGAATACCGCTACAACGTTTTCAAGATTGTAAAAAAAAAAGAATATATTCAGTGAATTGTGCTACCAAAATTATATCTGTTACAGATTCTGTTACTTACTGGGTACAGGTTTTGGATTCATAGGAGCTGAAATAGATAGCAAAATCAAAATCTTGAAAAGATTTCAATGTGGCGGCTTGAAAGAGAATTTCAAAACCATTAAAGAAATGATTCAATATGAAAAAAGCTCAAATTTATTAGAAAAATCGGATTATGTGTCGGGTTGTCGAACTTTGCTCAGGTTACATCGGGGTTTAGGTACGTCATAACCATTTAATAGATTCTCAAGTAATTTGACATCTATGGAACGTTATTAAAACTCTTCTTGATGATATCACCATCCAAATTTTTGGCTTCATTACTTATTTTCCCTTTTCATGAGGATAATATTCGATTGGTATATCCTGAGCGTCTTACTACTGAGTCACCAACCCATCTCTTTCATTATAACCACCCCACAGCAATATATTTTTTTCTCCTTCAATATATTAACCGTATGAGGGCTATATTTAATAATTTCGAAATAACGCTGCCGAGTACAATGCAAAACAACATGAATAGGGATAGCTCCGAAAACGCATTTTGGAAGTGATATTTGGGGAGCAGGAAAATAAAATCAGTACGGAAAGTTTTAACTGATTTTTTAAGAGCGGCTTGAACTTTTTTCACACCTTGTCCTCACATTTCTGTCACGGGTATCCTAAAATTAATTTTTTGTCCCATTCTAACATTATCTTGACATGCCGAATGCTTAATTTTAACTTTCATTGTTAAAATAAGAAATGGTACTTGAGGTTGACATACTTAAGAGAGAGCTGAGTGAGCTCAGATGTTGTAAAATAATACAGAAAGCAACTATGCAATATGATAATGTTACTGACGTAATTATATTTTGTGATTGACATGTTTCTGGGGCTCATACCAATTATTAGCCTTGGAGATTAGATGTAAAGATGATGCATCTATTGATTGATTAACGTCATCTGGTTATCTTAACCCCTTTTGAACCAATATTTTTTTTTCATACTGCATAACCTAAAATTTTCATTTCAGATTTTTTCCGGTTGTTTTTGTACAGGATATCACAATTAAGTTCCGATGAACCTACTCATCATGTTGGTCAAGAGGTTTATGACCAAACACTGGGTCTCTATCATTCCTGGTTCATTCGGATGGGAGCTGGAGTAGCCATGTACACCCTACCTTCTAAATGTATTCTTTTCGAAACAGTAAGTTGATTTGAAAAAAAATGTATGCCGGAAAACGCAGTTAAGTGCTCGTCAGACTCCGAAACATTTCGCACAGTGGATATCAGAATATTATAATTTCAGAGATTATAACAATACACAATGGATAAAAAAATAATCTCATTCCATTTTACTTGCCTTGAGAGATAGAGAAAGAGACCTATTCCACACTGAGGGATATCGTAGCCTTTGTTAGTAATAGGGTTCCGTTGTAAGACTTGGGGCATGTACAGAAAAACAGTGTAAATATTTTTCTGAAAAATATTGCCTATTCAACTGAACAAGTATGCACACCCTAAATTTATAAAAGTTCACAAAGTGTTCAAAAGATACGCCTTAATTCTAGACCAGGAATATTTGTGTAACCACAGCCAAACAAGTATCCCAGTCGAGTCAAGTGGAATTATATTGGACGCAATCTAAACCCACCCTCCCCTATCTTTTCTGTTGTCAACTATGGTCTAAGAATCCGTTCTGGCATTGCTGAAATCAGCTATTCATCAGGGCAGACAATACAATATCTAGTCTATCAACAATGATTTCTATTTTTTTACCCTATTCTTTTTTTAAAAAACAAATGTCCATAGAGCCTACTAGCAAATATTTTTTGTTTGTTTAAGGAATCCTTCTGAGTGTCTGAGTTTCGGCGATCATACCAAATTTCAGCAAAATCGGTCAAATATCAAAACTGCGGCGGACGAACGGATTTTTGAATTCTACGTAATGCCCTAAAAACTAAAATAATTGTTCTAGGTAGCCGGCAAGGATAATGTGGAGGAAGCACTGGAGTATCTCCCTCAAGTTATTGGAGTAACCAATCAAATTTATGAAAGAGTACAAAACTGTATGCAGGACAATGAGCTTCTGAACTTACCCTAGTTGTAAAGACATGCTGACTGACCTGTATTATAATTTCCGTTTCAGTATTCTATTATTTTATGTTTAGACCTACCACCTACTAAAGGTAAGACGAAATTATCGGGAGAGATGTGTTCGCACGGTGTTGTCTTATTTAAACCGGAAATCAGCGTCAGTAGTCAGGATCTGAATATACTATGCGGATTTGACTTCTCGCTCACAATAATATTCGTATTGCCTAATCAGTGATCCCTATTAATCTAATTTGACAACAGATGCCGTACTTTCAAAAACACTTTTTGAAAGTCGCTTTTGTTTACATTATCTTGTGGTATTTTTGTTAATTTGTTCGACAAGAATCAGCAGGCTTCAAGATAAGGACTATTTTTTAACACGTCAGTGATAATCTACATATCTTATAGATATGTAATAAAGTTCAATATATCAATAGCTGTATATCGTCCGCCTAAATAGTAAAACTCGTTAGTCACTTTTCATAAATTTTAGAGGAGAAAGAAAACCCCGTCCTACTCACTGAAAATATGTTCATAAATGACAAAATTTGGTATAGGGAACTCTCAAACATACGTTACACGTTGTGTAGGCTTTACGTTCTTTTCACATGAAACAAAAACACTTTTTGAAAATTTTGGCATACGAAGTCTGCTAAATGTTTGTATGTATCACTGCATGGTTGGTCGAAGCGATAAGATCCCCCTCGATTATAAATAAAATTAAAACTTGTATATAGAAGCACCCAAACCGTCCCCCATCCTGCCGTACATAATCTAATCATTGTTAGTTTTCAAACTTGAGTTGATAAAAAGTCAATTTTTTTTAAGACGTAATTTCCCTTAATCCCATTATGACTTACTAACTTCTATAATGGCATAATATAATACGCAATCCCTTTCACAACCATCATTTTCCATGATGGACATGAAAGGAAGAATATAGTGCAAAACAGGTCATTATTAATAATAATAATAAATATTTGGTGGCCTTATTTTTTTTTGTTTGTTTAAGGATTTTAAAAAAAATATTTTTAACTTTTCGTCTGATCAACTTTTTCAAATCATCTATCTAAGATGATTGTCAATTTGATAGATATCTAATTTCAATAAGGTGATTCTTTTCTTCAAACAATATACAAATAGATCATATTAAAATATGAGGGTAACATCTTCACGGGCCGAGTCCGCCTGAACTGATGGTGTAAAATCACACAGAAAGCGAGTCTGCAATAGTATTATCATTTTAATATACCTAATAACATAAGATTAGGTATATTAAAATTATTGAATTGCTTCTGGGGGTCCATGGTAATGATTAGCCTGCAAGGTATGATTAGTAAAAAATAGTATAGACAACATAATTAAGCTATCCGAAATTATGATGATTTATTGAATTTTTGAGCTTAAAAATTTTAATGATGAGAACAATTTTTTGTGCATTCTTTTTAAAGGAGGAAACATAACCACAAAGAAATCCAGTCATTCCCCAAGGTGCTGATGTAAGGTTTTTCGTGTGATGTATTCACTGTGTCGATGTTGGATTGGAGCACCCAAAGAAGGAAATAAGAGTTGAAAAAAATCACTTTCCCTTAATTCCAATTTACTTAAATTAAAATTAAGTGTAGATTAGGCTTAGTGATATTGGAGTGAATATTGAGAATTTCTTGTAGTGATATGATGTCCACAAAAATTGCGACAATAATAAAAAAAAATATGATTTTTCTTGTGGCCTTGGTCCCATTACACAGATTACTGTGAAAAACTTGTGAAAATACGCAAAGTAAAAAAAAGAGAATCGGGCTTTGATCTCATAAAATTTGTGTTCTAAGAAAGGGTTGTATTTATGAAGTTAATATCAACAATAATTTTTGACGTTGGCGTTAATCTTTGATATTCAAAGTGATGCTCACTTCATTTTGAGTGGTGATTAGTGCGTTCAATATTTATTGAGAACTTTAATGTGTCTATCTAAACCGCTTTCACATACTACCTACCTATTTGATCCGTATTCATTTGCTTCATTTTTTTAATTTCAATAATGTCATTTTTCACGACAGACTAGATCACAGCTACAGCCTTATTAGTGTTGATAACAATATCTGCACCCACACGTAAAATACTCTTCTGTCACAGAGCCAGAGTTTAGTTCACAACACTGACAACTTTGAGGTCAGTTTCTCTTGTATATCAGTTGTGTTTACACCATGGAGAATTACACCTTTAACACCATTTGTAGATATTTGCACGCTTGCCCTAGAAATTCAAATTCTACGTTCGTACATGCTAGTCAAGGGGAAAGCTTCGATTTTCCAGTTGAATTCTTGCGGGCGATTTGTACTTTAAAGGTTTGACTTTTAGGATCTGCATGATCTACTCATTCGTGAAATAAGATACTATGTTTATATTTGTCAATATGGCCCTTATTTCGAGTGTTGACACAGTAAGTTGTCAAAAAAAGTTCGTAGATGGTGATGTCGGTACGTCTCACCTTGTATTATAACCGTCGTCCTTTGGAAGCGACTACATGCAACTACAAGCTTACGTTACTAAGAATGTCTTCAAACGAGATATCCAAATCTAAGAGGATTTGAAATTTGTTGCGTAAAGTCGCACGTAGTAGCGTGACCTTGTAGTCGCTTTCAAAGGACGACAGGGGTCAAGTAACAGTGGTAACGTTATCACACCTCTTTCCTTTATTTGTAGACGCAGCGTTTATCTGAGTGGTCTCAAATCTCGAAATTCGAACTATACCTGATTTATATTGTTGTTTTTTTATGAACTGCGCCATGCTGAAATAACGAAATTAATCAGACTCAAATAATCAAGTTAACCATCCAGTTAGTTTCGGATCTTGTTACTTTTCATGACCAGTTCCACAAAAAANAAAAAAAAAAAAAAAAAAAAAAAAAAAAAAAAAAAAAAAAAAAAAAAAGATCCCTTACCCATATAAAAAATGTATTTTGGTTTTTATAAGTGTTTGAAGGATTAGTCGTTGATTAATTAACATTTACAGGGTACGCTCGATTGTTGCGTGTATTTATATTTACAATATTTTTCAAGGTCCTGTATAGTATTTTTTATTGTTGTCCTTTTGGCGCAGTCCATAATTTTACTTTTATACTCGTATGTAATAATTACATAATAAGTATGAATTTCATTTTATAATCCAATTCATAAATATTGTTTAGTTATTTCTCCTATTTTTTTTATTTGATATCATTTCAAATCATAAATATTGTTTAGTTATTTCTCCTATTTTTTTTTATTTGATATCATTTCAAATCATAAATATTGTTTAGTTATTTCTCCTATTTTTTTTTTATTTGATGTCATTTTATGTTTTATTAAGCTGAACGAAAAAATCTGTGATAAATAGGCTTAACTCAAAATTTTATCCGAATTCCGATTTTTATAGCCAGATCTAGTCGATTACTAGACACATTTTACATATTATCGTCTTCTGTGACCGACGCGATGTAGGCTTGGCGACTTAAACCTATTCTCTTTAAATCTTGCGGATCGAGTAAGACCTGTGTACGAAATCTATTTTTATTGAACACGATTAAAAAGCTCTAGAATTCTTTTTAGAGTTAAAACTATGAATTTTTATAGATTTTTTTCTGTCAAAAATACGCCCATTTAAGGAGGATTGACACCAAGTATCCGTGATTGGCAAGTGATCTGCCCGGCAAAACTATGTGAGCTAACAATCAGAGGGAATCCCTGTCACGCACTGTCTTTGTGAATGCTCCTTAAACGTTTGCATACACTTCGTGGGAAAATAATGGAAATAGTATAGACCGGCACCTGACATTGAGCTAACGATCAGAGGGAGTCACTACTCTGCCACCGTTAATGCTCCTTAAACGTTCGCATACATTTCGTGGTAGAATAATGAAAATAGTATAGACCGGCATCTGACAGTGAGCTAACGATCAGAGAGAATCACTGTCACGGCACTGTCTTTGTGAATGCTCCTTAAACGTTTGCATACACTTCGTGGGAGAATAATGGAAATAGTATAGACCGGCACCTGACAGTGAGCTAACGATCAGAGGGAGTCACTGCTCTGCCATCGTCAATGCTCCTTAAACGTTCGCATACACTTCGTGGGAGAATAATGAAAATAGTATAGACCGGCACCTGACAGTGAGCTAACGATCAGAGAGAATCACTGTCACGGCACTGTCTTCGTGAATGCTCCTTAAACGTTCGCATACACTTCGTGGGAGAATAATGGAAATAGTATAGACCGGCACCTGACAGTGAGCTAACGATCAGAGGGAGTCACTGCTCTGCCACCGTCAATGCTCCTTAAACGTTCGCATACATTTCGTGGGAGAATAATGAAAATAGTACCTATTGTTATTATGTTACACGATAACATAATTCTCTCGAACCCAATTACACAGTAATTGATCAAAACGATAAATTACTTATGAGCAAAATAGATACCCCAATTCCGTGTAGTTTTCGAAAATTGCAGAAACTTAAGAATGGAAACATCATTTATTTGGGAGGGAAAATCAATGTGTTTTATTCTGTCACATGGGCAGAGTCGGATTAACAACGTGGCATCTGCCCAAGGCCCTGCGCTTTTTAAATTTGCTTTAGATAAAATGGAATTTCGCGAGGTCTTTTGTTTCAAGTACGTACAAAATAATTAAGAAAAAGACAAAAGATGAGGAATTCAAATGGAGGCATAAACGGTTTTACGATGTACATACAATATGTAGATACCTACAAATTTTGTATTAGGTATTTTGAACTACCTAGTAACGTAGTACCTAGACTGTCACCGTAGGGCCGTTCCCGCGCTGAACTTCTGTTTTGATTTGTTTTTGTTTTTTTGTTTTTGTTTTTTTGCTCAGCATCATTCGTGATGGGATTGTATTCTCCATTCGCTAAAAACTTGCAAACCAGCTACCCATATTGACCTCACTCAGCTTCTTGTTGCATCATGGGGGTGTGAACCTACGAGGTCCCACACGTGGTAAAACTTCGCTGGGCGTTGTTTAACTTCAGTGTTTGATTACTTATATGATTTGTTATGGCTTTGGTTTCTGCGATATGTATTAAGGATATACCTTACCTTACCATACGGCGCTACAGCCCGGTGTGGGCCTTGGCCTCCTGCACGATGCCTCTCCACTCCAAACGATCTCTGGATTTGCTGGTCCACCCTCTCACTCCCATTGCCCTCAAATCTGTGGTGACGCTGTTCAGCCATCGCAGTCGTGGTCTTCCTCTCCTTCTGGGGGCGTAGATTTTGGCGTTGAGTATTTTCTTGGGCATTCGATTTTCATCCATTCGTACAATATGTCCTAACCACTGGATCTTCAAAGCCTTAATGAACCGCACGATGTCTGCCTGATTGAGGATATCATCAATCTCGACGTTCGTCCGGATGTATATCCGGTCCCCGTCTCTGATTGGTCCGTAGATGCGCCTGACAATCTTAGGTTCAAACTTCCGAAGGATATCTTGCTCGTNGCTTTTAACAAATTAGGTATCGTACCTCGATAAACGTTGCATTAAATAGTACTGCACTCGAACCCCCTGTCTCTTGGTTACGAGTTCCTCCCTTCCCCCTACAAATTTTCTATTATATTGTACTAGTGTACAATATACACAAAACAAAAGGACCCCACACACAAAACAAAAGGACTATATGCGCGCATGCTGCTAGTTCCTTACCTTACCATACGGCGCTACAGCCCGGTGTGGGCCTTGGCCTCCTGCACGATGCCTCTCCATTCCAAACGATCTCTGGATTTGCTGGTCCATCCTCTCACTCCCATTGCCCTCAAATCTGTGGTGACGCAGTTCAGCCATCGCAGTCGTGTTCTTCCTCTCCTTCTGTGGGCGTAGATTTTGGCGTTGAGTATTTTCTTGGGCATTCGATTTTCATCCATTCGTACAATATGTCCTAACCACTGGATCCTCAAAGCCTTAATGAACCGCACGATGTCTGCCTGATTGAGGATATCATCAATCTCGACGTTCGTCCGGATGTATATCTGGTTCCCGTCTCTGATTGGTCAGTAGATGCGCCTGACAATCTTACGTTCAAACTTCCGAAGGATTTCTTGCTCGTACTAGGTCATGCTCCAAGTTTCTCCTCCGCAGGTGACAACAGGTCGGACTAAGGTGCGGTATATCATCATCTTGGTTGTGCGGTTTATCAGGTGATTGCGAAAGAGTTTGATGTTTGCAAAGAAGGCTCGGTTTCCTGCATGAATTCGATCTTTTATGGTCCCAGTGGTTTTTCCGTCGTTTTCGATTGTATTACAAAGGTACTTGAATTGAGTGACTCCTTCAAATGTTTTTTGGCCTAAAGAGAGGTTGGTGGGCAGTCTTTTTTGTTCGTCTGTTGAGAAGACCATATATTTTGTTTTTTCTACGTTGACTTTCAGTCCCATCTCTAAAGCACGTTTCTCTAGATCGACGTATACTTCAGCTAATTTTTGTTTTGTTTTTGCAATGATGGTAACGTCATCCGCATAAACACAGAGCTGGCTAGACTTATTAAAAATGGTCCCTCGCTGGTCCAGGTCTTGCAGAACGTAATGGAGGGCCAACAAGAAGAGGGTTGATGAAAGTCCATCTTCTTGTTTAACGCCGTAGTTGAATGTGAAGGACTTGCTCGTGTTGTTACCAATTTTTATTTTTGCCTCTGTTTTGTGTATTGTCATCATGACCAGCTATCTGGCATTGTTTCCTCCTCCCACACTTGTGTTATTAGCTTCAGCAAGGCATCGTGAAGTTCTGGACCGCCGTGTTTAAAAAGTTCTGCTGTTAAGGTATCTTCCCCTGGTGCTCTTCCATTTTTTAACCTCTGAATAGCTAGCTGCAATTCGCCAAGAGAAGGTGAGCTATTAATCGGGTCATCTTCAGCACTGTCATATAAAGCGAGGGGGGTACTGTTGGAGGGGTGTATGTTATGGGAGGGTCAGTTGAGACATCATAGGTATTTAACAGCTCGTCAAAATATTCAGCCCATCGGTCAAGTATTTAAGATTTTTCTCCGAGGAAATCGCCTTGCTTATTTTTACATCCATTTTTGGCTGAAAACCTTTATTAATGCGCTTGATTGCTGCGTAGAACTTACGGGCTTCGTTTTTATTGTTTAGCTCTTCTATTTTGTGGATTTCATTGTCAAGGGCTTTCTTTTTTCAGTAGTTTGTGTGCTTTGAGTCTCAATTCCTTGTATGCCTTTCTATTATTTCTTGTATTGATTCTCAACATCATTTGTCTTGCAGCGTTCTTCTCATCAATAGCTTGGGCACATTCTTTATCAAACCAGTCAGCATTTCTTGTTTTTTCTAGAACTCCGATAGATTTACTAGCTGCTTCAGTGATTGCTAACTTGGTCTCATCCCATCTTACGTTGACATTCTTGTCTTCATTTGTTTGGAGATTTGCTAAATAGTGGTGCACTGCTTCTTGTTAGTTGTTATTTTGAGGACGTCTTTGGCCATGTTGTGTGTGTCCCACTTTTTATTTACAGTCACATTTAGTTGTTTTAGTTTGGACAGCTTTTCTCTTAGAACAACTTTGACCAGAAAATGATCCGAGTCACAGTTTGGGCCCCTGCAGCTCCTAACGTCAATCACAGATGTAAAGTGTCTTGATTGCAAAACACATGGTCGATCTGATTGGTTTCACTGGATCCAGGAATTCTCCATGTGCCTAAATGAATCCTTTTGTGTGGGAAGGAAGTGCTTTTGATGTAGAGTCGGTTTCTAGCTGCAAACTGTGACAGGATATTACCATTTTCATTGTTCATCTTGTGGAGCGTGAAACGTCCTGATACATGTGTCTGGTCCTCCATGCTCCCGATGGTCTCCAAGGACGAGTAGAAGATCGAAGCTGTTTGTCTTCAAGCACAGGGTTTCCAGTTCATCATAAAATCTGTCTTTTACCAAATCATCTTTTTCTTCAGTTGGTGCGTGGGTCGATATCAGAGATATGTTTCTAAAGCGTCCTCTGAGTCTTATTTTACATAATCTATCTGATACGGCTAGGTATTCAATAAGACTCGCTCTGGCTTTTTTAGATATTATGAAGCCAGTTCCAAGCTGTCCGGATCTTTCATTTGGTCCACTGTAGATCAAAGAATATTCTCCTTTGTCTACTCTTCCTCGGCCTTGCCAACGTATTTCTTGAAGTGCTATTATCTCGATTTTAAACTTTTTCATTTCATTTGATACTTCTTGTAATTTTCCTGCTTGTAACAAGGTCCTTACGTTCCAAGTCGGAAGGCTAATGTCATGTTTTTTATTCTTCGTTTTCCTGTATTCGTTTCCAAAGGGGGGTCCTGGGGCAAATCCATTTGAGTCAGTCCGTTTTTCCGAGGCAGGGTGTTGGTTTCTTGAGTCGGGCTATTTTTTTACATCGTTAGGTGACTAACCTAACGGAAAACCCTTTCCGCTTTATCCAGGCTTGGGACTGGCTCAAGTTCTTACTCCGAAGAGCAGACACCCGAGGCGGGATTACTATTAAGGATATGGTGATCATTATTTAGCATTAAAATTTTCACCAACCTGAAAGGGCCTCGCGCTGTAAAAATGCCATGAAATTTAACCGGCCCTGCACACGAGTACTTTTAGTTAATGGTTTTAATGCTCGTTTTCGCAGATATCAAATGATGGGGAAATAGCAGGAATTTATGAGTACGAAATTGATGAATGGCAATGGTAGATATTTAGAATTTTACGTAAGAGTGCTACTTATAAAAAATGGTAGGTAGTCTTGATTTAGAGAAACCAAAGCTGATACCAGTTTAAGACGGAATGCGTCATTTGACACAGATCCCCATTTTATAAAAAGATTTTATCAATGTTCAAAAATATTTAACACATATTTTTTTTTCCAAAAGCAAAAAAAAAAAAAATTACGAGTAGCTTCATCCCCTGTCGTACTGTGCATCCGAAAATCTGTAAAGAATAATGTACAAATGTTTTCTAGTATTATTTTCATTTATAAAATATGGCTTTTAAATTTTGATGAAGGATTTTTTTAAATATTTTTAAATTTTTGTCTTTAGACTTTTTCAAAAAACTATTTTGAAAATGAAATTTAATTCAATACCTACCTATTTTAAAATTAAAAAATATTTTAAAAAGACCTTGGAGCAAAATATTGATATAGTCATCTAATATTATATTTTGTTTTAATGTCTTAGTTGAAGACGTTAAAACAAAATATAATTATTAGATACCTATTAAAATATGACATTTATTTTGTGTTCCATCTGTAACAAAAACATCGTGTGTAATTGACCTTTGTCACAATTTCAGTTATATTTTCCATTTGATAACCTCAATGTTCTTGTGGGCGAGGTATGGCTAAAAGAAAAATCACATACCTATTTCCGGACTTTAACTTCAAATGATCCAGAGAATATTTTAAAACAATCTGGTAAAAAACCATTCCACCTATTTTAGAGTGAATCAATTTGATAATAGGAATTATAAATCTATGGTTTTGACATCTGTGTGATGAGCTGATTGCCAGTGTTATCGCCTGGGACCGGGGAGGAATATAATATGGCGTCCTTTGAATTTTTTTAACCAATTTTAACTCAATTAGAGAGGTTAGGAAATGTTTTTACGGCCATTCCTCTATTGTGCATGTACAACCGTCCAAAATGAATCCATGATGGATGGCGACAAATAAAAAAGCGATTTAAAAAAAAAAACAATTGAAAAGGACGCCATTTACTCTTCCCCGGTTGCAGACTAATTTCTGCCTTTTTCCTTTATCAGTGTTTTGTTTTTGTGGTTTTTAGTTCCAATTCAGTGTCGAATCGAAGGTGATAAGATGGCATAAAAGAGACGTTGCTTATAGTGTTATCTGAAAGTACTGAGATTTCAAAACTTTTCTTAATTTAAAGACAGTTTTTTTTGTTTTTTTTTTAAATATAACAAAATGAGAAGCAACAAGAACATTTTTAGCCTACTTAATGGGCATCCGAATTCCGAACATACGTGTGGTGAGTACATACACCACCGTACAATCAAAAGTTACATCTTCAGCGTCTATGGCACGTTGAATACACTCCTAGGTTGTACCATGTTGGTGTCCAAGTGGGTTCGCGCCCTCGTGATGCTGGCTATTCTCGTAAGATCACTGAAGTTAAGCAGGTTTTACTTGGTGGATGACCACCTAGGTTCGAATTCTCGTGATTCTGGCTAGTCTTCGCCTAACCCAGGCTGGGTGAGGTCAATGTGGATAGCTGGTTTGCAAGATTCCAGCGAATGGAGAGTAAAAACCCCGTCTCGAAAGACCAATAGATGTCAAAGAGACGTTAAGCCAAAAAAGGTACATCATAACGAATTCTTTTCTTTATAGTTACGGTAGAGTTGCATGCCCATTATGTCGGCTGATTAAAATGTGTTGTGTGCGGTAACCCTTATCAATGCAAATTTCTCTCTTGCCCGTTAAATCCAATGTAGTTTTTTTAGTGTTGAGTGATATTTTAGTTTAGTTTCTTTATTATTTTTGTTTTTGTTTTCCATAGAATAAGATATTTTAGTGTAGTTTCAAGTAATATAATCTTTTAATGTTGTCGGTAGTGTAAGTGTATTTAATATGAAGAGAAGCGGCAGATTTCGCCAAATAATCGTTTGAAAGGAGATGATAATTAGAAGGTAAGTGATAAGATATAACCATTTTTATATGCATGTCTTTTGGTATTTACCTACTAGTGGTTAACTGTAGACCTCACTCACTTAAATGACCACCATTTAGCACCGGGTAATCAAATACGGCCAAAAACTAATTAGCTAATTCTATGAATATAATGACTGGTATGGAAAGCAAATGTTATCAAAATTGGATTAGGCGACAAAAAGATTTTTTCTAGTGCTAAGATTTAAGACCTCACTTCGTTCTTTCAATAATATTTGACCGAACGAAATGGAGGTCTAGTTTTAACACCACGATTTTTCTTTTGTTTGTCTTATTATACCACGATAACTCTCGAACCCAATTGTGATGAAATTTGGTTGTCCATACCATATTACTAGAATTAGCTGATTAGTGTTTGGTCCAACCGGGGCCAAATGGTGGCAGTTCATATAATTTCTAGTTGACGTATGTAGCATGTCACAATTTTAGTTTTTAGTATAAAAAAACATACCCTGCGGCACTTATGTGTAATGTGTATATCTGTTCTGTCTTTGTGTCTTTAAAAAAGGAACGGGGCTCAATATCTTGGGAAATACGAAAAACACTGAATTACGTATTCTTCTAATTCAAGGTGAAAAAAATCTAGTGGTTTGCTGATTTTGGTCATTTTTATGGGAGGCCTCATCTTTGAACTGTCAAAAAGAACTATCCCCATTGTAATATATTTTTGAAAAGTATAAAAAGCAAATTATTTTGAGATTCATTTGAGATAAGTACTCAAATAGGGCCGCATTTATTCCAAGTTGTAGTTGAGCTTTGGTTACCTTTGTTTTAATGTAGCTTTTTAGATTTTCCAAAAAATTGAAAAAAAAAGAGAAAAGTTCTCTTTCTAAAGTAGGACAACAACTGTTAGATATGACCTCCACTTGGGATCCCTTTCAGCACAATTGTGAGCCCAAGTTGTGACCTCTCCTTGTACGCGTAAAATCTTTCCCTTATAGTTGTGAACCTTATCATAATATATGGTTGTGAATATTATTTTCGTTTCACCTGTTAGTCGCACTTTGTTAACATTTTGGATCTTTCCATCCAGATATCAATTAGTAAAGTAACCTTTGACCTGTCAAGATCGGGGTGTTCGAAATTAACTAATTCGTACTTTATGTTTTAATTACAGTTTTATTTTAAAGTAAATGTAGTGTTTTATTCAGTTACTGGTTTTAAATTTTTATAATATTTTCGGTCGTTTCCGAATGGCCAAAGTTGACACTTCACAATTGTAATACTTGGTTCTGTTTCTGTATGTTGACAAAGGTAAGATTCCCAAATTTAAAAATCTTAATGTGTTTTTTTTCAAGCTTTTGATCTTTTTGATAGATCGATTTACCTGACTACCTACTTGCTTATTAAGGGCCCTGCCAGACAGAACATTCTGTGGTCCGCGATATCTGTATTCTATGTAAACGTACCTGTCAAACGGAGAGCGTTCTGATCTTGATGCTCCTCCTCCCCTGGACGAAGACCTCTCCGACAGAGGGGATGAGGTCATACCCAGAAACCGCCCATCAGTTCTCTCCTCGACAACCCGTCGGTATGACCAATATGGGCACTTTCAAGTGTGTGAAGATCTTCCTGCACCACTTAGGTGTATGTATGAAAATTGCAACTGAAGATATGGAATAAGGTGTAGCAAATGTATCGTTTACCTCTGCCTCAATAAGAATAAGAATTCTGTTCTTGCATTTCATGTTCAAAATTAAGAACAAATGAAAAAATAACATGTTCAGAAATAGGAAACCTCAATATGAACACATTATCTGCATTGGTTTTGGGGACCAGATAACACAATTGTGAGAGCTGAATTTTCAGATTTTTTTTTTTGTTGGAAAGGTATCTTGAGAACACACTGATGCTAGGCAAATCCTCAGAAGCAAGTATTAAAGCTGGTTTCACTATTAAAAATTAAAAAATAGGTGCGGTGCTGATAGGGATTGATCTTTTTTTACTTTCCTTATTCAATAGAAAGGAAAGTATTGTAATGGGCTTAAATTTTCGATGTCGAGTTTTCAATGCCAAAACACGTTTTGGGGTCCCCAGAGCCCAAATCTCAAGATTCAGCCATTGTTCCGTGTGTGTGTCTGTCTGTGCATCTGTCTGTCTGTAAACAAGCAAGATATCTCAAGAACGGCAAGTGCTGGAGACTTGAAATTTGGTATATATGTCAGTTTTATGGCATGAACGGCATCAAAATAAGCTTTTGATGGAAATCGATTATACCATTGGCGGTTTTATGCCGCTTTTTAGGGGTTTTCGCATATCCTGCCTAAAGAGAGTACGGTTACTGGTACCTATTCATATCAATTTCATACAATAAATTGAAAAATACATCTTAGGTTGAAGTGTAATATATTTTGGGCCGCTAATTACCGGCTGAAGGCCACTTTTTGGCGGTTCTGCCTAAAACCAGTATGGAAAGAGCTAGAACTTGAAATTTGGTCCCTATTCATATCAATTTCATACAAGAAATTGAAGAATACAACTTAGGTTGAAGTGCAATATATCAAGAAGTGTAATATATAATTGTATTTCCGCTCTTAGGACTTCAAAACGTGTTTTGGCATTGAAAACTCGACATCGAAAATTTTAGGCCATTACAATACTTTCTTCTTTTTTTATAGACAAGGAAAGTCGTGTGATGTTCACACCAGATTTTTTCCTTTCAAATTGAGAACAATCGTTTTACATCAAAATTGGAGTCACTTTTAGATAAACTTGAGCCTTAAATCTCACAGAACACTTAATAGAGTTTAAAAAGCTCTACATCAACTGGAAGGAACTTCGGCCCTGTTTTGTGTGTCGATCTCAAATAAATCGCAAAATTACTTTAATTTTTTTATACTTTTCAAAAATGTATAAGAAGATGGGTATTTCTATTTCAGATTTCAAAGTTGATCCTTTTGAGGCCTCCAATGGAAGTTCCCGAAATTTGACAACCGATAGAAAAAAATTCCTCTTTGGAATAAAGATTTAAGTGTTTCAGCATTTATCGAAATTTGAAAGCGTTTTCGAGATGCTCAATAACATTTTTTTCAGATACCCTGTATGATTGTATGATACTTTTTGTATAGACTTGACTTTTTCTTTATAACCCCCTCCCCCCAAGAAAAACACCAAGAAAATGTCCCTACCAAAGAGTCAAAAAATTCAAGTGCTTTCTACTCGTATCGCTCCTTAAAATTATCTGGTGTGAACATGTCTTTCCTTATCTATAAAAAAGAAAAAGTATTATAATGGTCTGAAATGTTCGATGTCGAGTTCTCAATGTCAATTGAGCTACCCAAAGCCTAAATCTCGAAAGAGGCCAAACCGCCAACCTTAAGTAATTAAGTTTCTTGACGCGTCCAATACATACAATTGACATACTAGCAAAATTTCAAAACGGCCAAAATCGCTAACCCCCCTCCCAAAAGATAGAGTTGACTTCACCCACAAGAATCTTCGGGCATTCCATGCATAACATCGCCAGGTATAGTGTTAGGCAGAAGCCAAAAAGCGGCTTAAAACCGCTAATAATTGACCAACAATAGATAAGACTTCAAAGTGTATTATCCAATTCCATGCATGAAATTTATATGAATAGGCACAAAATTTCAAGTTCTAGCGTTCTCATTTTAGGTAGGATTCGCAAAAACCGCTAAAAAACAGAAAAAAAACCAGCAAACGGTATTTTTAATTTCAACCAAAAGTTTAGTTTGTCCATGGGATAAAACTGACATTCGTACCAAATTTCAAGTCTCTAGCAATTACCATTATTGAGATCTTTTTTTTTTTTTAATAAAACAATATAAACGGAAAAGAATAAGTATAGAAAGAAAGAATTAAGAAGAAGAGAAAGAATTAAGAAAAGATATTGTTTAGCTAGTTTAATTCAAAGGGCGGGGTTAATTCCTGAGGAATTCTCTTCCATCCAACCGTTGTTCACAGACCGTCCGACAGACACATATACATGGACCAATGCCTGAAACTCGAAATTTTGCTCTGGGGACCTCAAAACGTGTTTTGGCATGGAAAACTCAACATTACAATACTTTCCTTTTTATAGGATAAGGACAGTAAAAGTATGGTCTCAAAGGAAGTGATATTTTGGCCCTGGATGTTGGTCTATAAATCATCTAAAATAGGAAGTTCATATGCTAAAGGACGTTTATGTGAAGGACGATTTCGTTATAAATTGCCTAGTAGGTAATAACTGAAATACAGAGTGACTCTAAATTAGATGTATAAACTGAAACCACAGCTTCTTTTGGCTCAAATCATGATGAAAATATTCTGTATTAGCATTTCTGTAAACTGTCACTCAGTTAAAATTGCTTTTGGCTCAAAATCTATCAAATTCTATTAACATAATATGTCCATTCCAACTTTCATCAAATTCTATTAACATAATATGTCCATTCCAACTTTCATCAAATTTTGTTAACATAATATTATGTCCATTTCAACTTACATCAAATTCTATTAACATAATAATATATGTTCATTCCAACTTTCATCAAATTCTATTAACTGGTAATATTTCTATTCTACTCGTAATATTTCTATTCCAACTTTCATCAAATTCTATTAACTGGTAATATTTCTATTCTACTCGTAATATTTCTATTCCAACTTTCATCAAATTCTATTAACATAATACGTCCATTCCAACTTTCATCAAATTCTATTAACATAATATGCCCATTCCAACTTTCATCAAATTCTATTAACATAATATGTCCATTCCAACTTTCATCAAATTCTATTAACATAATTTATGTCCTTTCCAACTTTCATCAAAGTTGCACAAGCCGATCCAAAATTATCAAGAAAAAATCGTGGACTTGGTTCAATCAAATACCAGTGGGATCTACTATGCTTGATACCTGAGCTTGGGGTTCCGCAATTTGGACCGCTGCTGTACAATGGGTATAGTTTTATAGAACTCCTTGATATTTTGCATACGTACACCATAGGATTACTTCTTTGGCGTTTAAAATTCTTTTAAACAGCTTAAATTTTTTGCGTTAACACTGCCGAAAGCAGGTATTACAATCTTTGGAAATTTAATTTCATAGAAAAATAATAATGTAAAACAAACAGCTTAGTTGAGGATGATATAATCTTCAATAAAAAGAGGACAATTGTAGAGCCCGAGGGCTAGTGTCAGTGTTGACCTAAGCGAAATACTTGAAATGGACAATCTGAAGACTTAGATCTCAAACTTTTTCACTAAAGCAATTTATTTGAAAATCCAATCAAAATTTGGTTAGTCTGGGAAAAATAACTAGTAATTCTGCGAACTCTAAACTAATCTGCGTAGTCCGAGAATATAATAAATGACCAGAACAAGTTCCATCGAACTAGGACCAAGTGTTCGAGATGGTGTGCTTCAAAAACACAAAGAGACTGACGAAAATAGCGGTGTTAAAACTAAACCTCTGTTTGTTGGTCCAATAATGGAGAGTAACGGTCTTTAAAGGAACCAAAAATTTGTATGATGATAGATACCATCAAGATCTTGTTGAATAAAGTTCGTGGGAAGCTAAAAAATGAAAGCTCTACTTATATCTGTCACATGTCAGTTGAATATTATGATTTAACTACTAAGTGACAGGTGGATACTTTGATTTTGAATGAATAATAAATAGGTACCGTATTCATCTCTGAAACAGATCGGTATTAACATTGAAACTGCTGAAGGTCATTTCTCCATGAAGCATCTCGCCTGGAAAGGAAGGTGTTTTGTTATCTGATCTAAAAATCTCGTTATACATTTTCAAAAATTAAAATATATATATTTTTTTCAATGACACTTTTTTCAAAAAGGATGTCTATTTCTAAACTTGAGGCCAAAATAATGTTACATCGGGGCCATGTGAGAGCGTCATTTTGGAGAAAATCTCTCTGCTATATTTCGAGAACCGCTGAAGTTATGATGATGAACCTTTTGTGGGGGATGATGTACGTATTCTCCTCAACGGTTTCTGATCACCGTTTGTTGCGTAGTTTGTGTTGGAAAGAGTATTGGGTTGGGCTCCAAAAAATAAGCGCATTAAAGCCTGCGCGAGGTTAGGCTGGGTCTCAGACTTGACTTCCCAAATTGTACATAGGTTGACAAACGTACAATACGTATTGTGTATTACATTTATTCTCATTTTTTCTTTCATCTTATCGAAACAAAGTGCGGATACTCACACAGCTAGGAACTGTGCTGCTAGTATTCGGATACTGGAATCGAGCGTCACAAGAATCATGTAGTCGCTTTACAACGAGTACGGGATAATATTCCGTATTCAGTTATTCCTAGAAAATTACGTCAATTAAGTCGATTTGTTGCTGCCTGAAAGAAGGATCAAAAACACCTGCTTTCGAGATTTTAATGATTTTCCAATCTCCGTACTCCGAGGGCAGATCGTTTTGTTTTTACTTGGGCCAGGTAGTTAGATCATCAGTTAGATTGATATGTATAAATATGCTAACATACTTTTTTTTTGCAATTATTAACAATAAAATTTATCCTGAAGCCCATTTTTGAGATTCCCTTTTTTTGAAAATAAGATTAGTTACAGATTTCAAATTTCACCTTGTCTCGTTGAAAGTGTGAATGTGCTTGTTTCAAAACTCAACATAAACAGGAGCACGTTTAGCAGTCGAGGGCGCGCCTGGGTTATTGATAGTCCTATTTATTGTTTTGACCTTGAAATTATGGACTTGATTAAGTTCATATTGTGCTCGTAAAATTCTATCTATACGACCCGTCCTTCTTATGTTCCGGAGAGACTATCTTTTATAAAATAAATTATGGACTTGATTAAGTTCATATTGTGCTTGTATAATTCTATCTATTCGACCCGACCTTCTTCTGTTCCGGAGAGACTATCTTTTATAAAATAAATTATGGGCTTGATTAAGTTCATATTGTGCTCGTCAAATTCTATCTATTCGACCCGTCCTTCTTCTGTTTCGGAGAGACTATCTTTTATAAAATAAATTATTAAGTTCATATTGCGCTCGTAAAATTCTATCTATTCGACCCGTCCTTCTTATGTTCCGGAGAGACTACCTTTTATAAAATAAATTTGAACATATTGCAGAACCTAATTTCACACATGCCTATTTTGGCTTAAGAGTATGACATAATGAAAGCTAGATATCTTTTGAAGTATCATTTTCATCAACAAGCTCTTGCATCAGATAAACTAAATTTGGGCCAAACCAGAAAGATATACATATTTAGTAGACTTTATTTTGAATAAATGTCAACATGACGACTAGATACCAAATAAATGTTACGGAAAACCTTACTAAACTTAATTTTCCTTTATTATCGAAATTTGGTAGGCTCCAGATGATGGCGCAAGTATTTGATGCAAATATTATATCATTTAGCAGTGGCAGTCTTCGGCTGTTGTCGCAGCTCTAATGTTTAAAAATACATATTTTAATTACTTTTGACAACCTTCGGTTGTTGTCACAGCTCTCTAGTGAATATATTATATGCATTATATTTAGTAGTCTTCGGCTGTCACAGCTCTCTAGTAAAATTATTATAATGGGAATTATATTTGGCAGCCTCCGGCTGTTGTCACAGCTCACTAGTAAAATTATTAAATTGGGAATTAGATTTGGCAGCCTTCGGCTGTTGTCACAGCTCACTAGTAAAATTATTAAATTGGGAATTAGATTTGACAGCCTTCGGCTGTTGTCGCAGTTCTAATGTGAATAATAATATTTGAATTACCTTTGACAACCTTCGGTTGTTGTCTCAATTCTCTAGTGAAAATATAATATGCATTAGATTGAGCAGCCTCTGGCTGATGTCACAGCTCCCTAGTAAAATTATGAAATTAGAAATTAGATTTGGTAGCCTTCGGCTGTTGTCACAGCTCTCTAGAGAAAGTATTACATGGATTAGATTAGGTTTAAAAGACCAAACATTTGTTAACTTTATTTTGTGTTTCACAGAGTGTTTATTTTAAATTTCATCAAATTTGAAGTGATAATGCCACTTTTAGATAAGTGACCCGAATTTGAGGTTTGGTGTCCTAAAGTGCCCCCAGATAAATGTAACCCCACGGGGTCCAACATTTTCGATGATATGCTAGAAACTGTCTCTGTTTTAAATTTCATCAAAATTGGAGCTCTATTACCGCTTGTTCAGGTTTGGTTCCCTAAAGTGCCTGCAGATGATAATATCACAATGGTGTCCAAAATTTGTTGATCATATGTTACAATCAGTCTCTTTTTCAAATTTCATCAAAATTGGAGCTCTATTGCAACTTTTAGGGAGGTGACCCTTATTTCCGGTTTGGTGCCATAAAGGACCCCCAGATGAAGCCCCATAAGTCCCGAAATTTGTCGATGATATGTTCCAAACAGTCTCTATTTTAAATTTCATCAGAATTGGAGCTCTATTGTCACTTTTAGAGAGATGACCCTTTTCCGGTTTGGTGCCATAAAGGACCCCCAGATAAAGATAGCCCCATAAGTCCCGAAATTTGTCGATGATATGTTACAAAACAGTCTCAATTTTAAATTTCATCAAAATTAGAGCTCTATTGTCAGTTTTAGAGAGGTGACCCTTATTTCCGGTTTGGTGCCATAAAGGGCATCCTGATGAAGATAGCCTCATGAGTCCCGAAATTTGTCGATGATATCTTACAAACAGTCTCTATTTTAAATTTCATCAAAATTGCAGCTCTATTGTCACTTTTAGAGAGGTGACCCTTATTTCCGGTTTGGTGCCATAAAGGACACCCAGATGAAGATAGCCTCATGAGTCCCGAAATTTGTCGATGATATCTTACAAATAGTCTCTATTTTAAATTTCATCAAAATTGGAGCTCTATTGTGACTTTTAGAGAGTATCATAAAGGGACTCCAGATGAAGATAGCCCAATGGGTCCCAAAATTTACCGATAATATGTTACAAGGAAGGTATGTTTTAAATTTCATCAAAATCGGGCGTGCCGTTTGGGTTCTAGAGGGTCACCTCAAAATGACCTCTTTTGACCCATAAACGACCCCAGAAGGTGCTATCTCCAATGTTAAGGTTTTGGCTGGATGGCCTCAAGGAATATTGTGGCCAAATATCATCAAGATCGTTCAAATAATAAAGGCTGTAGATGCGCGAACACGATTTTTGCGGATGGACGGACGGACTGACACACATTTTTTCTAGACCGGTTTTTTGGTATCTAGTCGTCATAATTCGTTCAGAAAAGCAATTTTTTTTTTTTTTTTTTTTTTTTTTTTTTTTTTTTTTTTT
>CM022874.1:36073591-36109346 GCA_012654025.1 Pachypsylla venusta
TTTTTTTTTTTTTTTTTTTTTTTTTTTTTTTTTTTTTTTTTTTTTTTTTTTTTTCACCTCTACAATACTTTACTTACCTATACGTATAAGGGAAGATAAAGTAAAAAATGAAAATGGTCTGAAATTTTCTATGTCGAATTCCCAACGCTAAAACACGTTTTGAGGTCCCCGCAAAGCCCTAATCTCGAGTTTCAGCCACTGGTCCGTGCAATTGTCAGTTTTTGAATAATATGTCTCTTTTTCTTGACATGATTTATGAAAACAGCCAAAAAGCAGCAAACCGCCACAAAATGGCAAAACCTCTGAAGTACATTCCATTATGGTTAAAAGTTTTGTGGGCTTCCAGTCCAATAAATAAAATTGACATACTAACAAAATTAGAGGTCTCCTAGTACTTACCGTTTTCTTTCTGGCAAGATCCGTCAAAACCGCTAAAAAATACCAAAAGTAGAATCGATTTCAACCGGAAGCTCGTTCTTGGCATAAAATTGACATATAGGTATGCCAAATTTAAAGTCTCTAGCACTTACCATTCTTGAGATATCTTGTTTACAGACAGACCGAAGGATATACACTATGCACATGCACACAGAATAATGGATGAAACTCAAGACCTGGGACCTACCCCTTAAGAATGTCAGCCTATTTTAATATTTTCCTTTTTATAGGATAAGGAAAGCAAAAAAAAAAAAAAAAGATAAATGATAGGCTAATTGATAATTTCATTAAAAGCTTAAAAGATATAACTGGCCTACTAGGTGTCTCGCCGAGCAAGGCACCTTAATTCTGAGGACATATGGAATTGTTTTGAACGCCTGCATAAACACAAATCTTCCCTGCTTTGTACTCTTGCATTCATGCAGAAAAGTGAAATCATGGCAAAGTTTTTTTCTGTGATTAGCTTAGAGTTCGGCCAAATAACGGAAATTGATCTATGTTTTAAATTTATACAGTAGATCAATAAAAGTTAACATTGAATGTTTTCCCTCAAAACTCTTATGGCATTACTGCAGCTGTGGCGTGAAAAAAAAGCCGAGGACAATATATATTTTAAGAAAAGTTTCAAATTTCGAAAAACACTGAAACAGGCATTAATTTATTTAAAACTTTTTCTAGTGGTAATTAAATTTTGAATCTCTTCAGGGGAGGGGGCCACCCACTATGAAATCTTAAATAGAATTACACCTTTTGTAATATATATTTTTGAAAAGTAAAACAAAATAAACGTAATTTGAGATCTCTTTTGTATACCTTTCTTTTAACGTGTGAATAGCTTCCTTTCTCAAAGTTAAACAAGTGTTTCAGTGGTTTTCAACTTTGAAGTCGTACTCTAAAATAATATGAACCGTACTCAGGGTCGGGCGAGCGAACTTTTTTTCAATATTATATTACCTACTTTTCAAAAATATATTGCAAAGTGTTCTATTTAAAAAATCCAAATTGACCCCACCACCGCACTGCAGTATCCCCTGAAAGTGTACAAAATTTGAAAACCACTTAAAAAAATTACCCCTTGGGAATAAAGAAAACTTTTTTTTGTACCTGTTTCAATTTTTTTCAAATTTTTAATCCGAACTCGAGATATAGCCGCTCCTTTTTGTGAGAAACCCACACCCTTGAGACAGAAACCCACACCCTTTAGATAGACAATTTCATGAATCCAGACGATAAATGAGAAACATCGGATATATTGACGGCTTTGAATAAGTTTACATCGTATAGAAGCTAAATGTAAAAAAATATCGTTGTTTGGCGCAAGCCTTCTATTGACTTAATTTCCAAATAATAAATAAATTATGATTGGTATGATACATGTATAATCAAGAAATAACGCAACATAAAATAGTAATAAAAACAAACCGGTACCTATTTATTTCTTTTCAATTTATAAAGGATAATCAAGAAATAATATATAATAAAATAAAACATAAAATGATATTCGGGGTATAAATGTACAAGAGGTTAGTCCGTCAGTTCCCCGATTAAAAATTGGTCACGAAAATAATATTAATAATAATAAAATAAATGTTTCAAAAAATGTATATAAAAAATAATTTTATTGCACATTATGTAGTTTTAAAACTTGAAGACGGTTTGAAAGAATCTTTTTCCTAGGGTACATTTTATAATGAGTACCTACAATATTCATCTAGGTACTATCGTAAACAGCATGCAGGCCTGTTTTTTTTTTTTTTTTTTATTGAACTCAGTAATTAATTTTATTTACTTTTTTATCTTATTTCTCCATGTCTAAAATCATTGAAATTCACTCTTACAAGCATGGTGTTGAAAAAAAATCGAGAAAACCATGTTTCTTTTTCAAATAAAGTTGAAAACGCCCCTAAAATTAAGCTTTAATTTTAATGCTCTTACAAACCGCCTTCAGACACAATCATCCCAAATAAATTCAAACATACATAGACCAGACAAATAAATTAATCAATTTTCCCTGTTAACTAAAGCTAAAATTAAATATTTTATCTTCTATTTAAGTTTCAAGATAAAAACACGAAAAAATTGTAAAATACATGTGTGAGTATTAAGTGCCCTACATTTGGGCTTGAAATTTTAATTTTACACACAATATTATAATATTTCCCTAAAGAGTGATAAAATGAAAGAGCCCTCTTGACAAATATTGTGTGACTACTATCTCATATTATCCTCGGGGATCTAACCTTAATGCCATTATTATTCCAGATAGGTGTACCTACCTACGAGTACTTGCTAATTAATTGGATCCGTTCCATAAGAGCCTATTGCGAAATAATAACTATATAGCAGTACAAGCTTTAGTTTTCAGAAGATACATTTGTAGGTATCAACAGTACCGCTCCAAGCCTTCGTACCCTTGGGTAAATTTCATTATGGCTGCAACTTTAGAAATCGAAACATTAAATTAATGAGCAAACTTTACCGTCCTAATTATTAAACCGCCGTTGGTTTGCGCTTGATTGTACCTACCAAAGGCTGGCAATGCGCATGTGTTGTGGAAACGTGTGACATCTTTTGACAAATAACGGGAAGTTCGTGTAGACTGTATTATCATTCTGCGACATTAATCTGGCGATACCTATAATGTCCCCACAGAACTTTTTGTGATTCTCAAACATGTATTTTCAAAATTACTCAGAAGTAAAAATCACAATAAAAACTAATAAAAATTACATGAACTTATCTAATGTGTAAGTATTGGAGCGTTCAAAGTTTGGCAATCATATGCGTTTAAAATATTTGACGTAAAAATAAATCCATTACGAGGGAGAATGATCAGATTCCTTTAGGGGGGTCTAATTCTAATAATAAATGAATAGATAAAAATATTTTCGACTTGATGGAATTGATGATTCCATCAAGCGTCTATGACAGGCTGAATAGACCAGTTCCCGTTAGATACCTGCAGTTTTTCTAAGTGGATTCACCACCTAGATTGGCGGCCTCGTGGTGGTTATTCCCGGGCCAACAGATACTGGGAGAAGTAAATGTGGGGGGCTGGTTTTTAAAATTACAGCGAATGGAAATACGTCCATATCGAATGACCAATTGATGTTAAGCCAAAAAAAATCGAATCAATTTGCAATTTTGAAAATCTGCACCATCAAATGGATATTTTTTTATCAGATATTTTGATGATAACCATAGCCTATCAATCTTTTATATACTACGTGCGGAAGAAAAAGAGAAGGAAACTAAAATTGACCTGCAAACATCTATCAAAGTCGTATGTCTGAGGAATCATACATAATCGTATAATCTTGAATTCAATCTCACAACGGATGTTATTTTTGCCCAATATTTATGAGACTATGATTGTACTAGTTTTTCCTGTTCCAGCAAACAAACAAAAGATAATCAAAAGTCTTCAAAAATATTCTATACAAAGTCACAGTAAGAGATCAGTCGAATTTTTCGATTCATTTTGAACCTAATTATATTTGTGGTCTCAGAGCTTGGCCCTTTGACCTCTTATAGTACAAATCGCTTGTTACAAGAACACTCTAATCCTGCCTGCGTTTAATTTGACCATGAGACATTTTAGAGTTGACATTCTATTCCAAGGTAAGAATTTCTTGTAACAGACGAGAAGTAATTTAAAATCTTGTTGTCCTTGGGAAAAATTGAAAATTAAATGTTTCAAAAGGTAAAGCTAAATCTCCTATTGGGACTTTGTATTGATGTCCTGGAAGCTTTTTCAAATCGTAAGATTTCAGTAAAAAGGATAAAGTTGAGAAAGATATAAGCTGAACCATTTTATTACCCATACAAGATCTTCTTCCTCCACTAAAAGGCAAAAAATGTTCAGGCTTAACAATTCTCCCTTCAGAGTTCAAGAATCTTTCTGGTTGAAATTTTTCTGGTTCATTCCAAAGTTCGGGACTCATATTTAGATCATAATTGTTGAGGAAAATGATAGTGTCTTTTTCAACTTCGAATCCTGAAACAAAACGCAAAGTCATAAGGAGCGGTCCAAGTGATATGAAGGATAAGATAGTGACATGTGTAGGTGAGCTTTCAATGAGTTACAACAAGTAGGTAGTTCCCTAAATTCTAATTTGCCCAGGAAACAAGAATAAATTTTTTGGCATCCATAAAAATGTTCTGTTTCAAACCAATTTGCCTGATTTTCCTTATGCAATTTTTTGAGAAATTCTCCTGAGTCTTTTGAAATTTAGTGAAAATGAGTCAATGAGTCAGACTAGACAGGGATTTTGATCAACAACGTGTATAAAATATTTGCAAGAGACAGCAACTAAACTTACCTCCAATAGAGCTATCTTGAGTGGCAACATGTGGAACAATAGGAGAAGCAATCATTCGAATGGATTCCAAAATTGTAGCTTCTGTATATGGCATTGCTTTCCTGTCATTCAGTGTTACGTTTCTCTCATCGTTTACAGTTGCATCGATCTCTTCTTGAATCTTCGCTTGAACTTCTGGTTGATTCACAATAAAGCCTAGTACTTTCATTATGAAGTTGGATATTGCTGCATGTCCTCCGACAATATCTTCCAATGAGAATATAGCTGTGTTTAAATCCATAGTAACTTTGTCTGTACTATTATACACATTGTCCAATAAACTGTTAACATAGTCTTCTTGGAGATCTGATTTGTTTTCGTCGGAATCCTCGTCAGTTGACATCATTTTAAATTGTTTATTTGTTTTTTCGTATTTTTCGATTCTCTCATTCATTAGATAGTCCATCATGAATTTTCTTATGTTTTTACTCATTTCAGACATTTTGTTAACATGGTTGTTGCTTTGGAAATATAATAACCAAGGAAGAAAGTCCGATGCATAGCCTTGATTAACTTCGTAGAAAATCTCATCAAAATTTTTTATGAGCTCTTGGAAACTATTGTCAGTCGTGTTAAATCTCTTGCTACAGAAGTATATGAAAAAGATATTGGCAATAGAAGATGAAAGATGGGCCTTGAAATTGAAGTTGTTCTTGTTCCCGTCAATGTTAACTTTCAGATCAATGAGTTCTTCATGGATAATGGAATCTAATTTAAGAAAGCTGTTGGAAAAATTGCGGGGGAAGGTGTGAGTTTGTAAGATTTCTCTCCGTAGCTTTTGTAAGTTTGAAAAGTTGCAGAATGCCAGAGCTGAAATCAAAGAACAAAACGATTTTATTGTAATAAACGTTATATAACGCTGAATATTGTTTGAATAATTTCAAAGTCATGTGTGAGTATTTATGTAATCTAATTAAAATACAAAGTTGCTCGTGAATGTAAATCAGTAACTTTACCTACTCGGGGAAAAATAAAATGTCGTGCTTATGCTTAAATTAAAGCTTAATCGAAATGCATACCTTAACCTTGTTTTTATCCATGGGAGACCTAATAGTTAGTAACGTAAAAATGCATTATTTATGGTAATATCTATTTGATCTATTTTCGGTCACTCTTACCTAATTTGTTATGTACATCAGAATGAGATTAGTCAGAATTTATTTTTAATGTAGTCAAAAATTTCAAACATGTCCTGTATGAGTTCCTAAACAATTGATTCGATTGTGATCAAACTTTTGTGAGTCGTGGGACGCCCGCCCGTAAAAGTTTCCAATTTATACTAATAAAGTTAATTAAGGAAAGTTCTATTAAAAAAAGAAGGCTGGATCACATTCTAAGACACGGTAAAGTACACCAACATTTAGAAGCCCGTTTGGCACAAAATGCAGGCGATAGGTGTAAGCGAAATTTTCGTGACGATTCCAAAGGTTTATTATTGAAATCAACGATATGCACAAAGGCCACATAGAATAGAGCGAAATGGAAGAATACGACATTATCATAACAACGGATAACTGGATAATAGTAAGCCGTGTGATAAGTTATCGCGTAAAAAAGATTGAAATTGCGGCTCGAACTACATACAGGGTGTCTCAAAATAAGGAGCGAAGATCAATATCTTGAGAACGGTTTTAAACTTTCGATAAACACTGAAACACATCTTCCTTTCTTCCAAGGAGTAAACTTTTTCCACTGGTTTTCAAAGTTTCGACACTTTCAAGGGAGGCCTCGGGCGTCAACTTTAAAATCATTAACCATTAACTATCCTTTTTGAAATAAATTTTGTGAAAAAGAAAAGATAATTAATGTAATTTGAGAGATATTTTAATTTTTTTTTTTATATAATCTGGCTTAATGTTTCTTTAACATCTATTGGTCATTCAAGACGGGGGTTTCACCCTCCATTTGCTGAAAACTTACAAACCAGCTACCCACGTCGACCTCACCCAATCTGGGTTTTACCAGAAAAATATCCAGCATCACGAGGGCGCGAGCTCTCGCCGTGGACACCCACATGGTACAACCTCGCTGGACGTTGCTTAACTTCTGTGATCTAACGGGAACTGTATTTAAAACGTACATTGAAGTTGGCTGGGATTATTGTGAGATCGGCGTTAAACACAGAGCCGAAGTATATATATAACATATAACAAGTATATATATATATATATAAAATATAACAAGTTGAAGTTGAGTTTTTCAAACAATTTTGTATCAAGAACTCTGCGCTTCTTTGAGATAAAAGTCTCAAACTATCTTGTAACCTTTGAGTTGCCGATACATTTTTTGAACGAAACAGTGACTTGATGTACCTATGTCTCCGGGTGTAGTTCCAAATGGAATTTCGAAAGGGAAGACTGCCACAAATTGTAATTATATGCCTCAGTATGAATTTATTTGTCCCCTGTGGATAGGGGGACTTAAAAAGAATATTTCCAAGGCACCCAAGTCTATGCTAGTCGTAAAAGGCGACTAAAGGAAGGGTCGGAAATGATATCTTTCCATTACCCATGCAGAAAGCAAGAAGAAGCTACTGCATTATCCGTAAGGATTCTGAAGTATCATCAACTCATGCTGATTTGTTGCAAACCAGCCCCATGGCTGTTAACCCATGATGATGATGACTTTATTTACTACCAGAAGGCTTCGATAGGAACCTTGAGGTCATCGTCCTTGCCGTAATCGACTTAAAATATGCTATGTCCTTCTTTTTTATGCCCACAAGGTTTGGTACCGATCGATACGGTAGTTTCAGCTCGCGCGTACAAACTAAAATCAGCTTTGTATTTATTTACTTTGTGGTATATAAATTGATGTTTATAAGCGGATGAGATTTGAATGAATGAATGATTTGTAATCTCATCAATCAACCTGAATTGATTTATGCTAATCAGTCGTGTGTCCAGAGATGACCCTGAGTCAAGTACGCCATTTTCCCCCGAATAAAGTTAGTATACAGAACAATTTTTATTCAAGTTGGTTATTCTTTTTTTATTCAAACATTTGGCACTTAATTTTAATGGACAGGAAATGATTGTTTCCTAATATTTTATTGGTGAAAAAGCTTTATGAAAGAGGAAGTGGTTTTACTTTATCTTCCCTTATACGAAGAATAGGTAAGTAAAGTATTTTATTGGTGAAAAATTTCGATGTCGTTTTTTTTTTTTTTTTNTTTTTTTTTTTTTTTTTTTTTTTTGCTTTTCTGGGGGAATTATGACGACTAGATACCAAAAAACGAGTCTAGAAAAAATGTCTGTCGGTCCGTCCGCAAATCGTGTTCGCGCATCTGCAGACTTTATTATTAGTCCGATTTTGATGAAATTTGGTAGGAATATTCCTTGAGGCCATAATTCGAACCAAAACCTTAACATTGGAGATGACACTTTCTGGGGTCCATTAATGGGTCAAAAAAGGTCATTTTGAGACCCCCCTAGACTCTAGAACCCAAGCTGCACGCCCGATTTTGATAAAATTTGAAATAGACACTCTTTGTAAAATATTATCGGTATATTTTGAGACTCATGGGGCTATCTTCAACTGCGGATTATGGCACCAAACCGGAAATTTGGGTCACCTCTCTAAAAGTGGCAATAGAGCTCCAATTTTGATGAATTTTAAATTTAAGGACCTCAGATGAAATATCTTCATCTGGAGGCACTGTAGGGTGGGGCATCATGGGGCTACTTTTATCTGGGGGCAGTTTAGGTTACCAAACCTCAAATTCGGGTCACTTCTCTAAAAGTGGCTATAGAGCTCAAATTTTGATGAAATTTAAAACACAGACTGTTTGTAACATATCATCAAAAAAATTGGACCTCATGGGGCTATTTTCATATGGGGGGAGTTTAGGGCACCAAACCTCAAATTGGGGTCGCTTATCTAAAAGTGGTATTATCACTCCAAATTCTATGAAATTTAAAATAAACACTCTGTTTAACATATTGTTGAAAAATTTTGGATCTTTTACAGCTATCTCCACTGGGGGCCCTTAAAATATTTTCACTAGAGAGCTGTGATGCCACCGGATGCCAAAGGATGCCACCGTTAATTGATACAACCTAACCTTACCAAATCTAATTCAAATGATATTTACTTAAGGTAGCTACGACAACAACCGAAGATTGATAAAGGTAATTAACATATTTTTTCCACTATAGAGCTGCGACAACTGCGGAAGGCTGCTAAATCTAATGCATATAATATTTTCACTAGAGAGCTGTGACAACAGCCAAAGGCTGCCAAGACTAATTCAAATAATATTTTCACTGAAGAGCTGTGATAACAGCCGAAGGATGCCACCGCTAATTGGTCAAATACCTGCGACATCATCCGGAGCCTGCCAAATTCCTAGAATAAAGGGATATAAATTTTAGTACGGTTTTCCCTACCCTTTATTTTGAATTCTAATACGTAAAATAGTTCCCTGAATGACTGATACATTTACTTATTAATGCCACATAAATGCTTGATAGACTTGGACGAAATTTGCAGGTATATATAGCCATGTCTCTCAACTTGGAATATTCTTACCTTTTAATTCAAATTGGTTTCTATTTAAATGTAAATAAGGAGGGTTATTTCATTTTTTGGCGCCTCAATTTACAGTGTAAGATATGGGGAGTTAAGATTTTTTAAAAAAATGTGTATTATATGGCATATGGACAAGGAAAATTAATCAAATATACGTAAAAGTTGAAAATTACGATTTTTTTATATTTGAAAACAAATTGGATACCAAAGTTTGGTAATTAACTTTTCATTTTGTGGGCAGACGTATAGTTATTAGGGACAATTAATCAAATTTACTTAAAAGTTGAACGCTCATTTTTTACGGTTAAAAGCAAATAATTGCATAACATAATTCTAAAAATTATCTTGTGTATTATGATTAGGGCTTCCAATCCCGCATGCGGAATAGATTTTGAATCCCGCATGGGGGATTTGAGCTTAATCCCGCGGGATCCCTCATTTTTTAATATTGTAAGGAGGAAAGTTCTCAGTAGTTAGGTATATCCTGATACATGCACCATCTACACTAACAGCTTTTATATATATTTGCCAAAACAAGTTTTGAAGTCCCTAGAGCGGAAATACAATTATATATTACACATCTTGATATATTACAATTGAACCTAAGTTGTATATTTCAATTTCTTATATGAAATTGATATGTACTGGCACCAAAGTTCAAGTTCTAGCTCTTTCTATTCTGGTTTTAGGCGGAAAAGTGGCCTTCAAACTCTAATTAGCGGCCAACAATATATTACAATTCAACCTAAGTTGTATTTTTCAATTTCTTGTATGAAATTGACATGAATAGGCACCAAGTTTAAAGTTCTAGCTATCACCGTTCTCATTTTAAGCAGGATATGAGAAAACCACTAAAAAGCGGCATAAAACCAGCAACGGTACATTCGCTTTCCACCAAAAGCTTATTTTGCCGTTCATGGCATAAAACTCTAGCACTTGCCGTTCTTGAGATAGGTATTTTGTTCACAGACAGACGAACAGACAGACACACCCACGGACCAATGGCTCAAATTGAGGAAATATTGCTCTGGGGACCCGAAAACGTGTTTGGCATTGAAAACTCGACATCAAAAATTTCAGCCCATTACAGTACTTTCCTTTTTATAGGATAATGAAAGTAAAAATGATAAAATAAATACCTAAGGTCATGTTTTTTTTAAGACTGCAAATCCCGCATTTGCGGGATTGGAAGCCCTAATTATGATTCATTGCATTTGGGTGTTCTCAGACAGCAGCATAAAGCATTATCCGGTTTATTACAGGCACACTACCTCGAAAAAAGCCCTGCGTATAATCCAGGATTATTTAAAAAATCAAATAATTGATTTTTTTTTAAATATAATCCTTTTTTCGTTTATCAAAAATCAGTAAAATATGAGATGTGACACTAAGTGTGCTACAAAATAATAATAATAATTAAACATGTCATTTAAAATGTTATAAGTAACATGCTTTATTATACGACAAGTATTGTTTAATCTGAGCACTCCCATAGGAACATGTGTATTCGTTTTTTCCTTCTGATAAGCAAAGATATGTGCTATGTTATATTTAAGTGAGACCGTCTAAGTGCACCATTATAATCCTTTTATCGGCCATCAAAAATCAGTAAAATATTGAGGTGTGACAGTAAGTGTGGTCAAAAAAAAAANGCAAAAAAAAAAAAAAAAAAAAAAAAAAATAAATGTGTCTTTTAAAATGTGATAAGTAACATGCTTTATTATACTACAAGTATTGTTTGATCTAAGTACTCCCATAAGAACATAATATTTATTTTTTCTTTCTTGCAATGTTTGAGTGCAACCGTCCATCTTTTTATTCTTCATCAACTAAGTTGAAGGAAATCAACTAGTTCTGGAAGCGATTTTTTTTGTGAAATACAAAAGTCTTCGGCGATCTTCCCAATTTTTTTTAGTGAAATTGTCGTTTAGACGAAAAATAAGGTAAAAATCTTTACAAAAACAATAATATTATGAAGTTTCAGATAAGAAGTAATAAAATAAACTGCGAAGTATTAAGCCTTTAAACTGATGGTAAAAGGTGAACAAAACTTTTAAAAATACTTACAATTGTCTCTATTGCCACTAAACAATTGGTTGTATCTTGTAAAGTTAGGTCTTCCATCAAAATCTGTTGCTTTCAACATGAGCACTTCTTTAATATTGTCGATTCCATTGACAACCATTGCTGGAACATTACCCAATTTTAATCGAAATATCAATCCATGGGTTTTTGAAATTACTTTAAAAACTTGATAAGGCACTTCATATTGTCCTAATAAATGTAGATGTCCAATAATAGGGAAAGATTTCGGCATCGGAGCTTTCGGTAAACGGGAAATCATTTTCGACTGAAAACAATGTTTTCTATTATAAGTTTTACTAATGAGATAATAAAAACAGAAAATGAACAAATAAACAATTAAATAAAAAGAAACGGTTGAAAAATAAATGGATTCCATGTTTAAATAAAAATAATTTAAAATATTTACTCTCTCTCTCAAAAAAAAAANAAAAAAAAAAAAAAAAAAAAAAAAAAAAAAAAAAAAAAAAAAAAAAAAAAAAAAAAAAAAAGACAAGAGTAAGTTATCACAGCTGTACCAAAGGACTAAATGACAGCCTTTGAGAAAATATGATTTGTTTTATATACGCCAAGGAGAAAAGCAAATTATTTATTCAAATATCTATTAGTACGTGACAGTTGATTTTGAAAAGTTCATTCTAATTTGGAGTGATTAGAATTTTTTCAAATTCAAATTGTCCTAGTTTTTAATTCTCATTTTACATCTTGTTTTTTTAACTGACCTTATGCAGTGGCGGTGCAATTAATGTTGATCGCAAATTTCCACTAGGGTTCCACTACAATTTAATTTATCCACCTAAAGGGGTTTAGTGCAGAGGTGCCAAAACATTTTTTTTTGTTAGTGTCTGAGTTTGGATGGTCGGAATTTTTATGTGAGGTGAATGTAGGAATTCGTCCTGAAGCTTGTCTATTTACATAAACTTTTTATCCGATTTTTTTTTTTCCTTTTTTGAGATAATCAATTGACATCAACGAGCAATCATCTACACAGAAAAACAAACTAAATACATAGTTTGAAAGGGTCCCAAAGATTCTTTGTCCAGTGTCTGGAAGGCCTCCAAAATACTTTGCATTGGGTCTATTTGGGGTCCCCATGTTACCGAGGTATATCAAAGTTATACATAACCTAATGGGCCCCACGGAGGACTTTACTCTAGGTACATCAGGGGCTCCGCTTATACTTCTGGGGATCTTAAAGTTATATACCCTTATACAGGTACATTGTTTATAAAGCCTCCTAAAGGACTCTATTTTGGATCCATTAGGCTAAGATGTTCCTGAGAAATTGTAGTACGCATGGCTTAAAGTCCATCGGGCGCCCTAATATTTTTCGACGAAAGAGCCTCGGGCAAAAAAATAATTTTATCCTTTGACGAGGTTTCTTCGGCGCCGCGCCACTGAAATTTGACCGTAGTGTACAATTGTTTCTTTAAGAGTGGGCGTTATTTTTTAAAAAATGGGTCATTTGGGGGAATCCAAAATGTGTGTGTACATATGAGGTAGGGGTTATCTGTTCCAATAGCCCATCCTGAACTTTAGCAGATGGGGAAAAATCAAACCCAGGATAATCAGAAATAAAATGTGTTAAACTGTTTTTGAGTTACGGCCAAATTTGATTAGCCAAAGCGATAAAGTTTTAGGTGGCATTTTGTCCTTAATTTTGGATGAAGATAGCAAATTTTGAGAAACAATTCCCAAGTTACGAGCTCGAAAATGGGATGGGTGAAAATAACACTTTAGAGAGTATTAACCATCCAGAACGGCCATGTCTTAAAGTCCCTGGCACAGATTTCTCGTTTATATGTATAAACGAGAAATCTGTGTTTTTACACATGATCTCCCCAATCTCATTTGTATTTGAAAAACACATATAGAAATATAATCCGAGTGAACAATTTTTTAAAATTATAAGAAGGATTCTCGAGATTTCTCGAGACCCACGCATCCACCCTGTAAAACCAATCAGTATACGCACAAATCCTTTGATACAAGAAACAAGTGATTTGGAACATTATATAACAAGCCGGAAGAAATAATTAATTAAACTTTACAGTTTCTGAGATATTAAATTGAACAAACTTTTACTGGAAAACAAGAAAACTGACAAAGCTTTGTAACTCTCAAACTTACCTAACACTTTCAAACATTTTATCTTCCTTGCATTGATTTCATCCTACACCATTCATCCAATTAAAATGAATATTTGGTGAGTCATAAATTGTGTGTGAGCTCCCGCAAAGGTTTTTGACATATTTATGCACATACATATTGCAGAAGGGACATGTCTCTGAAGCACTTGGCGAATTGGGTCCCGGCAGTAATTTATACTTATAAAATGCAAAGCCTACTTGGTATACTGACTGACTGATAATCAACGTAGCTCCACGATGGCTAAACCTATAGTCTTGAAACTTGGCACACAGATACCTGTTAGTATGTACGTGCGTAATAATCGAAAAATGACGATTTTCAGCGGGTCCTTTTGTAATTTTTTTTGGGCATCCCCCAAAATTTTCCGGTTTCTCCCCGATTTATGGACGGCTTTCACCACCAAAAAGTCGGAATTGAGAAGTACCACTTCGGGATGAGCGAGAATGCTGAAATTTGATACAAAGGTGTTTCGCAGTACAAAAAGTCATATCCTTGAATAAAATATTGAATTTTCTATATAGGAGTGGTGCTCAACATTAGCTTTAGATTAACAATGATTCTCATCCAAGATTAGAAGCTTGTTTGCAAGCTCCCCAGCTAGTTGCGTGATAGTAAGTTCATTTGAGTAGAGAGAGGCTGATGAAAGTCAGATTTGCAATTCTTTGCTGCGGTCGTTAGTGATTTGAATTTAAATATATTAGTATTGAGCACAGTTCTACCTCCACTGAGTTTAGAATCCTAAATACTCTTTCCGGTGTCAATCCAAAAGTTCATATCGTTCTTTCTTGCGAAACTAGGTTCGTTTCTACTTTTTGTGGAAGATTTTCTATAAATATTCCCTTCCCAATTTACTTGCACAAAAATATCATATTAAAAAAATTGGTTTAGAAGGTTAGAAGTTTGATACAAACAGAATGAAAGGTCCTTTTTGAGAGAGCCCAAATTGTAGAAATTTTTGAGTTACTCGTTAGTCTCTGAATGGTCATTGAAGGACTGTTGTTGATTATTGAATATTGAAACCAGGTATGGCAAAACTCCTTGATAGCTAATTATTAATTAAGCTAGCCAACGATCATACCACCAGTTGAATACACCAGTTCACCTCAGATCACTGAAGTTAAGCAACGTCCGGGCGTGGTCAGTACTTGGATGGGTGACCGCTTGGGAACACCACGTATCGTTGGCTTTTTCCGGCCCAACCCAGGCTGGGTGAGGTCAATGTGGATAGCTGGTTTACAAGTTTACAGCGAGTGGAGGGTAAAACCCCCGTCTTGAATGACCAATAGATGTTAAAGAGACGTTAAGCCAAATTAAAAAAAAAATTAATTAAGCTATCACAGAGCATTCATGGCTTACTAGGAAAGGGCTTGTTTACCAAGCTGAAGTTTCCTGACGTGTTAAGTATGCATTCTGAAATACAATAAATAGAAAAAGCCTCTCACCCCGACCTCTTTTCTGAATTTATTTTTTTCGAACTCGCATAATTTCACCTCTCTCAATACTCCCATGTCTGACATTATTTTTTTCAACTAGCGAGGAGGTCGAAATAGAGGTCTTAAATCCACTTCAACAGGCGGTGGGAAATTTTCAAAGAAGAATTTATCCCAATTTTTTTTTTGTAAAAATAAGCACTTTTTGCACAACGTTCCAACTTGAAGGCTCCTAATAGTCTGGACCCATAACCTATAACTTGCATTGAATTAATTCACTTTGAATGTTAAATTGTCAACTGGTCCTATTGATTCATTCACTGATACCAGCATATTCCACACATGCATTGCCATGTTTTTAAATATAATAATTATTGCTTCTAAAATCTTTCACCGGAGCACATGTTGGTACATGAGGTCGATCATTTCACTCTTGGCACATTATACAGAATATAATTATATACATAATATAATTATGTTAATTATTTATCTATTTATTGATCTGAGTGATATTTCTGTATTACTAAACTAAGGTGTAAAAGTGCATATTAAAATTATGTTGAAAAAGAGTCAACATGATATTGACATCCTGAATAATAATTAATTACAACAATTGGACACTTGCTGATCAAAGGTCAAATCTCGAATTTGAAGTATCTCAAAGACCTAAACTCAACCTACATTTAATGAATTCACTTTGTATGGTAAGATATCAACTGAAAATATTGGTCTTTGTTCCTTAGAAGATGTCCCAACACATCTTAGGTATTAGCGACATCAGTGAAATAATTGAAATTATGTTTTCACTAGAGAGCTGCGACTACTACTAACTGAAATGATATTCTCTATCAGTGCTATGATGGAATTTCCTAATTGTAAATTGATTATTATTGCTATTATTGGGGGAAAAGAAGTAAATCTTTGAATAACATGTTAACAATTGTTTAGTTCATATTTTGCCAAAGTCTATAATAATTGGAAATCCTTTATCTCCAGGATATTCATATCGAAATTAAATTCAAATATAAAATGAGATTAATTATTTTTCTAACTGATTTTTTAAATCGCGCAATATATAATATTTTAAATGTATTTTTTTTCTAATATTCGTTATACTTTTAATTCTAAGAATAATGATTCTTAGTAAAATTGTGACCTGATTTGACTGGAAATTTAACGAAAAATAAAACACAAATTTTATTGATTAATTGACTACAAGCCACAATTTAATAGTTGCCTAAAAGAAGGAAACTATTAAATTTTATGCTTTTTTCCATGTGATCAAAATGATTTATTCTTTCATTCAATAAAGAGGTTCTAAGAAGATGAAATATTTATTTTATGGAACTGATTCTCGAAGGATTATACAAGTAAAACAGCTTCTGGATCGAGAGTTTTTGTCCGAAAATAAGAGTGCACTCTAATATTTGAAATATTGCTTTGATAACAATGTTAAAAAGGAGGAAACACTGAAAACGGGATTTTAATATTGGGACTGGGACAAGTGTGAAGTGTTCTAGAAGCATTTTTTCAAGGGGAAAAATCAATATTTCCGAGTATGGTAAAAACGTAACCCAAAATTCGCCTCCTCGTGGTGTGTCTTTTTTATAGTGCAATTTGTCTCCCTTAGAACTACATAGCATTACTTCAAGGGGGGTGCATATTTCCTAACTGTCGAGACTCCAGTGCGGCAACAGGCAGATAAAGGGCCAACTATCTCCTCGCAATAGAGAAAATTTAAATAAACAACTTAAAAACTCCAGTGAGGAGACAACAAGCCCAAAGGCTGACTGTATTCCCACCACAGATATAACCTTACCAGGCAACTTAAAACTCTAGTGAGGCGAAAGCCAGCCTAAAAGCTGACTCTTTCCCCACCACAGATATATTTTTACTAGGCAACTCAAAACTCTAGTGAGGCCACATCCGGCCCAAAGGCTGAGTATTTCCTCACCACAGATCTGAGCGCACGGCAGTGCGCCAGGTCAAGTTTCGGAAATTACCTGTGTATCTTTACTCGTAGCAATTCACCGGGTTTTGCACATCGTCAGATATCCGGTGCTACAAGGGATAGGTCATTGAAATTTTGAACATACATTCCGTAGTATAGTACAATACTAGGGGATGAACTTCAAAAGTTAATGTTAACCCGGACAAGAGATAGAGAATTTCAAAGTTGGCACTTTTGGATACTCACCGAGTGACTGATTCACTCATTATCTAGTTTTAGGCACTTCCCAAGAAAAGAAAAGAAATTAGCGCAGCAAACCAAAACCAATCCGACAGAGAAGTTGATTAGTTTACTTTGTTCTGTTCTGAATCAATCTGGTTCTCTCTGTTTTTTTACAGTAAAAAGATCCCCTCTTCAGGAGCGGATACGAGGAGGGGGATAGGGGCGATCGCATCCCCAGACCTGAAGAAATTGTTTGTCGAAACACTTTTCTTAAATTTGGTCTTTATGAATCCTACTGACTTCCATGTTTTTTATAATTTGGAGCCTCGATTGCCTCCCCCCTCCTTAACTATAGAGATCTGTATCAGCCTCTTGATCTCCGGGTCTACTCTGCATCGTACTCATTTCATATTATATTTTTCTGTATTTATTATTTTTGATTTCTTTGGTGTATCGTAAATTGGTAAGCGAGGAAAATGTTAAATCCACTTTTTTTCAAGCCTCGTACTATGATGTAATTAGCAAGAATACTGTAAACTCTGTTCGATGGCGAGCATGTTGATGATTGTTGCCACGATTTTAGTCACTAATACTGTAGGGGATGTGTGTGACAAACGAAATTGATGTCGACCTCTAGATGTCTTATGTAGAGAGAGATCGCACTGTAAACTATATTACAAATTCAAATTTGTATAACAAACTCGGTCCCATCCTTTTACTCTAATCATTGAATGAATATCACAGCATAGCATTTGAATTCATTTCAAAGAATGTTTGGTTTAAGATAATTGTCATCTTTTATATCCTGATTTAAGTTGAATTTAAGATAATTTTGATTTCTTCCTGAATTTTATTATCTATTCAATTGAATAAAATATAATATAAAAACAACCGCACTATTTCAGAGCTGGATAAAATCGGTTACGATAGGAGCCAGCATGCCACACACAAATCAAATAAATCATTACTATTAAAAAAAGAACGGGTAAGCTGTTAGTTCCAATCGCACCACTAGAAATAATGTTGATACACCATCTGATATTATGTATCTTCCCGTCAGATTACTGAAGCAACGTCAACTCATGGCTCGCGATCGGATCATTCTTTAAAAAATAGATACCTTAAAATGAAAAAAAAAAAAAAAAAAAAAAAAAAAAAANATCTCGCAAAAAAAAAAAAAAAAAAAAAAAAAATCTTGAAGGAAATAATAGTCGTATGTAAATTTGTCAGATATCAACCGATTTCCCTCCACGAACTTGACTCATACCAGCCATTATTATTAAGAAAATAACAAAGAATGTTCTTCATGCGGTAAGAACGAAAAAATTCTGATATGCACTCTGTATATTATAGCATAATGAAATTATTTTGAACATTTCCTCTCTTGAAATGTTGACCTCTGTAAAAGCTCTTTTCTATACCGGTGAAAAACAAATATATACCGTATTACAAATGTCATTAACAAAGCTGATGTCATTAACATAGCTGATGGGTGCTCATTACAAATTTTTGAATGTTTTTGTACAACATTTACTTCCCCAATCCCTAAATAAAACGAGTTGTGTCATAATATTTTTAAAATAGGCTGACATCCTTTTTTTTAAAAAAAAAAAAAAAAGTTGAATATGTGTGAATTTTTTAAACAAAAAAATATACTTTTAATTGATTTCGTTTACCCGTACTTACAGCTATCGTTACGGTATCTCAAATCAGGGGCATATCTGCCCCTGAGTATATATTATCAATGTGAATAGAATTATTTATTAGTATGTAACTTACCCTTATAGTAATTTATCTTAATGAAAGTCAACGAAATCATCGAAGACCATTTTTGTACACTTTTGGTTTTACATTTCTCTTTGGTTTTGCCAAAAAATTTGAAAAAAAGAAAACTCTATTTCTCTTAGTAATATTTCAGTGTTTCAAAACTAAAAACGTACTCTAGTTATGAACTCCAGGGTCGGATCAATGATCTTAATTTTTTGGATTGACAACCATCGTCAGAAGCCATTACTCAAATTTGAGACTTGGAATAACTCTGTTTCAAAATGATTTTATTTTGCTTTTCAATATATATATATATATATATATAAGTTGACCCCCGAAAGTGCACAAAATTTGATAACCACTGGAAAAAGTTTCCCCTTTCTAATAAAGACATACGTATTTCACAGTTTTCACAATTTGAAACCGTCTTCAAGATATTGATTGAGCACCGCTCCTTTTTTTAGGCACCCTTTGTATGCTGATCACAAGAAAGGCTTTCGAGTTCCGGTAAAAGCCAACTGTATCACTGTTTTTTTAGATAAAATCAAAGACAAAATATGTTAACTTTTCTATATTAGGAACTTCATTAAATGTATTTCCGTGGATCTCCCTATCTCTCGCTCCTCTCATCTTTGTCTATTTATTTATTCATCACATGGCGAGGATCATTTGAGTGATGGAGTTTTTATGTTAATCCTTTCAAGTCATTCATGAAGCACGGGACTCTTCGAATAATGAGGACATTCGTTCCTCAAATATCGGAATAAATTTAACATTGAAATAGAGTTTCTCATTCCGTGTAGGTAAAAGGGTTGTTTTCAGCAGATTACGAGTAGGATTAGATTTACCTTTCAACATGTTTGACAGGGATAATGTTGGATGAATTTTGATATGGTCGCTTCAGCGTATGTTGGTAATTTTGTCATTTTTTTTCTATGTTTTTTTTTTTTTTAAAAAAAAAAAAATATTTGGCTTAAGCAATCTGACGATCACTACTAGCCATTCTCTTTTTTTTCTATGAAAGGCTTGGAAGAGAGTACAAATTTTGCGGAGATGTCAAAGTTCATTTTATTCTAGTTTCCATTCTATGTACGGGTGTGTACAAAGTTAGTGGAGATGCCAGATTTTTTTTGTTTCTAGTTTCCATTCTATGTGAGGGTATCTACAAAGTTAGTGGAGATGCCAGATTTTTTTTGTTTCTAGTTTCCATTCTATGTGAGGGTATCTACAAAGTTAGTGGAGATGCAAAAGCTCCTGGTGTTTCTAGTTTCCATTCTATGTACAAAGTTAGTGGAGATGCCAAAATCCATTTTGTTTGTAGTTTTATATTTAGTTTTGTTTCTAGTTTCCATTCTATATTCTTTTTGTTTCTATTTTCCATTTAATGTGCGAGTATGTACAAAGTTAGTGGAGATACTGGAGATGCCAAAGTTAATTTTGTTTCTAGTTTCCATTCTATATGCGAGTATATACAAAGTTAGTGAAGATACCAAAATTCTTTTTGTTTCTATTTTCCATTTAATGTGCGAGTATGTACAAAGTTAGTGGAGATGCCAACGTTAATTTTGTTTCTAATTTCCATTCTATATGCGAGTATATACAAAGTTAGTGAAGATACCTTGTTTTTGTTTCTATTTTCCATTTAATGTGCGAGTATGTACAAAGTTAGTGGATATGCCAAAGTTAGTTTTGTTTCTAGTTTCCATTTAACGTGCGAATATGTTGTATAAAGTTAGTGTAGATGCCAAAATTCTTTTTGATTCCAGTTTTTAATCTATTTGCGAGTATGTACAAAGTTAGTAAAATAAATTATTGTATTAGTGAAAATTTTCAATGTCATTTTTTCTTTTGCTTTTTTGGAAAAAAACATTCCAAAAAATGGGCCTAGAAAAAATGTGAGTCCGTTCTCAAAAATTCTGTTCGCGCATCTACAGCCATTATTATTTGTCCGATTTTGATAATATCTGGCCACAATATTCCTTGAGTTCATAATTCGAGCCAAAACCTTAACCCTAGGATTGCCAAGCTCTATTAAATTACGTGCCAAGGGGGGGTGTACAAAGTACCCGCAAACAAAATATAGGAAAAAATTTATTTTTCTATTACGAAGAGTCGCTATTTCTTTATTAAAAACTAAAAAAATATAAACTAAATCAATTATTATCTTACCTAAATATAAATTTTAATCCCAGGAATAAAATAATGTAAATGAAAGTAAAAAAAAATCGCTAGACCCTAGGAAATCTATTCTGAACCAGAACTTTGTCCTTCCTGACATCCCACACAGACAAANGGCTACGACCACTTTTCGATTTTTACGTCTACCTATGCAAAGGATTGAGCAAATTTTGAAAATGCTGGGTAAGTTCCGAACGTGAAATTTGATTTCCCAAGTTTTATCCAATAGCATTTTTTATTTGGAATAACCAATTTTGAGTTACAGGCGTTTAAATTGGAGTAGAATAGAATTTTCTGTAAAAGTGTAAAAAATAGCCCATTTCCGACTTCTCATTCTGACCAAACCGCTGAACCGAATTTAAGCTGAACCGAACTTATATATGTTATTCGACGCCAAATTTCATTTTCATTCATTTTGAATAGGGCAATTTTTTTCATAAAATGCATCGTTTAAATCCTGTACGCCAAAAACTAAAATTAGCGGCAAAATCATTTACCGCTTTTTACTCATTTATTCTAGGCGAAAATCTAATTTGACTGGGCTACAAGGCATCGCTTCCAAAGGATTGTTAGATTAAATTTTATAATTTAATAAATTTATTAACATAACTCCCATTTAATTTATTAAAATTAAAAAAAATTTAATAAAATAACTCCCATCTTAAACTGACTGAATTATATTTAATTCAGTCTCTAGATGAGAGTCAACCACAATTATTTCACTTCCATATATCAACATCATTCATTAATAATCATCATCCATTACTCCCCCCCCCAAAAAAAAAATCTCGTAGTACAAAAGTTATAATAAAATAAAAAAATAAAATTTTGGATTCTGATTTTCCAAAATTGAATGGTAGAAAAGTAGTTATGAGTAAGTAGGTATATAGTGTAAATGCGTTAACAACTTTTAATAGTTAAAAAAAGGAAAAAAAAACTCTGTCAGTGTGACACATGGGTTTATTATTTTTCTGGCAAAAAATAATAAACCTTTTTTGGCCCCCTCAAAAAGGGGGGCAAAAAAAATTGAGGGGGGTCTCGTGAAGATTACAAATCTTCGGCGTAATTAGAACCTAAATTTGACATACCTACTAAATTTAAAGTCTCTGGCTCTTACCATTCTCTATTTAGATAGGATTAATGAAAACCGCTTTAAAGCGGTAAAACGCGCCAGCGGTATATTTGATTGAACCCAAAGTTTCGGAGCTAACTAAGACCCCAAATATGACAAACATACAAAATTTCAAATCTCTAGCTCTTACCATTCTCCTTTTACACAGCAATACTGAAAACCGCTAAAAAGCGGCAAAAATCGCCAAGGGTGTATTCGATTGCACCCAAAAGTTTTGGGACTTAATTTAAACCCAGATGGGACCTATATACCATTTTTTTTTGCTAATTAGCAAAAGTGCCCGCGGCGGACAAACGGATTTTTTTATTCGATTTTTGGATTCTACGTACCTTGAAACGTATAACATCAAATTTTGAGGGGTGTTATTTTTTTTTTTTTCGTGACGATTCCAAAGATTTATTATTAAAAATAATAAACCAAAAATATGGGAATTATTCTGATTCGTTTATGAACTAGTTAGGCCCCAAAATTACGGTTATGAGGCAATATCACTCTCACGATGAGGAATATTACCAGGATTCATTCATTATTCAGTTGGGAGGGGTTGGTTTTCCAACTACCATAGATAGGGATAATCATCAATAGTGGTATTATGGATTAAAGCGGACTCTGATGGTACCTAGATGTATGAGACTGCAGCTCCAAATAAGTTGACATGGTTCCGGGGGCCCATGCAAATTATTAGCCGCCAAGATTGCATGTTCGATGAAGGTGAAGTACATTAATTTTCAAATATGTACTCGAATTTAGTTGGTATGATGATGTGTTTGAAATGTCCGATTCAAGTCCTAAATGACACTAATTTATTTTCTAGAATATTTTTCACAAACTTCACTAATCATTCAACGTTTATTTACCCGAATGATCCCTTTACGGATAAAACAATTTACAATCACATGGATTAAACCTTATGTTCGCAATATACACATTGTAGGACGCAATAATTACTCATGAAAGGTCTTTGAACACTAAAATGCTTTCACTTTAACTGAAACAGCACATGTTTTATCATGAGTATGAGTACTTTAATCAGGGATCTTTGACATTTAAAACATGTGACTATAAGGTGATTGATAATGGGTCAATGGATTTATCTATCGCTGAAATAAACAACTTATTACTGATATATAAATTAGATCAACATGTTAAATTTGTCCAGGTCAGTTTAATGACAGAAGAGGACATAATCTCTGCGTAATATAATAACTTTACAACTTTACCTATAAAAATTATTGACGCAATTTTCATGCAAATCGATCAAATATTAACATTGATAAGGAGAAGGAAAAAAAAAACAGTTGGACTAATAAAGGAAAATATGAATATCCAGGAGATGTTCTAATACATGGAGAAAAATACAGACTTGTTGGCGCTTATATTTGTGGGAAAAATTCCAAGCGGTAGCCGGTTCTAAAATATGAGCATGGTTTCAATGTTCAACAGAACAAATATTCCAAGCTGTGAAGAATTAACCATTTTATATAGTTTTGGCCCCATACTATCACAAATTTGGTGATAGTATGGGGCCAAAACTATCACCAAATTTGGAACTACTTTAATATTTTTACTTTTTCTTCCTATAGAAGAAAAGTATTGTAATCGTGCAGAAAATTTGGACATTTTTTGGCCCATAAAATCGTCTGACGGGAACCCAAAACCAAAAATAAAGTTCAAATATGTCATTTCCTATTGCTTTTGGGATATATATTCACTATTTCGGGTTATTTTGAAGTATGGGAAAATTTGGAGTCATGGGGCCCAAAAAACCGATATTTCCGACGTTCCACGTCGGACGTGGGACGTACGTACGGAATCGAGTGCAGAGCTCTGGAAGCCAATCCGCCAATCCGGTTTTGATGAAATTTGGCACAGGTCATCTTTGGGCAAAAATCCCGACCCAATTATTTTTTTCTCGATATCGCCCCCAGGGGCGGTCCTAACCCCCGAACAGGTTTTTTGGGACCGAATCTCTAAAATCCAAACCACATAACCGATTTTGAAATTTAAAATTATTAATTATGGAATCATTTTATCTAAAATAAATGGTCTCACGCGGGCGTATCCGGATCCCTGTCAGGGGCGCCGTTAGGGGCCAAACAAGGTCCTTAAAATGTAAATCCCTTTTAAAATAAAACAGATCTTTCACATGATTTTTTTAAAAAAATAATGTCTAGAGCCATCATTCAAAGTATTGGAAATTTTATATAACCACTGTTTTTAACCTTTTATTCAGAGTCCCCCCCCCCATCGGTTTAGGACCAAGAACATCGCAATTGGACCAAATCTCTAAAATGAAAACCACATAAACAATTTTGATGAAATTTAAAATGGGTAACTATGGCATCTTTTTATGAAAAAAAAAAAAATAATGGGCCCATTTGGGTGCGTCTTTCTCAGGGGCCCAATAAGCTCCCTCAATTGACTATCGCTTTTAAAAGAAAACGGTCCCTTTTATTCAAAACAGTTGATGTCTGGAGCCTAAAGGGATTATTCGGCCCATTATATTCACTGTTTTGCAGCTTTTAGTAAGAGCCCCCCCCCCACGATTCAGGACCAAGAACGTCGCAATTGGACCAAATCTCTAAGTTTATTTATAGAAAAATGGTCCAATTTGGTCCCGTTTTTGACAGGGGCACTGCCAGTGCGCTCCGGTAGGGTCTTACAAATGAAAAAAAAAAAAATCGTCTCATTTTGATAAAATTTGGTATGTATGCACAACGACCCAAGTTTTGAAAAATTTTGTAGATATTTGAAAAATTTTGTAGATTTTTTAGATTTTGTCTGGTTTTGATAAAATTTGGTATGCGCAGTCGTCCAAGTATTATAATTGACAACTATTGGTATTTTGCAGTAATTTTGGTTTTGGCGCACCTGACGGAGCCCACAAATGAAGAAAACATAAAATTCGTCCGATTTTGATAAAATTTGGTATGCACAGCCACCCAAGTATTATATTTGACAGTTTTGTAGATTGTTTGCGTTTGCGCCCGGTAGGGTTCCAAGTATGAAAAAACACAAAATTTGACTGATTTTGATAAAATTTGGTATGCGCAGTCGTCCAAGTATTATAATTGACAACTTTTGGTATTTTGCAGTAATTTTGGTTTTGGGGCCCCGGCAGGGGCCCACAAATAAAAAACAAACATAAAATTCATTCGATTTCGATAAAATTTGGTATGCACAGCCACCCAAGTATTATATTTGACAATTTTTATAATTTTGCCCTATTCAAATATGAAAAAAACAATATGAAAAAAAAAATTTGTCTGATTTTGATAAACTTTAATATATACAGTCACCTAAAGTATTACATGTATTTGAATTTTTTTTGATGTTTTGAGCTCGAGGCCCCGGTAGGGGCCCACAAAATAAAAAACATAAATTTTGTCTGATAATGATAAAATTTGGTTTGCACAGACACCCAAGTATTAATTTGACAATTTTTGATATTTTGTAGAAATTTTTGGCTCCTGAAATTTGAAATTTGCAGCCCCTGAAATCTGCCACCTAGGCTCTAGCCTACTCAAGCACTGCCTTGTATAATTCTAGGAATAAAAAAACTGTGCTAATGTGACAGACGGAATTATAATATCACTAAATAGCAATTTTAGCTGTTAAATCTTTTTGAACCTTTTATAATAATACCATCTCTAAAGAGCAAAGAGCTTTCAAAATAATACTATCAATAAAGAGCTATGTCCACAGCCGAAGGCTGCAAAATCTTTTGAAACTCATAATATTATTAAAGAGTAACGTCAGAAGCCGTAGGCTGCCAAATCTTTTTAAACTAATACTATCACTAAAAAGCAAAGTCCACAGCCGAAGGCTGCAAAATCTTTCAAAATAACACTATCATTAAAAAACAATGTCCACAGCCAAAGGCTGCCAAATCTTTTTTAACTAATACTATCACTAAAGAGCAAAGTCCACAGCCGAAGGCTGCCAAATCTTTTTAAACTAATACTGTCACTAAAGAGCAATGTCCACAGCCGAAGGTTGTAAAATCTTTGAAAATAATACTATCATTAAAGAGCAATGTCTACAGCCGAAGAATGCAAAATCTTTTGAAACTCATAATATTTTTAAAGAGCAACGTCAGCAGCCTTAGGCTGCCAAATCTTTTTAAACTAATACTATCACTAAAGAGCAAAGTCCACAGCCGAAGGCTGCCAAATCTTTTTAAACTAAGTCACTAAAGAGCAATGTCCACAGCCGAAGCCTGGCAAATCTTTTTATAATAATAGCATCTCTAAAGAGCATAGTCCACAGCCGAAGCCTGCAAAATCTTTCAAAATAATACTATCATTAAAAAACAATGTCCACAGCCGAATGCTGCCAAATCTTTTTAAAATAATACTATCACCAAAGAGGAAAGTTCACAGAAAGTCCACGTTTTAAAAATCAACGTCAGCAGAAAAAATTATAATAATAATATCACTAAAAGACTTCAAACTTTAGAAAAGCAACATCTACATTTGATGGAAGTTCGACAAAATGATTAAGGAAGAGAAAGTCTAGTACGGTTTTCCGTACCATTTATTTCTAACTCCAGCCGTCGTTTTTTTCTACAATCTGAATACCTGAACTTCGTTTCGAAAAGATAAGAGAATAAATCTGACTTTTACATTAGTTATCTTGTGACGATTTCCGTCGTTTTTTTCTACAGGCTGAATACCCGAACTTCGTTTCGAAAAGATGAGAGAATAAATCTGAATTTTAAATTAGTTATTTTGTGACCGATTTCCGTTGTTTCTTTCTACAGGCTGATTACCCGAACTTCGTTTCGAGAAGATGAGAGAATAAATCTGACTTTTACATTAGTTATCTTGTAGAATGTGGAGTAGTAACGTGTTGTTGAGCCACGTAGAACTCAGCAGGCTTCAACAAGCATTTTTTTTGAGCCTAACCTAATACTACTCCCAGCACGTTTTACCCAACAAACTCAATTATATGATTTAGAGTCAGAAATAACCACTTCAATACCTCAGCGGAGCATAACACCCAACTTTGTTACTGTTGTAATTAACGTTTCTTAACCTGTGTAGAACGTTGGGATTATTTATTTACGCAGACCTCAGAATGCATTTAAATGGAAAATAATATTAATAAAACAATTTTACTCCCAACACGGCCCACCCATCAAACTTGGTGTTCATTTCTATTACATTATATCGGCACTACTGGTGCAAAAATATGGACAAAAAGTTGAAACAAAGTTTGGTTGCAGTTACTTAAGCGGTTCTCAAAATATTGAGGAAAAACGATTTTCCAAGGGGTGACCTCACATGGCCCCGTGCACAAAATATATGGCTGGAAGTAATTAGGGCATACGGATAGTATCTCACAAAATTTGGTCGCAATAACTTAAGCGGTTCTGAAAATATTGAGGAAAAGCGAACTTCTAAGATGGCGGTCTCACATGGCCACAAAATGTTTTTTTTATTTACATTTTTTTACCGAAACCATACCAGGCATAGGCCCAACAACTCACGAAAGTTTCATAGTAATCGGATATGTGGTTTAGGAATGCATAGAGGACATACACATATACAAACATTCATTTTTTTATAAGTATAGAAGAAGATTATCATCGCTTATAACCCTGGGTAGTCCAACAGGGCCCAAAAACATAATCAGAAAATTTTAGGAACATAAATTCCATATAATTATCGTGGATCGAACAAACAGACAATCAGACGTTCAAAGAAAATTCGTGTACTGAAAACTACAAAAGATTTGGGGCCAAAATAGAATTAGGAAAAGTAAAGTTTTTTTTTTTACCGACCTTTTTTCTTCACTTCCCTATATTTGGAGGGAATTATATGTATATCTGTCCAGAGAGAGAGGTGAGGAATCATTTTAGGGCCATGTCACTGCGGTAAATGTCCGCCACTCATTGCCAGAAAAATATGTGGGAGAAAAAAGATGACATTTTCGGAATACATGTCCCTCGTTCGAAGGAAATCAACAAAAAATATAATTCCACAGGAGGTGGAGAGTTATTTTTACACATATAACAATATTAATATGCGAAAGCCCCCGTCCCGTAGGTATCTTTAATATGTAGGTAATTTGAAGTTGAAAATTTTCTAGAAAGTATGGAACTTTTATGTGTGTTCCTAGTAATTTATTTTATGATTAGATATCATGCCATTCACAAGAGGGTTCATATTTTACCTTGTTTCTTGTTTCTATCCTGTGTTCCTTCCCCACATTTTTTACCTGATGTTAAAAACTTACGCTTTTCGAAGGCGTTATTTCTATCAATCTGTGAGGGCCTCATGTTTGATATTTGCTCCCAAGAATAGAGTTTTTATGACAATTTGAAACTTTATTTAGGGTCGTGGCCTAAACATCTGACTACCATTAAAATTATGTGTCAACAACTATTGATTGAATGAATTGATGTTTAAATGAAATCTAGTGGAATAAATCAAGGAGTGCCCTCAAAGTCATTACAAGCGTTTTGATCGATTTCGTAATAAAATTGAGTCTTTCAAACGTCGCGTCTCATGACCATCCACCACGAATTTAGAAAAAGTAGTTCATTTCACGGATATATCGCGTCAGTGTCGCCTAAAAGGAGTCTATCCTCTAATTTTTGTTTTATTATAATTTGGTTTAATTTTTTTTTTTATTAAATTGTTTTCCCCAAGATATTTTAATGTTGGAAAACTGGGAACACTGAAAAATGTGGCCCCTGAATTTTTTTACAAAAATACTAATTAAATGTGAAAGCATATACTATCAATACAAACTATCAATTCAGTGGTTAAACGCTCGCTTGGTAAACAGGAGGGCGTGGGTTCAATCTCCAGCAGAGGCATTTCCTCATTAATTTGAGTATTTAACCACATAAAAATAGAGCTCTAGGTGGTGGAAAATGCCTCAGACATTATCCTCGCCCAGTGGTAACCATCCACTCAAGATTCTATTTTTTTCTAATACAAAAATAAATTCTAAAGAGTACAGCTCCTTAAATCAACTAATATTTTTCTTCTGAAGCAAATTTAAAGGTGATCCAACTTGGACATAATGCAATTTCTTAATATTATAAGGAATTTTTTTCAGTGGAAATTATTAGGTTTAGGTGTATCACTTATCTTATTTTATATGCAAATGAAGATATAAAATTTATGTGTCAATGAAAATAATATACACTTAGTAATTGTCTAAAAAATTACTATAAAATCGAACCCACATTATTTTTGGTCCATTGAATCCATTGGTGTAAGGTTTGGGGTTTGGGGAATAGTGTTTTATCATGTATCAATATCATTAAAAAAAAGTTGGGATATTCCAGAGGCGCAAGTCCTAGTATTCTTATCTTCACTGATGTAGATACGTATTGCCTTCTCCAGTCAATTCTCTTCACTATCACTTCCACGCCTCCATTCCAGAATTATCTTCTCTTCATCCATAATATAAATATATATTTTTCTGATATAAAAAAAAAAACACCGAAAACTTTCAGTTTCAAACTCGTGTTCTCATTGATAATGTGATATTTCGCGTGCTGAGCACGACGTTTACAGCTGAACAGTGCGTCTCATAACGATTTTTAGAAGTGTGTAGGAATATTAATTTTTCCAAATATTTACGCTTACTTTTTTTAAATAATATTTTTCAAAAAACAGCTAAAAATTAGTGTGCTTTTCTTTATTTTATTTCTTCTAAACAATAATTATGCCACGTTTTTAACAATTCGCTTTTTTTAAAATAAAAAAATAAAGCGGTTATTATTTTAAACATATTTAATTATATTGTTTAGGTGCTATAAATTTACCATCTCAATATTTTAATACTTGAAAGGTACCTAACATCAATATTAGTAAATAGTGTGACACCCGTTAAAAAATAAACAGGCTGCAGACCTACTACAAAATCCTGTCTTTACCATTCTTTAATACTACTACAGAAAATTGTAGATTTTTAGGTTCAGTAAATTATGAGATAATTTAGATGGCACAAAGAACCCGGCAAAACACACCACAATCAGGAGTACGGTGAAAATGTTGTTTCAATCAATCAATTGTGGCATCAACTTTTCCGATAGTGGCCACATATACATATGAGACCGTCATTGTAAAGAATTTGTTGTTCCAAGTTTTTAATTGTCATTATCCACCTAATCTTGAAGGTTAATAATTGACATGTGCACCAGAAACAACGGATAATTCTTTAATGAGTAATATTTCTCGGTCTATAGCCTCAGTAACTCAGTTAGTAGAGGCGTTAGATTTGTAAGCGGGTACTGTTGGTTCAAATTCACATGAACACAGGATTTAACAATAACACGGAGGAGAAAAACATTGTAACAAATATATGAGCTTAACACAACTAATTTTCTTTATTACTCGGTCTCTTTTTAAACAGACCATTTTTTCGTCTCAGATAGATATACTGTCCCTGTAAACCATTTTTTAAGAATAATTAATTTTTTTTTGGTGACTGGAAAATGAAATAAGGTGACATAATACTAAAAGATGGAATACATTTTGTACTTGTTACACATTTTATACTTATGATCATGCTGACATTTGATCATTTTCCACATTCATTGAAGATTAATTTTTCTAATAAATCATTAATCTTGCATATCTTGTTGATGATTAGCTTTTTTTTATTTATAATTTTCAAAAATGCCTTTGCGATTGCCCACGATTTTTACTTTATCTTCCCATATACGAAGTATATAGGTAAGTAAAGTATTGTATTGGTGAAAATTTTTTTTTTTTTTTTTTTTTTTCTGGACGAATTATGACGGCTAGANGTCCGTACGTCCGCGAAATCGTGTTCGCGCATCTACAGCCTTTATTATTTGTCCGATTTTGATGATATTTGGCACCAATATTCTTTGAGGTCATAATTCCAGCCAAAACCTTAACATTGGAGATAGCTCCTTCTAGGGTCCATTTATGGGTCAAAAGAGGTCATTTTGGAATGACCCTCTTGAACACAAACGGCACGTCCGATTCCGATGATATTTGAAACAGACACTCTTTATGACATATTATCGGTAAATTTTGGGACTCATGGGGATATCTTCATCTGGTGGTCATTTATGGCACCAAACCGGAAATCAGGTCACCTCTCTAAAAGTCACAATAGAGCTCCAGTTTTGATGATATTTACAACAGACACTGCTTGTAACATATCATCGAAAAATTTCGGGACTCATGAGGCTTCATCTAGTGGCCCTTTATGGCACCAAACCGGAAATCAGGGTCACCTCTCTAAAAGTTACAATAGAGCTTCAATTTTGATGAAATTTACAAAGGAGACTGTTTGGTTATTTTCATTTGGGGGTCCTTTATGGCACCAAACCTCAAATTCGGGTCACTCCTCTAAAAGTGGCAATAGAGTTCCAATTTTGATGAATTTTTAAATGGACACTCTTTGTAACATATTATCTTCAGATTTTGGGTCTCATGGGGTTATCTTCATCTGGGGGGCTTTTAGGGCGCTAAACCTCAAATTCGGGTCACATCTCCAAAATTGGCAATATCACTCGAATTTTCATGAAATTTAAAACATACTCTCTTTGTAAAATATCATCGACAAATAATTGGCTCCCAGGGGGCTATCTTCATACCTTAAATACCCTGCTGCAAACCTTAAATTTGGGCCTCTTTTTGGCAATATGATTTCAATTTTGATATGATTTAAAACAAGCAAGAATAAATCTAATTGAAAAATAATTTCACTAAAGAGCTGCGACAACAGCCGACGGCTGCCTAATCTAATTCAAATATTTTTTTTTTCACCAAAGAGCTACGACAACAGCCGAAGGCTGCCTAATCTAATTGAAATATTTTTTTTAGCACTTTAGTGCGACAACAGCCAAAGGCTGCATTATCTAATTCATATATCTTTTTCCACCAAAGAGCTGCGACAACAGCCGAAGGCTGCCTAATCTCATTCAAAGCTTTTTTTAGCACCAATAGCTGTGACCACAGCCGAAGGCTGCAAATCCAATTAAATTAATACTTCCTAAAGAGCTGTGACAACAATCGAACGCTGCCAAATGTAATTAAATTAATATTTTATTAAAGAGCTGTGAGAACAGCCGAAGACTGTTAAATCTAAGTTATTTAATATTTTACTAAAGAGCTGTGACAACAGCCGAAGGCTGCAAATCCAATGAAATTAATATTTCACTAAAGAGCTGTGACAACAGCCGAAAGCTGCAAATCCAATGAAATTAAGACTTCAATAAAGGGCTGTGACTACAGCCGAAGGCTGCAAATCCAATGAAATTAATATTTCACTAAAGAGCTGTGACAACAGCCGAAGGCTGCCAAATGTAATTAAATTAATATTGTATTAAGAAGCTGTGACAACAGCCGAAGGCTGTCAAATCTAATTTAATTAATATTTTACTAAAGAGCTCTGACAACAACCGAAGTCTGCAAATCCAATAAAATTAATATTTCACTGAAGAGCAGTGACAACAGCCGAAGGCTACAAATTCAATGAAATTAATACTTCCACTAAAAATCTGTGACAACAGCCGAAGGCTGTCAATCCAATGAAATTAATATTTCACTAAAAAGCTGTGACAGCAGCAGCCGAAGGCTGCAAATCCAATGAAATTAATACTTCACTAAACAGTTGTGACAACAGCCGAAGGCTGCAAATTCAAAGAAATTAAGACTTCAATAAAGAGCTGTGACAACAGCCGAAGGCTGCAAATCCAATGAAACTAATATTTCACTGAAGAACAGTGACAACAGCCGAAGGCTGCAAATTCAATGAAATTAATACTTCACTAAAAAGCTTTGACAACAGCCGAAGTCTGTCAATCCAATGAATTTAATGTTTCACTAAAAAGCTGTGACAGCAGCCGAAGGCTGCAAATCCAATGAAATGAATACTTCACTAAACAGTTGTGACAACGGCCGAAGGCTGCAAATTCAAAGAAATTAAGACTTCAATAAAGAGCTGTGACAACAGCCGAAGGCTGCAAATCCAATGAAACTAATATTTCACTGAAGAACAGTGACAACAGCCGAAGGCTGCAAATTCAATGAAATTATTACTTCACTAAAAAGCTGTGGCAACAGCCAATGGCTGCCAAATCCAATTAAATTATAACTTCCTAAAGAGCTGTGACAACAGTCGAAGGCTGGCAAATCTAATTTATTTGAAATAAGGAAGATAAAGTCTAGAACGGTTTTCCGTACCATTTATTTAATTTTCTATTCAAAGGTAGGTATGTAGGTACCTGAATCCAAAAATTCAATAAAACATAGGTTCGTCTCTTAACGTTGACCAAAATTAATGATTTTTGGTATGTAATTACCAATGTGGGGCCAGTGGAAACTTTTAATCTCGACGTTACGGTTGTGAAAATAGGGATAAACCTTCCGAAGTTGGCAATGTATTTTTCTATCCCTTAAAAGCTAAGCCAATCGTACACTTGTCCACAATGTAGCTGATTCTAAAGTGTATATTTTTAGAAGTAGAACTCTATGAACTTTCATATCCCCTTTAGTATCAATGCTTTTTTTTTATATATAGAAATATGAAATTTGAATATGTGCTTCATATGACCCCATAATTTAGGGAAAGTCGTAAATTTGTTTTTACATAAAGAGATATGCTTTTGGCGACGTTATACGAGATTAAACTTTAAATAAAACATAGAAAAATAAAAACATGCTATATCTGATGCCCTCAACTTGGCGTCTTTCCGCGCGGCTGTAGATTTCCTTTTTATGCAGATACGAACAAAGAAAGAGCAGGTTTTCTGTAGGTTTTGGGTCTGGTTTGAAGGGATCCATTCCCGGTCATTTTCCGTTGATATCTCCTACCATTTGTTCGATTTCCCCCTATTTAGGTATACAAACGTACACGCTGAAATGAAATTTTGTGCCAAATTTCAAATTTCTAGGTTTAAGACATCGTTCTAGTCAGTTTACCATCTGGGCTTTGCCGTTTTACAGCAGAATAAATGAAAATACGATTTTACCACCAGAGAGAGAGATTTTCTTCTTTTCACTTTCCGTATCCATTACGGAAAGGGATGGTGTTGGAAGGGTTGGGTACCAACCCAGATTAGATATTGGTTGTCCCAGCCACTTTCATATCCTCCGAAAAAACTAAATATCTCAAATTCATGAGGATGAAATTCCACAGGTTGGCTGGGTTTGAACTCAAGCTTTACTGTTTACCAGCCAGAGCGTCTTACCACTACATCACTAGCTCATGTACAAATCCAACTCTTTCGTTAAAAAGTTATGGCCATGTTTTTTTTTTTCTTCTTTCTAAAAAAACAGCGACATTATTGTATGCATTAAACATAAAATGAACAAGTATATTTTTTATTTCATTTAGAAAATATGAAGTCAACAACTTTGACACGTTGAATACAACAGTTCCCGTCCACTTGAGTTCACTACGTGTTGTTGGATATACGGTTGGATGTTGTGGGATATACAGGGTATTTCAGAAGGTTATGCAAAAAAAAACACGCATAGTAGAGCTAAATAAAGGCCACTTTGCTTAATAAACCTCTATACGAAATGGACCCCAAGGTAGCTAGGGCCAGGGGCGGATTTAATGCTATATATTGGGGTGGGGGGTGGTGCAGCACTTAGGGAGGGGATACTTCCGGAGGGTATGGAATACCCCCCAGGCACAGAGGAGTTGGGGCCACCGCCCCCGTGGAAAGTTTTGAATAATTAGAATCGTCAATTTTTCTGATTTTAAAAGGTTAACGGTTGGTTTTAGACAAGAGCTATTCCGGTCTTTTTTGTAGCAAAACAAGTTTCAGAATACAGGTCATACCTTAAAACACCACAAAAATACGCATCAAAAAGTATTAGGCATTTTCATGTCATGAGGCCCCATAACTCCGCCCTTGATCGGGGGAAAAGTGCCAAATACTCACCAAAGAAGCATGATAACAATCGGAGACGTTATGCAAAAAATGAAGTCAATCGCAAAATAATTCGATTTTTAATAATTATTTTTCGTTTTTTAAGTTCAAACTTTGGGTGGCCCTAGCTACCTTGGGGTCCATTTCCGTATAGTGGTTTACTAAGCAAAGTGGCCTTTATTTGAGCTCTACTATACGTGGATTCTTTTTATGCATAACCTTTTGAAACACACTGTATACATTCGGTAGTTCAGCGAATAGGTTTTTATCTATAATTCAATAGAATTGAACACCAAGTTTGTTGGGTAGGACGTGTAGGAAGTAGTAGGTATTGGGGTAAAAAATGCGTGTAAAAATCTGCGCAAGGTTAAGCTGGGTCGCAGACCCAGCCTAACCTTAGCAATGTAGCATTTTAAACAATTAAAATGCTACATTGCTAAACTCCTGCACTCCTCTTCATGTAATATTACTTTATCTTCCTAACCTCAGCCATGTAGTATTTTAAACAATTAAAATGCTACATTGCTAAACTCCTGAATTCCTCTTCATGTAACATCACTTTATCTTCCTAACCTCAGCAATGTAGCATTTTAAACAATTAAAATGCTACATTGCTAAACTCCTGAATTC
>CM022874.1:36109567-36184128 GCA_012654025.1 Pachypsylla venusta
AAAAAAAAGGGCTCTATGGTCTAAAACAGGCAGCCAAATCTTGGAATGATAAATTAAATGATGTTCTCATGCAAAATGGTTTCAAGAGAAGTTGTGCCGATCCCTGTCTTTATGCGAAGAAAATAAACGATAAATATATTTACCTTCTTGTGTACGTTGATGATATACTCATTGCATATTCCGATGATGTGGAGAGCGAAATCGATAGTCTGCATAAATTATTTGATACCGTATTTGAATACAGAGATCTTGGTGATGTATCTTACTACTTGGGAATCCAAATTGAACGAGATGAGCATGGTGTATACAGCATATTCCAAGCAAATAAGATTAAAACAATGTTGGAACGTTTTGGGTTACAAGATGCTAACTTCAAAAGTTCCCATGCACGTAGAATACATCAAAAATTCAATCAGCTCAAAGTTACTCTCTGATAATAATCTCTATCGTGAAGCTATTGGGGCTCTTTTGTATTTGTCTACAACCACACGACCGGACATTGCTTCGGCTGTGGGAATATTGTGCAGAAAAGTTAGCCAGCCCACAGAAAGTGATTGGAATGCAGTGAAAGATGTTTTTAAGTACTTGAAGGGTACTATGAGTTTTAAGCTAAAGTTAAAAGCAGATCAAAATTTGGAACTCACTGGATATACGGATGCTGATTGGGGAGGAGATTTGAACGATAGGAAATCAACAAGTGGTTACATGTTTTCACTTGGTGGATCTTGTGTCAGCTGGATGAGCAAGAAACAAACCACAGTAGCCTTGTCTTCTACGGAGGCAGAATACATATCTCTATGTAATTGTTCTGAAGAAGCCATGTGGCTGTCTCAATTGTTAAGGGATTTTAAAATATTTGATGAAAAACCAATTACAATATTTGAAGATAATCAAAGTTGTATTGCAATGCTAGTGTCGGATAAAGTAAATCAGAGATCGAAACACATCGACATTAAATACCATTACATCAAACATTTATTGAAGGAATTGAGTTGTATTCGTAAACATATTCAATACCAAGCATATCTTGAATATGTTTACGAATACAACTCTCATTCCTGGAGTCAATTTTCATGCTATATAATTTCCGAAACAAGTTTTTGAAAAAATTAAACCCCAAAAAAATTTTATCGGTTTATTAAGCAAAGTGGCCTTTATTTAAATTTTTGAAACAACCTGTATATTCAGCCTCGTGAGGACGACTCACAGTAGCTGTATAGAAGGAAAAGAAAAGTCTATATCTTGTTTAAACTATAAGTTGTAAAAATAGGGTGCTTCCCAAAAGTGCTACCAAAAATCAAATCAAAAAATGTGAAACAGAAAAAATAGGGGTAAAATAAAAAGTGGTAAAAAGTTTGATTTTGAAAATATTTTTTTTTTCTTCTTAGAAGATGTCCAGCACAGCTTAGGGAAAGCTCTCTGTAATAAAATATTATAATTTTGAAAATAAAGATTCTATTTTATTCTCATTTTTATTGTTTTATATTTCTGTATTATTTTTGAAGCTTACGGTTTTTTTTAAATGAACAAGCCACAGAATTATCTAAAAAAATTACAATAACCCTGAATCATTGCCATAAATTTTAAGTAAAGAAAATCGAACGATCAACAAAAAATCCACTTGATTAGCCCTTGAACTACAATTTTAAGGGCACTCTGAATGTGTGATTGTTGATATTTTCATATTCGTACCTATGAAAAAATTAAACTATAGACTTTCCGACTGATTGTACTGAATAAATAATGACTCAAACTTTCTGACTGATTGTTCAAAGAATCTCTTGATCCACTCACACAATAAAGAATGCCTCAGACTTACTGACTTGTTCAATTAGTCTTTTGATTCAGCCGCAGATACTTCTATTAGTCTTTCGATCTAGCTATTGGTTACAATAATAATAATATTTATTTTATTGAATAATCATACATATACGTATAAATAAATACAGAGGCTTTTCCTAGGCTAATTTGCTTAGCCTCTAAAATAGTCTCTAAAAAAGCTGTTTTATTAGTATCTTTGATCTGACTACAGATTATTCCATTAGTCTGTTGATCTAGCCACATACTCAATAAATCATGTCTCGATATTATCTGCCAAAAGATTATAATATAAACTTCAAAACATTTCTTAGTCTGTGATTTTTTATAAAGTGATGTTTAATATTAAGTGAAGTCTGTGATTTTAAGTTTGTAAAAGTCGGTTGTTTGAAATAGGAAAAATGCCTGTCAGAAGAGGACACATGGCGCCTCGCACCACCATCATCGAGACTATCATCAGGAAGTTTGACACCCACAGTGAGTATGCATTATTTATCTTTAAAGCTTACACCTTATATTGCTTGTTGAGTACCAACCTATTTCCAGAGACGGAGCGAATCGTTCAACTGTAGCAGAGTGATTTTTATAAAAATACAGAATCGTTTAAAGAATTCCCTAATTTTACCATATTGTATGTCTTAAGACACCTACTTCTTTATTTTTTTAATTTTTAGGTTAACATACTGTTCCTTTTAAATGCAATATAATATTTAAAAACAAAGTGTTAACATTATTTTCAGTTTATTACTCTGTAACAATGAAAATGTTGTTAGAATAATTCAGGTGTAAACATTGACTCTTGGTCCGGAAGTTGTATATTACACTTCAACCTAAGTTGTATATTTCAATTTCTTGTATGAAATTGATATGAATAGGCACCAAGTTTAAAGTTCTAGCTATTGCCGCTCTTATTCTAAGCAGGATATGTGAAAACCGATAAAAGCGGCATAAAGCCGCCAACGGTATATTCGATTTCCACCAAAAGCTTATTTTGCCGTTCAAGGCATAAAATTGACATACATACCAAATTTCAAGTCGTGCCGTTCTTGATATCTTGTTCACAGAAAGACAGACACACGGACCAATGGCTGAAACTCGAGATTCGGACTCTGCGGACCCCGAAACGTGTTTTGCATTGAAAAATTGACATCGAAAATTTCAGCCCTTACAATAATTTCCTTTTTATAGGATAAGGAAAGTAAAAATACCTTCCCCACAATAATTTCACCCCATAAATCATATTAAATTTACCTTTTCACCCGTTAGATCACTAAGTTTAGCAACGTCCAACTAGGTTTTACTGATGGTAGCTATTTATATTGCCAAATGGAAATAGGTCAAGTTACTAACCCTGAAACAATATAAATAAATCTGTGAGGTGAGGTCAATGCGGCAAAGTTGGTTTGTAAATTTTTAGCGAATGGAGGTCGAAACCCCGTATTGAATAACCTTAGAAGAGACGCTAAAAAACAAACAATAAAGAAATACACCCTAGGATTGGACAGCACATGATATCCACAATTTAATCGAAATTTTGTATATCACATCCACTTTCGGTATAAAAATTCCAATGTTGGTACATGACCTATAGTTTTATGTTGTATGTCCTACTGAGCTTTTGTTGGTCCCCGAAAATTGGCGGTACTGTCAGTCACCCGTACCAAAAATAATAAAAAATGAAATACAAGAGTGTACCACAAAGAAGTTACTATTTATTTTACATATTTTCTTTAAAGTTACAATATTTTCTTAGATCTAGTTTTTTAAGGAACGGTAAACTTTTTTTATGGAGAAGATAAATATGTTTTATCTTGTGAATTGGGGTAGATAATATTCTCCAACCCCACTATCCATCACATCAATGTAATAACGTCTTCTACAGCGCGGTGGGATGTTAACCCGTCTACATCAATATATTTTTACATGGAAACAAATAATGATCAACTCTCAAATGTCAAACAACCAAAAGTTCAACGGCAAGTTTGTAATCCTTGCTTTGTTATAACATAAACAATATCAATTTTAGAAGTTTATCTTTCAATAATGTAAGCTCATGACACAAGGATGATGAAATATTTTATTGTTTTATGAAAGTCTTTGGTGTCATAATATTTTGTTTCATAATTTTCTTGAAGAGTAATCTTTCGTCTGATCCACTTACAATGTTTAACAAAATTATAATGCCCTCACGAAACATATAATGTGCGTGATACAATGTTCAACTTTCTTACGACCACACTAAAAAAACGAAAATGAGTGTTTTCAATAAATATATAGAGAGGTTTTCCCCCGATTCCTGTAATGCTGTCATGGTTAGGTTTTTTAAGGTTTTATATAGAAATGAGTTTTAGGTTATTATACAGGGTGTTCTATTTTAGTATTTCCCAATCTGTTTGGAAAACAAAAACAAGTATTTTAATTTTGAATAATATGTCAAATTTATTTTTAAAATTTTATTTTCCTTCAGTAGGAGGAATATTTCTACTCCAAAGATGTATGTGAGACGTATCAAACTAAAAGTTTTGTATTAAATGAAAAGTAAAATAAAATGGATTTATTATGGATAGGCTATCATGCTCCGAAATTTATATATATATTTTTTTCATTGTTAAAACTCGATCCAGAATGACGAGACCTTTTATTTTATACGTCACACATCTAGTTTTAGAGTGGGGAAAAATCGCCAGAATGAAGGGAAAAAAATCATAAAAATCATAAAAAAAGAATGAAATTCTACATACATGTAGAATTTCATGGAGAATCCAAATATTTAAAACAATAGGTCGTACAATTTGAAAATCGAAGGTTGGGCCTGAAATAACCTTTTGATTTGAGTATCTAATGGTTCCTCGTGTAAATCCGACCATTTTTTCGTTTAGTTTTTTCCATTCTTTAAAAAAATCCATGCTAAAGTTTCAAGGTTCGTAGAATGCAAGACTCGGAAATAATTCGTCTATTTATTCCAAGTGGAAATTTAAGGTGTTTTACTAGCTACTGAAGCATTAGTGGTATATGAGTGTTATGGTTCTAAAATGATAGGTATGCATATTAATTATTGGTTTCATTAACCCCGTACACAAATATTTAATACTCCCTGTCTCCCCCCCCCCAAACCATTTCAAAAATATGAGAGGAGATTCTTTTGTATTGTATTATTATGGTATACTGTTTTCTTAATTAAGAATTGACAGACTAATCCTCAATTCTTTGAACAACCCACATAAAAAAACTTTCTATTCAATTTTTTAAGGAAGGACCGGGGACAAAGGGATAATAAATATTTAGAGGAAAGATAAATATTGGTGAGTTTATTTTAGCATTTTGTAGAAGGCATATTTTCTGAGGTAAATGTTTTTGTAATTTAGAAGGTGAAAGTGACAGGGCGTATTAATTATAGGGAGAACAAGAAAAATTATCTTAATTATCATGTGGGAATGTGTAATTTGAAAAAGTGATTAATTTCCAAACCACTTTGTAGCTCTGGATTCTATTTCTTCCACATTAAACGTAATAAAAACACAAATGGAAAAATAGCCTTATACAAAAAATGTTGACTTTTCATTAAAGGAGTTGGATTTTGTTTCAGGTAATCTCAAACACTCTCATAGGCTTATTTCTGTTCTTCTGAAGAACTGCCTCAATTTTCATATTTTTTTTTTTTTGCTCAACTTTAACATCTATTGGTCATTCGAGACGGATAATCATAATCTGAGTTTAACGTTAATCATCACAAAGATTTGATTAATATTACTAGGTATGGACAAATATGAACTCCAAATTTCGAAAGCAGTTAGAGAAGAAAACTTGTGCCAAGTTGAAATCATGAAAATCTTTGCTACTCCTACGTTTAATGGTAAAATTTGATTACGAAAATTCTGGTAGTTCTTCCAAAGAGAGGATTTAAGCGTAGGAGAGTGTTTGAGCTTATCTGAAATATAATTGATCGAAACACTTGTTCTGACAGAAAAAAAAGTGGCCGTTACATATTTTGAATCTCGCTACTTTTATGGGACAATGTTTTTTGTGACCTTTTTCGAACTCTGTGTTTTTGTTGGAATCTCACTCTCTTTTTCTATTATCGTACAAATCCTTTTTCTGGAGCTGGGGATTGTCCGATTTTTTGTGGCATTTTTATAATCCAAATCAATTATTAATACCCAAATATCAAAATATTCAAAATGTTTTTTCTTAGAATGGTGGGTTGTCATCTGGTAATGTATTTCAACGCTATGAATAAATACAAAGAACGATTTGTTTGTCTTTTTTGCAAAAAAAAAAAAAAAAAAAAAAAAAAAAAAAAGTAATAAATAAAAAATAATAATCTTTTTGGCGAATTCTCCATAAGACTATAATGTGCCTGCATTCTATCAATCACATCATTTTTACTTCGTCTGGTATAATCGTAGCCATAAATAAAATAGATGTTATCAATTCATCTAGTTACAAACCTATTAGATTCTTGTCTCGGTAGCACATTGCTCAAGCCCTCGTCTGGTAAACATAGGGTCGTGGGTTCAATACCACATATTTTTTTGACCACATAAAAATAGAACTCTAGGGGTAAGTTGTTAGATGATGCCTCAGGCATTCACCTCGATTAGTGTTCATATCTTCCACTCAAGAGTGTATTTTTTTAAGATTTCTTGAAAATAGGGTATCTGAGCGTATCACAAGAGTCGGCACTGAACTATCGTGAAATTATCATAACTTTATTTCATTCATATGAAAATAGGGTATCTGAGCGTATGACAAGACACGACACTGAACTATCGTGAAAATATCATAACTTTATTTCATTCATATGAAAATAGGGTATCTGTGCGTATGACAAGACACGACACTGAACTATCGTGAAAATATCATAAATTTATTTCATTCATATGAAAATAGGGTATCTGAGCGTATGACAAGACACGGCACTGAACTATCGTGAAAATATCATAAATTTATTTCATTCATAAACTATTTAATTTATGCGTAGTTTTTTATCTGTTTGTCGCATTGTATTTTACTTGCGACTCGTAATATAATATTTTTAAATTAAAATTGCAGTATGAAGTACAAGAAAGAAAGTTAAAATTGCAGGGAAGTTTCAATTTTATTTACCTAGTTGAAAAAGTATTTTTACTTTTTTCAGAAATAATAAATTTACAAAATAATCGTTATAAAGAAAGTCAAATAATAATAAAAANAAAAAAAAAAAAAAAAAAAAAAAAAAAAAAAAAATCAAACGTAATTTGAATTCTTAAAATGAAATTTGAAATGTTTTAATGAAATTTGAAAACCTTAAAAAATGAAATTTGAGGTATCTGCCTCGTATACTAGTATTTCAAAACAGACATCTTTTCACAATAAACTACAAATTAACTTGTATTATACTTTTTATGTCGAAATTATACAAATTACCAGTATGACACTAATATTGACTTGTAGTTTATTGTATACTGGACCCCTAGAAAATAAGGTATATTTCTCAAATTGAACACTCACAGATTTCTAATTTATAATTTGATTGTTTCTATGATTGTGGCAGCGTTATTTAATTTGTGACCTATTTCAAATTCGTTCAATTAATTGTCTTCCCTTTGCATAAAGAATAAACATTACAATATACGTATTTACCGAGATTAAATCTGGTAACATTACAGTTACCGAAGGCGTAATTTCCATTTATATGACTTGCTATCTTTCCATGAGGTTAAGTAACATCCTGACGGGCCGAGTCCACCTGAGCTGATGGTGTAATATAACAGAGAAAGCAACTCTGTAATATCAGAGGTATCTACCTCTGATATTACAGCGAGTGTCATGGTTCTGGTGGCCCATGTCAATTATCGGCCTCCAAGAAGAGATGTATTATGACAATTAAAAAATTTAGCAGTAGACTATACTACAAACTATCTGGAGCTGCGGTCTCATATATCCGGCTACCATCGAACGAGATGATGACGGCCACAAACAAACATCGTTAGGCTTAGATATTTACATCACTTGGGGACTGGTTTCCAACACCCTTATTAACCACTGATTTTGTCATATCTTGAAATAAAAATTAACTTGCGGATTAATCTGAAATTAACTTGAGGTTATGTATGAGGGAAACCCTTTATTTGGAAATTTCAATTCAGATGTGGTGGCAGTGAACTTGTTAATAATAAAATAATTCAATGAAGAAAACGGAAACAAAAAAANAAAAAAAAAAAAAAAAAAAAAAAAAAAAAAAAAAAAAAAAAAAATGTATGAATATTTATATTTGAAGTAATTGTATTAAAAATAAAAATAAAATATTATTTGAATCCTAACAAATAAATGAAGATTTCCAGCACAAAACGAGACTGTGTTTCCTCACTATCGAAGATACGGAAGCTTTGTTTTTGAGTGGAATTGAATCTGAACAAATAAATGATTTCCATTATTTCTTCACGTATTTATACCATTTAAATATCAAAGGCAAATATGGTTTTCCGTCTGTTGATGCATAATTATGCAACATCTTATGAGCATCATACATTAAGGCATTTTTAACAATCACTCTAATGTCACTAAGCTTTTTTTTTTTTTTTTTAATTTGTTACTAAGCTATAATTACAATATGTTAACCCCAAAAACACAACCATACCAAGCAAAAAAATTGCACCATTTTCCTGGTGGAAGCAGGAAAAAACACAGAGACGTCTCTGCCATGGAGTCGTCTCTGCATTTAATTTCTCCTATTTTTGATCAATCGAGGTGAGCTCTGTTTTTAAGACGACAAAAATGTTTTGTTCGTCTTTTTGTACCACACGAAGGCCTTATCTGATTTAGATGAAATTTGGTACACATATTCATTATAATCGTAGAATTAGCCGATTATATAGTTTTAAGACCACATTGGGGCACTTAAAGCCAAATGCTAACCATTTATATGTTTGACGTCAACATTTTACAGAACCACTAATGTATCAGGGTATGAGTAATAATACATTACCGTGCGGGACTTGAATAAAATGAAGAAAAACATTTCAGATAAAAAAATAACCAAAACGTTGGTGAATTGAAAAGTACGATGCTCTTTTTTTCTACATGAATTGTAAATTGAACCCTAAAGGCTTTCAGCTTTTAGAAACAATATAGTGTGGTATCAAACTATTTCGGAAGGAACTTTATTGATGAAACTATAATGCTACATAAATCAATACCGTTTAAATGAGTGAGGTCTACATTTCAGAGAGCAACTGGGTATTAGTATTCTTGTTTCTTTTTTTAGACTGAAAATACTATGATACCTACTATACCAAAGAAATTATGATTATTCTTTATTATTAAATTTTGTCATTCAAATTTTTCAGATCAGATTTGGAATTCAATGAAAAACTAAAAAAGTCAAATTACTAAAATAATCATATTTCAGTTCTTTGGGTCTTCAAAAGCTTTCATTTCATAACAAAGAGTAATATAAACAAGAAAGTGTTTTTTTTTTGGATAGACTTGATAAGCATAAAAATATTTTATTGGCCGAAGAGTGACATTTTGTACACTACACAGAAAGGTCATTCCCCGAATGCGGGCGGAGAAAGGTAGTAGATAATATTTTCTTTTGGTGACTGACTCAGCGATTCTTTTTTCGCCATGTTATAATACACACGCTTTTCTGAATGTACTATCTATGTCACTAATCTCCGATTTCAGTCTCAAAATGTTCGATGACAATCGTGACATTGTCAATATTTTCCGAAATAAGAGTATTAAGAAAGATGTTCTATCCCAGAAAATGATAATACTTATATTAATTTTACTTTTAAACTCTAAAGTTAATCTAACGAATGACCCAGTCACGCGATGTTCTCGTGGAAATGCATGATTTATTGTGTCATCAATTGTTTTATGTACCTCAATCCCGAATTGTATCGTTACTCGCATAGTGTGAAAAATTTAGAGGACAGTCAAAACGGTTAACTAAAATTTAATGAAGGAATATTGTATAATATGCTTAAAAAGAACCCAACCGGTTGAGCAGATGCGAACCATTTGCTTCGTTTTTATGAATAAAAATTTGGAGCATATGCTGATATGCTCATTGTACGAATCTGAAGTAAAAGCATTTAATTCTTCTTCTTCTTATGAAAAGTACTCAATTATCCAACAAATGTTGAGGCGTATGCAAATTATAAACGTTTTTTTGTTTGTTAATTGGAGTTGATTTAAAACGGAACGTAGCTTTTCGATCGCTTTACTCCATTAGAAATACATTGGATAGACTGCTACACTTTTATTTCGATTAAAAATGAAATAAAAACATACATCGAAGGGACTAACAGAGTCCCCTGATTTAAAACAGAACGTAGCTTTTCGACCGCTTTACTCCATTAGAAATACATTGGACAGACTGCTACACTTTTATTTCGATTAAAAATGAAATAAAAACATACATCCAAGGGACTAACAGAGTCCCCCAATGAGGCTGACGGACCCTGTTAGTCATGTAAAATCTCACTGGTCTTTTCGCTTTTGGTCTACAAAATTCAATCTGTTTTTTTCTCTTCATATATCGGACAATCTTGCATAGGTGGGATACAAATAGAAGAGGAAATTTGCCTTTTGTTATTTTCCTGGAGATTTTGGGGGGTCATTTCTCGGCCACTTGTTGATATCTTTTACCGTTTCGTATATGTATTTAGAGCGGTAAAAGCGTCGTTACTGGCGATTTCGATTTTGCCATTCCATATTTCTTACTAAAATTGACAAAGAAATCTGTAATTTCAGGTCTAAAGTAATATAAAACTGATGGTTCTCGTTACTCGGACAATGATTCTTGTCTTACTCATCTGTATCTTCATTTCTTTCATTATTATTTTGATTGATTCATCCTGTATTACATTGAAACTGGATAAATTTGCAACGCTCTGATCTGATATTTCAGCTCACCATCAGTACCCGCCAGGCAACGCAACGCACACTCAGCATATTATTCTAGGGGATAGATAACTCATCCCATGATAGGTAACGAGATCAAGCAGAGCGGCGTGTAATTGATTCCACTTGGATTTCAATTTCTTTTTCATTTCGCGCTATGTTGATGTTTGTTTTCTTTATTTTGGATAGCATGGACTTGACGTATATGCAAAGTTATTTTGTTTTCGTCAGCTCCATAACTCATTGCTTTGTATATTGAACACAACTTGGATTTCAATTTCACTCGTTTTATCTCGCGCAATGTTGCTGTTTGTTTTCTTTATGCGCAATGTTGTTGTTTGTTTTCTTTATTCTGGATAGGATGGACTTGGCGTATATGCAAAGTTATTTTGTTTTCGTCAGCTCCATAACTCATTGCTTTGTATATCGAACACAACTTGGATGAAATATCCGCATATGGTGGCTAGAGAAATTTGAAAAGAATATAATTATACACCCAGAATACCAAAAGACAATGAGTATTATGCATGAAATGAAGGAAATGCTTTTACTTGAGCAAATGATTCGTAGTATTATATGCTCCGATACGTTTTGGAGTAAAGCCGTCAAGCCACCATCTAGTCAATTGAAGAAATCCACCATCTAGTTGAAATTTCTTCAAGCATTTGCTAAAGTAAAAGCATTTGCTCAGTTTTCATGCATACTGCTGATTTTGTTGGTTGCAGAAGGTGTCTGAATACATGTCGTTGATTAAGAAGGGCTTCCATTGTAGTTCCAATTTTTGGATGGAACCACCGAAAAATTTGATCTTTTTTCTATTTGAATACTGTATATGATCGCCCAAGTACAAAAATCCATTATTATGTGCAAACTTATAATACTGGAGGAATTTTTGTCTGGTTTTCATTGACGAGCGATAGCTCCCATGTTTTTCTTCCGATTTTAACATTGATTTCCTTGTCCGAAGTGTAAAAGTTGGCTCCTATTTGTAATCCCGCTAAATACACAAAGAGTGAAAGCTCAACTGTTCAGTCATGTCTCAGGATCTATTAGAGGTAATCACATGAAATTTTGAAACAAAACCATCACGGCATTAAAAGATTCAACAAAATCATAGTGAAGTGAAAACTTATTTTGTCAGTTAAAGGTTCCTATCTTAGGAACTACCCATTACAGATAGCCAGGCGATATTTCGAGTGACTGACTATCTTGGGCAGTAAACGGTATCTACATCGACCGAATTATGTTTAATTGAATGTGTTTTAACAGACCATGTGCATCGACATGTGTTTCTTATCATGACGTGACGGTTCAACACGTCAAATATTTATCGGTAATATGCATATACTTGCCTGGTAACTGCCTATTTGATTATTACACTCAAAATAAACTTAACATATTGCAGTTTAGTATTGATGACGTCATTAAATCTATTTTTATATTCCCTGGAGAAGAATAAGAGATGAATTAAGACTCATTGTTTTCCCCCATGAACAACACCCGCCTATGAGAACATCAGGAGAAAATATGGCACACAGTTAGAAGCTGACCACAACCATAAACAGGTGAATGAGATTTCTTAAAAAGGTAGCTTTGAGTCAGTCTAATGTGGTATTCTTAAACATTATGAACATCTTAAACATTAAGAACTAATATTATAATATTAGTTCTTATTCATACTGCCTGAATAAGAATATAGAATCCTTTTTTGTCAGTTTTTTAGGTGCAATTGTGTGGTAAGTATGTCAAATCCATGAGGATAAAATTCCATGGGTTTAAGGGTTTTAACTCACTCTTTACTGTTTACCGGCTAAGCCTCTGCAACTACACTACCACTAACAACCCATATTTATGAATTGTGAAATTCTTGTTGTTATCTTGATAAGTGTTCCACTTTTTTTTTCTGGTCTTGAATGTTCTGATGAATTATCTAATTTAAAATAAAGTCAAGGTAATGATTAATGTTTTTGATCTCACAAAAACAAAACACACCTGTGCGTATAGCTTGTTAAGTTAATGATCAATGTTTTTGATCTCACAAAAACAAAACGCTCATACGCGTATACATTGTAAAGTTAATGATCAATGTTTTTGATCTCACAAAAACAAAACGCTCGTACGCGTATACCTCGTAAAGTTAATGATCAATGTTTTTGATCTCACAAAAATAAAATATTTTTGATCTCACATAAATAAAACGCTCATACGCGTATACCTTGTAAAGTTAATGATCAATGTTTTTGATCTCACAAAAATAAAACGCTCATACGCATATACCTTGTAAAGTTAATGATCAATTTTTTGATCTCACAAAAACAAAACACACAAACGCTTATACCGTATACCTTGTAAAGTTTGATTGGCAGTGATCTTTTGACTTTGAGAAAAGATCCACGGCCATTCTAATATACTGGATGTTCAAATCGAGGACATCTTACACACACTAATTAATTTGAAGGAATGAAGATAATACAGACAACCCTTCCACGTTGGAGTTAAAACATAGCCTTGGATATCTATTCTTGTCTTTTGGGAATAGATGAAATTCCTCCCCCTTTGTTACATAATTTCAAAAGGAAAGAATTACTCTCTTGGTTCGGTTTGAAGGGGAACAATGGTCAAAAGTATAAAAAAAGTTTTCTCTGAGAAATATCAGTATGGCATGTGACAGAGATAAATGAAACTCAAAAGTAAAAAGGCGAAACAAGGAATAAGTGTCAAAATAATGCCGTCGTTACGAATGAAGAGTTTATATCTCAACTAGCTTAGCCAGGGACTATGACACCTTGTTCCCGTTAGATCACTGTGAAGAAACCTCAAGCGAGGTTTGGGTGTCCACGTAGGTTCGCGCCTTTGTGATGGTGGCTATTTTTCTGGCCCCACCCAGCCTGGGGGTAGGTCATTGTGGGTAGCTGGTCTGTAAGATTCTACCGAATGAAGTGCGAAAGTCCCGTCTCGAATGACCAACAGATGTTGAAGAGACATTAAGCAAAACAAATAAATTATATATCTCAGCCAATTGTTGTACAAATGATGAATCTTCAATAGTAAATAAATACAGACTTTATACATGCTATGTTGTTTGTTACGGCAAGGAATTGGTTACGTAAAATTTTAGCCTCTAATGTGTCAAAACATATGATTTCTCCAAAATATCTTTAATTAAAATGCCCTGCTACAATGTATGGTGTATCTTACCTATGACTGCTCCCAGCGGAAATTTATTAATATTTCGTTCATATTAGACTTGTATCTACTGGGACAATGAGGGTATCTTCAAAGTTAGGTTGCGTTGCGTAATGAATAACATCACGACAATTCAATTAAGTTAATTTTCGATTCAAGGTCGTACTAATTTCCTCCAATATACTAAAACCAAAAAATGCCTGTTCAGGATTTATGAGTAGGAAGATGAGGAGGTGTTTAACTAAAAATGAAATATTTGCTTTTACTTCGAAATAATAGGTTTATATTCTTCAGGATCAGTGTGGCTCTGTCATGCAAACAATAAATCCATTCTTGAAATAATTGCTTTGGAGAGCTCCTCTTTCTCTATCATTTTGCACAAAATTTCATTATTTCTTCTTATACTTATTAAACTTTTTATGTTTCCACTAAATTTATTTTGCAAAACCAATTTTCATCTTGAGGAAAATTTATTTTAGAATATAAATATTTGCTTTGAAAGTTTTAGAATGAATTTTGTGATTACTCTTACGTCATACTTGAGACGAATACTCTGACGTCAAGTTTGAGTTGTTACCTCATTTGTGATTGCACCTAATACGTTATATTTTCTACCTTATCTCATACAAGGTGTCCCATTTTAAGTGCCCACCTCAATTTATTCCGAAACTGTTGGAGTCACAAAAAAAATATTCTGACCGAGGGGGACGTATTATGATGACCTTGGCTGACTTGTCCAGGTTGTTCTTCAAGGTCAAATGAAGTTCAACTTCATTTTCTTAAATAAGAGGACCTGAATTTTATTACATTTTCAGATTCCCCATTTAATTCTACGTTCATTTGACTATTCACTTAATGTTTTCATTAAACTTTTTGCGCCAAATTTTGAGCATGTTTTTTGGTTGACATACCCGTGTGGCATATTGAATGAAAACTCTCGCCATTTCCTATATGATGGTTTCCTTTTTTACTTTTTTGATCATTTTATAAAAAAATCATTCTTGCAATGCATTTCAATATACCACACGGGTATGTCAGACCAAAACACATTCCCAAAATTGGCGCAAAAAAGTTCAACGAAAACATGAAGTGAATATTCCCCCCTCTTTTTTATGAACATTCGGTCAGAATATTTTTTCGGAATAAATTGAGGTGGCCACTTAAAATGGGACACCTTGTATGTGATTGCTCCTATGAGGAGGTACGTTACATTTTCTACTGCACCTACTTTTTTATTACTCCCAAAACTCTATATTCGCTATGCTACCTTATTTGTGATTGCTCTTATACGTTACATTTTCTGTGTTATCTCCTTTATAACTCCTCCCAATACTATATACATGCTATATAACCTCCTTTATTATTCTAATATTTTATACTTGTTATGTTACCTCCTTTTTTATTCCTCCCAATACTTTATACATGGTATGTTACCTCCTTTATTATTACTCCTAATATTTTATATGTGCTTGTTATGTTACCTCATTTTTGATTGTTCCTAAAACGGTTCATTTTCTGTTACCTCCTTTTTTATTCCTCCCAATACTTTATACATGGTATGTTACCTCCTTTATTATTACTCCTAATATTTTATATGTACTTGTTATGTTACCTCATTTTTGATTGTTCCTAAAACGGTTCATTTTCTGTTACCTCCTTTTTTATTCCTCCCAATACTTTATACATGGTATGTTACCTCCTTTATTATTACTCCTAATATTTTATATGTACTTGTTATGTTACCTCATTTTTGATTGTTCCTAAAACGGTTCATTTTCTGTTACCTCCTTTTTTATTCCTCCCAATACTTTATACATGGTATGTTACCTCCTTTATTATTACTCCTAATATTTTATATGTACTTGTTATGTTACCTCATTTTTGATTGTTCCTAAAACGGTTCATTTTCTGTTACCTCCTTTTTTATTCCTCCCAATACTTTATACATGGTATGTTACCTCCTTTATTATTACTCCTAATATTTTATATGTACTTGTTATGTTACCTCATTTTTGATTGTTCCTAAAACGGTTCATTTTCTGTTACCTCCTTTTTTATTCCTCCCAATACTTTATACATGGTATGTTACCTCCTTTATTATTACTCCTAATATTTTATATGTACTTGTTATGTTACCTCATTTTTGATTGTTCCTAAAACGGTTCATTTTCTGTTACCTCCTTTTTTATTCCTCCCAATACTTTATACATGGTATGTTACCTCCTTTATTATTACTCCTAATATTTTATATGTACTTGTTATGTTACCTCATTTTTGATTGTTCCTAAAACGGTTCATTTTCTGTTACCTCCTTTTTTATTCCTCCCAATACTTTATACATGGTATGTTACCTCCTTTATTATTACTCCTAATATTTTATATGTACTTGTTATGTTACCTCATTTTTGATTGTTCCTAAAACGGTTCATTTTCTGTTACCTCCTTTTTTATTCCTCCCAATACTTTATACATGGTATGTTACCTCCTTTATTATTACTCCTAATATTTTATATGTACTTGTTATGTTACCTCATTTTTGATTGTTCCTAAAACGGTTCATTTTCTGTTACCTCCTTTTTTATTCCTCCCAATACTTTATACATGGTATGTTACCTCCTTTATTATTACTCCTAATATTTTATATGTACTTGTTATGTTACCTCATTTTTGATTGTTCCTAAAACGGTTCATTTTCTGTTACCTCCTTTTTTATTCCTCCCAATACTTTATACATGGTATGTTACCTCCTTTATTATTACTCCTAATATTTTATATGTACTTGTTATGTTACCTCATTTTTGATTGTTCCTAAAACGGTTCATTTTCTGTTACCTCCTTTTTTATTCCTCCCAATACTTTATACATGGTATGTTACCTCCTTTATTATTACTCCTAATATTTTATATGTACTTGTTATGTTACCTCATTTTTGATTGTTCCTAAAACGGTTCATTTTCTGTTACCTCCTTTTTTATTCCTCCCAATACTTTATACATGGTATGTTACCTCCTTTATTATTACTCCTAATATTTTATATGTACTTGTTATGTTACCTCATTTTTGATTGTTCCTAAAACGGTTCATTTTCTGTTACCTCCTTTTTTATTCCTCCCAATACTTTATACATGGTATGTTACCTCCTTTATTATTACTCCTAATATTTTATATGTACTTGTTATGTTACCTCATTTTTGATTGTTCCTAAAACGGTTCATTTTCTGTTACCTCCTTTTTTATTCCTCCCAATACTTTATACATGGTATGTTACCTCCTTTATTATTACTCCTAATATTTTATATGTACTTGTTATGTTACCTCATTTTTGATTGTTCCTAAAACGGTTCATTTTCTGTTACCTCCTTTTTTATTCCTCCCAATACTTTATACATGGTATGTTACCTCCTTTATTATTACTCCTAATATTTTATATGTACTTGTTATGTTACCTCATTTTTGATTGTTCCTAAAACGGTTCATTTTCTGTTACCTCCTTTTTTATTCCTCCCAATACTTTATACATGGTATGTTACCTCCTTTATTATTACTCCTAATATTTTATATGTACTTGTTATGTTACCTCATTTTTGATTGTTCCTAAAACGGTTCATTTTCTGTTACCTCCTTTTTTATTCCTCCCAATACTTTATACATGGTATGTTACCTCCTTTATTATTACTCCTAATATTTTATATGTACTTGTTATGTTACCTCATTTTTGATTGTTCCTAAAACGGTTCATTTTCTGTTACCTCCTTTTTTATTCCTCCCAATACTTTATACATGGTATGTTACCTCCTTTATTATTACTCCTAATATTTTATATGTACTTGTTATGTTACCTCATTTTTGATTGTTCCTAAAACGGTTCATTTTCTGTTACCTCCTTTTTTATTCCTCCCAATACTTTATACATGGTATGTTACCTCCTTTATTATTACTCCTAATATTTTATATGTACTTGTTATGTTACCTCATTTTTGATTGTTCCTAAAACGGTTCATTTTCTGTTACCTCCTTTTTTATTCCTCCCAATACTTTATACATGGTATGTTACCTCCTTTATTATTACTCCTAATATTTTATATGTACTTGTTATGTTACCTCATTTTTGATTGTTCCTAAAACGGTTCATTTTCTGTTACCTCCTTTTTTATTCCTCCCAATACTTTATACATGGTATGTTACCTCCTTTATTATTACTCCTAATATTTTATATGTACTTGTTATGTTACCTCATTTTTGATTGTTCCTAAAACGGTTCATTTTCTGTTACCTCCTTTTTTATTCCTCCCAATACTTTATACATGGTATGTTACCTCCTTTATTATTACTCCTAATATTTTATATGTACTTGTTATGTTACCTCATTTTTGATTGTTCCTAAAACGGTTCATTTTCTGTTACCTCCTTTTTTATTCCTCCCAATACTTTATACATGGTATGTTACCTCCTTTATTATTACTCCTAATATTTTATATGTACTTGTTATGTTACCTCATTTTTGATTGTTCCTAAAACGGTTCATTTTCTGTTACCTCCTTTTTTATTCCTCCCAATACTTTATACATGGTATGTTACCTCCTTTATTATTACTCCTAATATTTTATATGTACTTGTTATGTTACCTCATTTTTGATTGTTCCTAAAACGGTTCATTTTCTGTTACCTCCTTTTTTATTCCTCCCAATACTTTATACATGGTATGTTACCTCCTTTATTATTACTCCTAATATTTTATATGTACTTGTTATGTTACCTCATTTTTGATTGTTCCTAAAACGGTTCATTTTCTGTTACCTCCTTTTTTATTCCTCCCAATACTTTATACATGGTATGTTACCTCCTTTATTATTACTCCTAATATTTTATATGTACTTGTTATGTTACCTCATTTTTGATTGTTCCTAAAACGGTTCATTTTCTGTTACCTCCTTTTTTATTCCTCCCAATACTTTATACATGGTATGTTACCTCCTTTATTATTACTCCTAATATTTTATATGTACTTGTTATGTTACCTCATTTTTGATTGTTCCTAAAACGGTTCATTTTCTGTTACCTCCTTTTTTATTCCTCCCAATACTTTATACATGGTATGTTACCTCCTTTATTATTACTCCTAATATTTTATATGTACTTGTTATGTTACCTCATTTTTGATTGTTCCTAAAACGGTTCATTTTCTGTTACCTCCTTTTTTATTCCTCCCAATACTTTATACATGGTATGTTACCTCCTTTATTATTACTCCTAATATTTTATATGTACTTGTTATGTTNTGGCCAAGCCTGATAATATCTATCTAACGTCTGAACGAGTCAATTTGAATAAGTGTCTATCATTCATTGTTCGTCAGGATTTTACATTTTTCGTATGATGCAATATTCAGACGTTCTTTCACTTTGTTTTTCCACTCATTGTTGACGATGTGGTGGCCAAGCCTGATAATATCTATCTAACGTCTGAACGAGTCAATTTGAATAAGTGTCTATCATTCATTGTTCGTCAGGATTTTACATTTTTCGTATGATGCAATATTCAGACGTTCTTTCACTTTGTTTTTCCACTCATTGTTGACGATGTGGTGGCCAAGCCTGATAATATCTATCTAACGTCTGAACGAGTCAATTTGAATAAGTGTCTATCATTCATTGTTAGTCAGGATTTTACATTTTCCGTATGATGCAATATTCAGCCGTTCTTTCCACTCTTTCATGGAAACCTTTGTTTAATTTTTATTTTTCTTCTTCTATTTATAAGTTGCCTTTCAATCTTTGTGAAAAATACTTTTTAAAAGAACTTTGACTTTCGACATACTTACTCGTATATTATGACTCAGTCTGGGCCTTTGTTTTCCACCCTTCTTTTCTTTATTTTTATTTACTGAATTTAATTTTTAAACTTTTTATTCTGACACGCAAATCAAAAATCAAATAAGTGAAGTCAGTTTAAAAAATAGGCATAATATTTTACTGCCGCGAAAACTCTTCTAGTGCCCCACCTATTTAGTTCTATCAAAAAGATCTTTTTCATCAATCATTTCATAGGCTTTTAATAGTTCACACTCATCATTCGTTTGGTAGTGAGAATAGTTTTCTAATCATTGCCTTTTAATCAGGCATCATCTTGTTTGATGACTGCTAGATGCATTTATACAAATGAAAGTACGGCTCTCAATTGTCTGTTGTTCAAGTTTTTCATTTTTGGCATCATAAATCTATTCTGGGAGGCTGATAAATTAAATAGTCCCCCAGAAACTTATCTATACCTGGAATAGAATTACGACAGACACGCCTGTAAATTATGAAAATAAGCCTTTCATGTGTTATCTTACAGTATACATTATAAGTACCCTATTTTCACAATACATTTTCATTCTGGGTAAAATTATTAGTTCTGTTTTATTTTACTGTATCAGACCATCTATAAATAGAATCAATCGATCAATCAATAGTGGCATCATCGCTCCCAATGTTAGCCAGAAACTGCAGCTCCATTTTTTTTTTTTGTCATTTAGGCGCTTTGACTGATGCGAGGTCGTTCACGCAGAATTCCTGTACGGAAGGAGGGGTTGGAGAGAGGCACCTGAATGAGATTGATATGCTGTACGGACTGCATAGCGCCACGAGCAATATGTGCTGGTGAAGTTTTCTTACACAGAAAGCCGTGAGTAAGCCTGGTGTGGTTGATTCCTATTAGGCGATCTCAATCTCTTCCGCCCTTAATGGAAGGAAGCCAGATGTCCATAATTTATTGTTTGTTGCTGAGGTTTCAATTGTCATCATACATCTAACCTCAGAGGCTAATAATTGAAATAGGCCCTTAAAACCATGTCAGTTACTGCAATATAGTTACACCAGTAAAACAAATGTAAAAGCCGATTATTGCCGCTTTTTAGCGGTTTTCAGTATTGCTGTCTAAAAGGAGAATGGTAAGAGCTAGAGATTTGAAATTTTGTATGTATGTTATATTTGGGTTCTCAGCTAGCATTTGGGGTCTCTTTTCAGTTTAGTAAAATATACCGCAAGCGGTTTTTACCGCATTAAGGCGGTTTTCATTAATCCTATCTAAAAAGAGAATGGTAAGAGCCAGAGACTTCAAATTTAGTAGGTATGTCAAATTTGGGTTCTAATTACGCCCCAGATTTGGAATAGTCACAAGAATCCCTCCTCAATTTTTTTTGGGGGGGGGGCTATTTTTTGCCAGAAAAATAATAAACCTATGAAAGTTAAAATTGGATTGTAATTAATGCTGGTTTTTCCTTGGAAATCTTCTAAACATTCAATTTAAAAGCTCAAATATCCACTTTGTATCATCCCTCCCCCTTCTGGGATCACAGAGCCTATTAGCAATGACCATTAAAATGAACAAATATTTGAACTAAGAAAGAAAAGTTTACAGTTTATTGCTTCGTTCCCCGACTATATTTCTAGTCACGAAAATATTCTGCGGTATTTTCATAATGCGTCTTTCTTTGACATACTATGGCCGTAAAGCTATTTTTCCTGTAATCAAATTATGTTAAAAAAACACAAAAAAGGAATAGAGTGAGGATATAATAAAATTGATGCTGGGTAGGATATTTTTGGTTTTGATTAGATGACCGTTTGGGAACTCTACGTATTGTTGGCAAATTAATTGAACATACAAAAATAATAGAAAATTTCCGGTATGCGGAAACGACACATTTTTTTTTTTAAAAAAAAAGAAACATCCGCCTCAATATATATCAGTAAGTTTCCCAGCTTGGCTCTCCAAAAGAAATTAATGCAGCATTATGTAGTTTCCCAAACGATTAATCTGAAGGATTCGATGGCTGGTCACCCACAATACTTCAGTTTAACTTCTGTAAATAAGAGAAGATGTCTGCCTATGTTTTGTTTTGTCAACTTTTCTAAGTTATTAGGGCTACCCATGCTAAAATCACACAAGCTAGTGTGCCCAATTTTCTATTGACCCAATTAATGCACTTTCAGAATCGTATCATCGCGTGAGATTGTGGAAATTGTTAGGTGAAATTGTGGAAATCATTTGTAGTAACACACAATGGGTATTTATCAAAAATGATTTCCAACGTGTACCTTCAACAAATGGGAATGGGTAAGGGAACAGTTAAGAGCGTGGCTTGCACTGAGGATTTCTTAACAAATGCATGCGATAACAATGGTCTCTGTCCCACCATAAATATCCCGGGATCTATTGAACTTGAAAATCTGGAATTTTCAAGTTAGGGGGCTGAAATGATACATAGATGGCTAAGTCAGTTGGCGTCACAATCCACTTCTCTGATATGGCGGAGCTATAGTTTCTAAGGTCGTGCTGGAGGTTATGATGATTTGGTGGCGTGCTTCAAACACATTTTTAATCAAACTTTTTTTAATGATATACGTCATGTTTTGTGTTTACATTTTATTTTCTATATTATTCAGAGAAGAAAGAAAAGGAGAGGGGATGACTGGAATGGGTTAGACAAATAAAAAATTATACGGGGTACATTATCATGCTGACATATTATTCTCACTGAACTTTTACTTAACCCCTTAACACCCGTTAGTGCCCAAAGGGTCAAATTTAAAGCACATTATGTTTTATTAATTCCAGCTAAATTAATGAGTGTTGCTCATTCTTTTGTGGTAGCGAGCGTTAGTGGCACGTCGAATATCCACACACTGTAAGTGGAAGGGTTGAGTAGCATATTATATTACTCCTAGGACGCTGAGTCATATTGGTCCCTTCCTTGTCCTCCATGGTGAATATCTCAATTTGATGAGAATAAAATATCATTGATTTGAACTCAATGTTTACCAATCAGACCGTCTTACCACTACACCCCCAATCCATTTTGCAAGATCACTGACGTTAAGCTTCGACCAGCGAGGTTTTACCTTGATTCGATCCCTCGTGATGCTTGCTTTTCTTGATCATACCCAGGCTGTGTGTGGTTTGATGGTTTGTTTCTAGCGAATTAAGGGTATATCCCAATCAATTGACTTTAGAAGTTCAGGAGACGTTATGCAAAAGAAAATGTTCATGACCGAACGAGACGTTCTTGTTGTATGCATTGGTTATTTAAAATGGCATTGTACCTATATTTTTTGTTGATTTGCGATGAATTTATGAATGCCATGCAGATATTATGTAACTGCAATATAATTATTAAAATCCATCTACAATATGAAATGAATGAACGCTGGGTTTGACAAGACCGCAATATTTATATATTGTTGTTAGCAATATTGATTTTGTTATTTGTTATACTTGTGGTTTTGTTTTTGTTGATGTTCTTAATAATTGCTTGTATTGTATAGCCATGGAAAGGTAAGGTATATTGTGTTAAATTATTAATTCACAAACGAAAGTTTTGCGGTGTCCAAACGTACCCACCTCGATCTGGCTGTATATTTCACACTTGTTAATAGTTTGACATGCAATTTATAACCATACCAATCAAATCCGATGTTCTTTTTGACCTAACTTACTGCAGATGGCCTAAAAAATAGTTCAATTCAAAGCGGTGTCCTAATCTATTCCATTTGAAAACTGTCTTTGCTTAATCCACATTCTTCCCCTACCGAAGTTTAGGAATAGGACAATAAATTAGGGCGATCGTCCTTTTGAAGCGTATACAAGCTTACGTTACTACGAGCGACGCGAAGTCGCTAATGTTTCTCGTAATATAGCCTGAGCTTGACATTGTTTCCAAAGGACGACCGGAGTTATTGTTACGGAGTATGTCAGATTTTTAAATATATATTGTATTTTTTAACATCTTTTGCTGTGAGATTTCTAATGATAGAAATATTATTGCACAATTTGCGGAGGACCCTGTTTATTATCTAGAAGGAAAGAGGGGTTGTATATAATATTGCTGCGGTAACCTAATTCATAGAAAATAAAATATATGGTACAACTATATTTAATGCATTTACCTTACAAGAATAAGAGGGTAATTTTAAAAGATACAATTTTGTTTACACGCAATCAGTATAGGCGTATTTATTGATGCTACCCTTGAGATTGAGGTAATTCGAAAAACTTTAATATCTAGAACTTATAGATTTTCCTATCCATTCAGGAAATATAAAGAAAAGCTTGCGAGGCATATGAAAATCGTCAAAAATAATGAGATCTCTCAAATGAGATAATGTCAATTTGCAAAAGTCAAATTCTAATAGGTATAATGTGCTCAAAGAATCGAGTCATGGCTGTGTAACGTGATCGAACCAGAACGTACATAGATAACTTTACATTTCATTCAGGTGGGACCTTTTTTTACTTCCATTTCAATGATTTCCATTGAAATCGTTGATTCAAAATTATTTCGGCAATTATAAGTTACTAGCTGTTTCCCTTGCCTGGCTAACGGTTACGAACAGCATTTTTGAGATTGCGACATTAAAGCTTCTCAAGTTTGGATTCTTTATGGAACTGACCTCCAAAGTGAGCGCGCCTTCTATTTAGAAATTTCAATATTTTGCTCGAGGATATTACTTTTTATACTGCGGAACACCTTCGTATTAAATTTCAGCGTTCTCGCTCATCCCGAAGCGGTACTACTCGATTATGGATTTTTGGTGGAACCAACCCCTAGGGTGGGCACTGATACTATTTAGAAATTTCAATATTTTGCTCAAGGATATTACTTTTTGCACTGCGGAACACCTTTGTATCGAATTTCAGCTATCTCGCTCATCCCGAAGTGGTACATCCCATTTCCGATATTTCCTTTTTCAGTACACTTATAATTGAAGTACGACCTGGGGTCCTTTTTGTCGTCATCTGTTTTAGTTTGCCCAGTAAAAAAAAATATATATATATATATTTTGGCTGTAACGTGCTTCAAATTTTTCCTTTCTAATTACGCATCCAGATACTAATCGGAATCCATATGTAGCAAATTTCAAGTCTCTAGGTTTAGCCATTGTGGAGCTACGTTGATTATCAGTCAGTCAGTATACCAACTGGGCTTTGCGTTTTATAAGTACATCTACCTACATATAGATAAATAATACATATAATAATATAATTTCACTGAGATATTGCCGAATATACTATTTAAATTTGATCATTTAAGACGAAAAATAAATCAGAATACTTGGATAATTTTAAATCCAAATATTCTGATTTATTCCAAAAACTTGAAGTTTTTCCTTTCAATTTCATTAAACATTTGTTTTTGGACGTTCAAGGTCTGTGCGACCTGCCAAAATACTAGAACCCCTTGGGGACTTAATCCGTCAGTGATAAAATAAAAAATTAATTTTAGGAAGGAAATGGTAATCTCCAACAATTTCTATATCCTAAACATAAACAAATAATGTATTATTGCTTGGCAAACATTAATAAAATTAAACTTGTAAATTTGTTTCGCAATGACATATTAATGCTTCTGTTGTAAAATGATTTGATTTCATCTTAGAATAAATATTAATTGCTCATGATTGACTATAGCAAAAACTAAAATGGATCGAAAAAATAAAAATATCAATTAAAATCAATATAATAANGTACTAAACAATATGAAAGAAATTTGCTCTAAAACAACGCATCAGTACAGTTATAGAGCTGCACTATATTTAGAATAAACTTCATATATATTCGTGAGCGGCCTTAAAGTTGGGCCCTAAAGTTCACTTTAGGGCATTGAAAGCTCCTGCACGTAATTTTTTGTGATTGGAAGTGTATCAATAATTAATATTATTGATACACTTTATTTACATTAACATTTCTAAACTTTTAATTCAACTGCAATATTCTTAATTTTGAATCGGATTTAATGTAAATAAGAAGAAATGTTAGTGGAGTCTCATTGTTTTGTCAGTACGGCAATCTGAAACTGTTTCAGTGAAACATAACACAATAATCGAAAAAAATAATTAAATACTGCATACATGGTCGTCAGATACTGGAATACAAAATAATCTTCGCTAATTGATTTTATTATTTTTGTGTTTTTCTAGTACGGAAAACCTTGGATATGATTTACAGGAAATCCCTGATTTAGGACCGTCTTGACCCCATATGAAATTTGATTTTTAGAGTGTAAAATATTATGTAGTTGTTTGTATTTTGAAACTAAAAACATTATTTTTGGCTTTGTGGGGATGGGTTTTAAATAAATCGATTATGATTATTGATGAAAGCAATAAATCAAGTCATATGTTAGAAGCAAACACCAATGGAATTAGTGATGGACGCGAGACGAGAAATTTCTCGTCTCGTCTCGAAACTTTCGAGACGAGACAAGGATTTTGTTTCGTCCCGTGTAAAAAATACGAGACGAGACAAGGCCTTGTCTCGTCTCGTTAAATCACGAGACGAAACAAGGCTCTGTCTCGTCTCGTGAAAATACGAGAAATTTCTCGTCTCGTAAAAAAATAAAACTTTTCGGATCTTTTCCCCTCATTATCATAATTGTACATAAGTATCTACGTGTTACATTTTCTCAGCATAAAATACTTGCAAACGGACCCAACGGACATGCTTTTGGTGGAAATCGATTATACCGTTGGCGATTTTATGCCGCTTTTTAGCGGTTTTCGCATATCCTGCTAAAAATGGCGAGGGTAATAGCTAGAACTTTAAACTTGGTGCCTATTCATATCAATTTCATACAAGAAATTGTAAAATACAACTTAGGTTCAAGTGTAATATATTGTTGACCGCTAATTATCGGTTAAATACCGCTCTTTGGCGGTTCCACCTAAAACCAGAATGGAAAGAGCTAGAACTTTAAACTTGTTGCCTATTCATATCAATTTCATACAAGAAATTGCAAAATACAAATTAGGTTGAAGTGTAATATATTGTTGGCCCCTAATTAGCGGTTAAAGACCGCTTTTTGGCGGTTCCACCTAAAACCAGAATGGAAAGAGCTAGAACTTAAAATTGGATGCCTATTCATATCAATTTCATACTAGAAATTGAAGAATATAACTTAGGTTGAATTGTAAAATACACTGAGTGACAAAATTAGTGGAACGCTCAATTTTTTTTAATAGCCCAATATATGTAATGTGGTTGGGAGCCCCTGTTTAGTAAATTTATATCACAAATATTATGGGTGACAATAATATCGAAAAAATTTATAAGCTCATCAGACTTTTGAATTAATTTTTGCAAGCTTACTACAAATATCAGAAAAATAGTGATTTTAGGTATACCTTGTCATTATTGAGATTTCAGTATTCTGCTACCTACGTTCAAAAGGAAGATAACCATGAGTTTTATTGCGCCCTTAGACACTTGTACCTTTCTTTTTTCTTTAATTATGGACGATTTTACTGAAAAGCAAATCGCAAAAGGGGTTGAGTTTACCATTGTTGGTTGGAGTTACCGGAGGATGGCAAATTCTCTCGTTGTGGCGAAATTTTGGATTCATGGCTTTGTGAATCTTTAACAAGAGACATGCAACCACAAGAGACGGCGTGGAAAATGTCAATAACGAATTATGCACGCACAGGACCGCGGCATTACGAAGCTGACAGCGCTCAGGAATCACAATTTAACCCACAAAACCATGGATGACGAGGTCCAACGCAGTCGAGGTGTCAATGTTTGCTCAAAAACTCAGCAAAATACTCACAGATGGCGATATTTGTTCTTACCGAGCCATGATGGCTCCTCCCCCACCAGGACTGGCAAAGTGTACAGACGCGAATATGCGCAAAACTGGGGGATTGCTCAAAGGGGGACTGGGGTAATGTACTTTCACCGGTCAGTGTACAATCTCTCTGCGACCTGAAGAAAGTGATGAAACGTCCCAAGGAACTATACGCTCAGTGCAACATCATCGAAACTTAGAAATATGCTGGTAGTTCAATCATGTTGTGGGGAGCATAACATTGGGGAGGCCCGCGGTCCTGTGTCCTTTAGGGGGGAGTTATAAGACTTTTCAGCCATTAGTGTCGGATTTTTAGGAGATATTGTGGGACTGTTCGAGTAGTTCATTTCAACTTTCATGTGCTAATGCACGACAAGATGCGTCCACACATTGGAAACCTTGTGCTCGCATACCTTGAAGTGTACCGTATGAAAGTTCTGCGCCATCCCCCACATTGGCCAGGCATGAACACGATCGAACACGCCTGGAATCATCCAAAAATAGCTTTGTTGTAGAAGGAATTCAGACCAACGACAATAACGGAGCCCAAAAGAGGACCGCTTGACGAGTGGGACCAGATACCGCAGAGGATCGTGGATGCTCTGAACTGGAGAATTCCATGGATAGTAGAAGCCCTTATTTGAGCCTGGGGTGGCAATTTATGCGATTCAGATTACTAAGCGAATCTTAAGATATTGCAAAAGACCGAGTCTTACTATGCTCCTGTTTTCGTCCTTTTTGTTGATTTCCTCCATAAATGTCGCCATTTTGAAAAAAAACATAAATAAAAATCTTGTTTTTTTTTCTGTCATAATTATCAGGTTTAATGGCCAAAAAACATAAAAATCGGTTGCAAAATCGAAAAAAATTGAGCGTTCCTCTAATTTTGTCACCCAGTGTCCGTTTTTGTCCGTTAATTAGCGATAGAAAGTGCGCCTAGAACCAGAATGGAAAGAGCTAGAACTTAAAATTTGGTGCCAAACTATATCAATTTCATATAAGAATTTGAAAAATACAACTTAGTTTGAAGTGTAGTATATTGTTGGCCGCTAATTAACAGTTGGAGGCCTATTTTTGGCGGTTCCACCTAAAACCAGAATGGAAAGAGGTAGAACTTGAAATTTGGTGCCAATCCATATCAATTTCATATAAGAAATCGAAAAATACAACTTAGTTTGAAGTGTAATATATTGTTGGCCGCTAATTAAGAGTTGGAGGCCTATTTTTGGCGGTTCCACCTAAAACCAGAATGGAAAGAGGTAGAGCTTGAAATTTGGTGCCAATCCATATCAATTTCATACAAGAAATTGAAGAACATAACTTAGTTTGAGGTGTAATATATTGTTGGCCGCTAATTAGCGGTTGAATGCCGCTTTCTGGCGGTTCCACGAAAAACCAGAATGGAAAGAGCTAGAACTTAAAATTTGGTGCCAATTCATATCAATTTCATATAAGAAATTGAAAAATTGAATATCAATTTCATATAAGAAATTGAAAAGTGTAATAGTTGGCCGCTTATTAGCGGTTGAAGGCTAACTAACGGTCGTGTCCGTAATATTAGCGGTTGAACGCTAATTGGGCGGTCATATCCGTAGGATTAATTTTATTTTGAATTCACGGTGGTGAAAGAATTGGCAGGATTGCAAGTGGCGAAAACAAAAGTTTTCGCCATGAGAAGTCTATTTCCAATTGTTACGACAGATGGTTGGTTCTAGAGGCACAACCCTTAATGTGCCTCTAGAACAGACAGCCTGAATTAAAATGCGTATATACAGGGTGTTCATAAAGTCTCCCCCCCCCGTATCTCGAGAACAGCTGAAAATATAAGAAAACGCTTTAAACTAAAAATTTTGGCCTCGCCCAGCCGTTTAGGCTGGTACCGGCAAGATTCAAAATCTTAAATGAAGAAGTGACACCTTGTTTTAAAGGTCTTGTTAATACGAGTTCGTTAAGGAAACCAGAGCTCTCTAGGATCTACCGTTCACGAATTAGAGGGTGGAGCATGTGAACACCTGCTCTCTCCAGAAGATCTCAAAGACAGTATCAAGATCGAGGCCCGCCTATACCACTGTATGGGGGTCAACGGGCAGCACTTTGAGCAGCTTACCCACCATTAGGTACGGCCGCAAAGGGTCCACTTTCACATGTTCAACCCTGTAATTCGTGAACAGTGGATCCTAGAGAGCTCCGGTTTTCTGTAATGAACTCGTATTAACGAGACCTTTAAAACAAGGAAGGTATATCACTTGATATACCTTCCCATTTAAGATTTTGAATCTAGCCGGTGCCAAGTCTAAACGGCAGGACGCGGCCAAAAAAATTTTAGTCTAAATTAATACCTTTAAATCTAAGGTATACATGTTTTTGCGTTTTTTATATTTTCAGCCATTCTCGAGATACGTGAGGTGGGGTGAGACTTTATGGGCACCCTGTATATACATAACTATCATGTATCATAATACATATTATGTATCTACTCTAATACATATATTGCTAATATAATATATGCTATAATATGAAAATAACATATTGTTAGAATCTCCAGGAAAAAGTCTAGTATAGGTACCTATTTTTCACGAGACGAGAAATTTCTCGTGTTTCTATCGTCCACGTAAAACGCACAAATTATTTCCTTAAAAAAACAATATTTTAATACCTAATTATAATTTTCATATTCCTCAACACCTTTGTCTCTACGACCAGATGTTTGGTCAGTCGTTTCCATGCATCGAAATATTTTGTTGTTAATTTCTTTTTTTGAGAAATTAATTTGAAGTTATAATTTGTGCCAGAACAAATAATACTTTGTTTACAGTAGAATACGATGGATGGGCTTGAATATTCTCCAAAATTATTAAATGAAGAAGAAAAGTATTTCGGAAATATTCAAAATGAACAAATCGTAGTAACGTGAAATTGTATGAATTAAAACAAATCGTTTGGTCTGATTAGGAACATCCAATGTCAATGTACTGTAAAATGTAAACGTAGAGTTTCCTTGTGGTGAGGTCCAACACCCTCTTCACAATTTTTGTGAGTATTACAGCATTACCAAAAGACTCATATACTAATGATCGCTCAAGTTTTCTACCAAATTATTTATTTTTACTCTGGTAATACTGATACTGTCCCTACACAAATTTAAATGACTACTCAGTCGTCTCACGAAGCTAGTGAACCCAAAATCACAAGACCTAAATCAAAAATTGTCTGATCTCCCTGGGAATTGAATCCGGGTACCCCCCGTGCAATATAAGTGTGATATCCAATAGAATAGAATTATTTGAGGTCGGCTGCTGGTCGTACTAACATTATAAATGTACTGAAAATCGCAACTAGCTAAAGCAAGCTTTATGATGATGGGGTCTTTACATAAAGGGGTTCCGGTATATTAAAATTATATAAAATACGTTACCAGCTTCAGAGGGGTCCCTGCTTCGGCAGGAGTGATAGGACTGTATGCGGAGATGAATATACTCATTATTTAATTACAGAACACTTAATAATTTTATGACACTTAATTTATACTGCGAGTTTATAATTTGTTAGAGCGGGAGACTAGAGGGAACTGAATTTGAATGGGTAACAAACACTCAGCTCGGCCATAATTGTAGTTAACATATTTAGAAAGATCGCCTATTAGATTTGCTCCAAAAGAACGCACCAGTAGATTAAGGCGCACATTTTTTTTGAATAATTATTGTTTTTTGGTGCGAATTTCTCTTCTTTTATCTTTTCTTAACTTTTAATTTTATTGGAAATAGAGTTTGAGCCAGCGTAGCGTCTATGACCCTGTGAATAGTTCCCGTTAAATCACTGAAGTTAAGCAACGTTAAGCGGGATTTTATCAAGTGAGTGTCCACGTAGGTTCGCACCCTCCTGATATTGACTATTTTTCCGGCCCAATCGAAGCTGGGTAAGTTCAATGTTGGTAGCTGGTTCGTAATTTTCAAGCGAATGGAGGATAAACCCATGTCTCCGATGGTCAATAGATGTTACAGAGACGTTAAGCAAAATAGGGTTTGTATTTGAATTGGTATGCTTTCGGATCCTCAGAGCCACATTTTTTTCAATGCATGAATGTGAAAAATATATCCTCAGAACTTCTTTCTGCTCGAAAAATCCATTTCGGACATCAAATTTAATATAGGTAACTTTGGTTCCGTGTTTCTCTGTTGTCAAATTCTTGTGTTCGAACTTAATTTTTGTATACACCGACTTTAATGTTTTTTGTAGATTCAGTATCAGGTTAGATTCACATACAGTTTCTTTTGCTTCAATCAGTACTTTCGTCTTCCAAAAAATTCTTGCAATTGCTGAGGTTCCGTATAAATTCTCAGGGGATAAGTTCGAGACAAAAATTTTAATGAATCAATTTTGTCTACAGGGGTGAACTGATTAGAAACCTAGAGAAGACATCAACATTATTGTTTCCTAATCATTTCGTCACGGCAGATCGAAAACATTTACTGAAGTACATATGGATTCTTTAAATGTCTTGTTTCAGCCTATTAAAGTTGGACTGATTCAAATTCCATAAAATATGGGATCGCTTTGGAGCTACCCAAAATCTGATCTACGATATAATGTCAAGTAGCTTTGCCAAGAACTTCTTCGCAGATTTTTTTTTCATTTTACAGAGAAGGTAACCTTTATCATGAACAGAAATAAAGGGAAATAAAAATATTTTATGAGTAGAAAAAAGTTCAAAGGTGCTGAAGATGTTTGAAAGCTTCTGATGCTTTGACGGTCAAATTGTTATTTAAACAATTTTCTGTAGAAACAAAAATTTAATAAAAATAAATGGATTTTTTTCGGTCCCAATTTCTGCCTTTCTGATGAAGGGAAAATTTCATTCATTTGGGAATCTTTTTAAGTTATTTCAAGTCTTTATACTTCCGTGTGGAATTTTTGTTTACATCTTAGCTAAAGAGCGAGCTTCCCCTCTCCAACCTTCGAGCGGACAATTTCAAGGATTCACTTAGTAAGGCAACTTTACAAGTTTCTTCACCACTTTGACCCTAACATATATTTATACCATTGTTGACATCCTATATTAATACATTCGGAACCACGGAAATAGCTTTCACGGCCCCCTTTTATAGTTATCATTCTATATGTATAAAGAATAGCAAAACATTTATTTTACCGCCCGATAAATAAGTCAAATAAAAAAAAGGAAAATCGGTATTAAAAAAGTGAGTGGGCTTTGGCTTTCTTGATAAAAAGATAATTTAATCTAAGGAACAAGTCATTTATTAGTAACTACATAAAACCAAAAAGAGTGAAATATAAATTATAGGTACTATGTTATCACAACAAAAATTATTCCCGCCCCTATTACTGAAAAGGTTCATTTTTTTTTGGCCTAACGTCTCTTTAACATCTATTGTCATTCGAGCTACCCACATGGATCTCACCCAGCCGAGTTTGAGCCGGAAAAATAATTTAAAGCACGGGGCGTGAACATTCGTGAGCACCCACTTGGTAAAACTTTGCTGGAAGTTGCTTAACTTCAGTGATAGACGCCGGCTCAATAGGTTTTCTTAGCCCTCAAAGTTTTGATTTTCGAGTAGGTTCCGAAATATTTTTAACGGGATTACCTGTGAAGACATTACCAAAGTCTCCTGTTAGAAGGGCAAGGTTCTCGTCTGAATAGTTACGTGTCCACACAATTTTCGGTGCAATCTAACTTCAGAGTGTCCTAGTGAATATGCTATTAGAAAAAATACAGAAAATACAAGTCCATCAAAGTAAGCTACAACTTTTTGGATTTTTTAGTGCAGACTCTACGGTCCTGTTCGACTGCAATGTTTGGTGGAGACTAAGTTACACCGAAGTAGTAGTGGCTACGCTTCTACTCCCTCCTTAGTGGGAGAATCTCCTTGTACATTCAGCGAGAAAATAGCACCAGTATATTATGGGCACTCTAATAATACCTTCATCTGCGGGAGACCAATTTGAACACTCTATCCTCATCCCTGAAGTGTACTCTAATATATCTCATCTCTGGAAGATTAGTCTATTAGACTTCTTTATTATCTACGTATGTTCTACAATATCAAAATTAATGAAAGAAATACATTCATTTCAACGTATCCTTATTAAATCCACTTTGATTGGATTTCTAATAATTTGAGTTGATAAAGTGCCCCACACGTTGTTCATTGTCTAGAGCTCTAGAGGGGGAACACTAGAGAGTAATATTATTTGAAATAAATTTACTTGTAAGTGTTCAGTCACTCGAAAAACTTCGAATTTAGTTTCGATTGGATTTTCCTTTCAGAACCAAAACCGTTTCATTGTTAGTTTTTTTAATGATGAAAAACATGGAGATGCTATTTTTATTGAAATCCCTAGCCATCTTTATTTTGATTTGGAAACGTCTTATAAACTCAAACTCAACTGGACTTTGTGTGCATGGTTCATAAAATTCTGTAATAAAAATGTAAAGGGTATCACACTGACATTGCACTTGAGGGACCCGGGTTCCAGGCCCGTATCCAGGATTTTATTTGGAGGGGGGGGGGGTAAACCCTTAAAATCCTGTCCTAGATACGGGGCTGGCGGGTTTAATTCTCGACGGGGTAGGAAAATTTATGACTTTGTGGTTGTGATTTCGGGGTGCACCCCGCCTCTTGAGGACCATTGGGTTCTCAGCTATATGAATGTGAGTAACGGCCAGGGACGGCATTACCAGAGTAAAGAGATGCGAAGATTGTAGAGATTATTAGTGCAGGAAGCCCTCAGTAATGCTGTGATACCTACAAATATTGTGAAAAGGCCGTTGGGCCTTACCACAAAGAAATTCTGCATTACATGATTTCTGTTATATCATCATCATCTTCTAAAGGCTGTGCCTTGTCGGGATAGCCATTCCTCTGCGTTAAGCGCGATGGTTTTCATTTTTCCATATGAACAAACATCCACCAAATTCTTTAGGTCTTGGAAGTAACACATTTTTGGGCGTCCTCTTCTTCTCCTTCCAGAAATTCGTTCTTTGAATATGTTGCCTATGAAACTATTATGTCTTAATAAATGTCCGATCATTTTGGATTTTCTCTTCATTATATTAACAATTAGATTTCTTTTTTCTTCAACTTCTTCCAATACTTTTTTGCTTGGTTTCTTTTCTGTCCATGATGTTCTGGTTAATTTTCGCCACATCCACATCTCCACCGCTTCTAATTTCTGCCTTTCATATTTTCCTATGGTCCATGTTTCGCATCCATATAACAAAACGCTCCAGACCAAGGTTTTTGTAAATTTCTTAAGGGTTTCCATTTTCAAGTGATCATTCATCAACAGGTTGGAATTCTTGATGAATGTTTGTTTGGCCATGACAATTCTTCTTTTAATTTCAGCTCGAGTTTTGTTATTGTTTATTATGTAGCTTCCTAGGCAGCAGAATCCGGTTACATTTTCTATAGGTTTGTCTTTTATCTTTATAATGGGACTGACATTTTGTAAGTTGGTTACAGCCATAGTTTTTGTTTTTCCGGAATTGATTTTTAGTTGGTATTTTTCCAAAATATCAGACAGTGTGTTTAGCATGAAATTCATGTCAAATTCACTGTCCACTACTAATGCAACATCATCTGCAAATCTTATACAGTGTATTCGCTGTCCGTTAATTTTTATCCCCTCAGTTTTGTCCTCCATTTCTTCCATGGAAGCTTCTATAAAGAATAAATATGGAGATAGCGGGCATTCCTGTCTTACCCCCCTTCTAATCTTCGCGCCTGTCTTCGTCCCATTTATATCTATGGTTGTTGTTTGCGATTTATAGAGATTCAGTATAACTCTTCTATCATTCCAATCAATCCCGCTTTTTTTAATGTTTCGAACAACAGTTTCCAATTTACCATGTCAAAGGCTTTTTCTAGGTCGATAAACGTTACATAAGTTGTTAAATTGACATCTAGCCTTCTCTCTAGCAGTTGTCTTAATGCTACAATAGCTTCTCTTGTTCCTATTCCTTTTCTGAATCCAAATTGATCATCTCCAATCTGTTGTTCTATTTTTCTGTTATAATGCAACAATTATTTTTGTGGACATCATAGCAAGTCACGCTGCATGTCCCTACATCATAGTGCTACCATTTGTCGTTATTAATTAATTGTACTCAGGCGACTGAGTTAGTCCCAAACACAACCAGACCAAGCAGAAAAATAAAACACCTTTTTAAAAAATCGAGCCTACCAGGATTGGAACCCAGTACCTCTCTGGTGCAAGCCGACTACTATGCACACTCTGACCCGAAGACTTTAGTTCTATATAAATGTCCTAATCTATAAAAAATATGTCTTCCAATTAGGTCAGTATAGGTGATTCAACATAACTCTCATACTTTTCAATTAATATAATTCTATTGAATTCGCACTGTTGGATGAACATACATGTTTCACACTAATTGAATTGCTTTCCTTACTTCTGTCATGCCGCAATCTTTTGTTCCGCTTGCTTCTCATAATATGCATAGAAACTGCGCGGATCTTGCATTTTGCTGATGACCTTTCATCAGTGGTTTGCATCAGAGTTTTTTAAAGGATGAATGCCCTTCCGAACACCGAACCTTCTGTATTTATACGGGCTTTGGACCGCCACCTAATAATGCTGGTTTGCCCCTTTCAGTTGCTCCATTATAGTAATTGATTGATACCAATCCTCTTATTTTTCAATCTATATTAATTCTATCGTCAATAGTGTCAGCATCGTGTTCGATAGTAGTCATATTTATGACTATGTAGCATCAAAATAATCTTTGACTGTTGCTAAAGTAATACAATTACGTTTCATAATATGAGTTATCTACAATGACTTTTATTGCAATTTTCTCATTCCTCTGGCCCTGTTGTGAAAAAAATATGATTATGTCAATGATTTCCTTTTTTCATTGTTTGTCCTAAATTACAACGTTTTCTGAACGGTCTAATTCTAACATCCAGAAAAAAATGTTTTGTGAAAATAGACCTTTGATCAAAGGAGTCACGAAATTCATGAAGGAAGGGATTGAAATGACACCACCCCCCGGTCGAATAGACATTTGTGTCTTCCCTGGAGCTTTAGACAGAATTTTAAAAAATATTAGCTGTGCATAGTTAGAACTGGGAATAGCGGTCATTCTGGGACATAAATAAATTTTCTATATCTATACATATATATATATATAATTCTCAGGGAGTGTCTATTAAATTTACTATTGATTTAACTGCAGTATGAAATGAAGAAATGAACATTTTTGTGTTGTTAACATTCCACCCTGTATGTCAGTCATACGTATATTTATATTTCCTATCTAAATGTATATAATTCTCAGGGAGTGTCTCTATTAAATTTACTATTGATTCAACTGCAGTATCAAATGAAAGAAATGAACATTTTTGTGTTCTCAACATTCTTTCCTCTTTTCGAAATGTATTCAAGTATTCAGGGTGTAAGGGTTAACACTACGTATCGCCGATAGGATGTAGATTTGGTATTTTTCTGGTTTTCTGGCGCGAATTGTTAAATTTAATATGCGAAAGATGTGCCATTTACGATGAACAAATGAACGGATGATGAGATAAAGTTATTTTGGTTTCTCACTTCCAGTTATGAAACTTTTTAAGCGAATAAAACTTGAGAAGAGTTGAACCGTCCCGTTTCCGAGCTTCACGACAAGTAACAGGACATTTTGTGAGACACCCCACAAATAAATATCTCACAAACCATTATTTTTGAAGATACTAAAAATCCTTGGGGACAATATTACAAAATTTTAAAACTTTTGCAATTAATAGGTCCAATAAAAACCCGAATTGTACTAGCTTATAATAACACAAATTAGGGAGTTTCCTAAAAATTACCAGAAGCAATGCGGCCCCGCTTTAAAAATAATAATAATAGCATTTTAAAAATAATAATAATAGCAAAATAGAAAAAAACATCCTGCCATGCTGGCAAAGTTTTTTTGTTGTTGTAAAACTAGTGTTTGAAAGTTTGGTCGTTGATTTACTATTGATTATCCACAATGCACACTATCGTTGTGCGTGAAGAACAATATTGCACTTATTCTATGTGAGGTATTCCTTAGCTTTACCCCATAGAAACTTATTGGACCCCGAGTTTATTTCCAATTGTACGCCAGGAATCTGCTGATTCATTGCATCAACGGATGCACTCACCCTGTTCATCGCGTGTAATGCCAAAGAAAACTATTTTCAACAATCTCATAGGTACGCTTTTCTTTCCTGAACGCAATAATAATAATTATTTTTACTAGGTATGTACTTACAATTAAATATTTTTTTCTTCTCTTTACTTTGCATTACACTATTACAGCATATTGTTACTTTAGGCTCGATGACCGCGTTGTCGACACTTTTAGACTTACAGACGGCAATACCGGACCACGACATTTTAGCGATACAAGCAAAGAATAATTCCATGCCTCTAAGGCGCCTGGAGAAACCTGCTAGTTTTTCATAATCTATGTACCTAGTTTACGTCTGAGCGCACGGCAGTGTACCAAGCCAAGTTCTTTACACGAAGCAATTCGCCGGGTTTTTCTCACTATCAGATATACGTTTTTACAAGGGATAGTTGACAGATATATTGAACATACATTCCTATACTAGTGCAATACATCAAAAGTTTATATTAACCTGGGCAGGAGATAGATAATTTCAGTTTGCATGCACTTTTGGATACTGATTGACTGACTGATTCATTCACTGATCATCAAAAATTTTAGGCACTTGTCGTATATCTAGAGAAGTTAGCAATTGACATCCAAGTCCGAAAGTTTGAAGGGCTTCCAACTATGATATTTTTTCTGGGCTCCCAGTCTTTGTTTTACAAACAAACAAATAAATAAATAAACAAACAAACAGACATTCACTTATATATATATATAGATATCATTGTTTGTTGACAACTCAGCAGGTATACTCACTTAGCTAATTATTATTCCGCATAGGGAACGTGGCAGGCGCTGCTGGCATGCAACAACTATTTGTTTTACGAAAATAGTTTGATAATAATGTACATTACGAGTATGATGGAATTTCATGTTTCTTTTAATAAAATTAAAGTCTGACTGCAACCCGCATATCTGCAATATGACAGACGGCTTATTTGTTTACATCATGTATAAAGCTCGTGTCAATTCGAGGCCGATGGTTGACATGTTGAACGAATGAAAATGACATTTGAAAGTCTATACGAGTATGCTTCTAAAAGAATGAATTTATTATTATCAGTTGTACGAGATACCATCATCATGTAACTCGTATTCCGACAATTTGACATGCAAGAGACCAGTCTTTTGCTACTTTTGTGTTCACAAGGCTGCCACNAGTCTGACTGCAATATGACAGACGGCTTATTTGTTTACATCATGTATAAAACTCGTGTCAATTCGAGGCCGATGGTTGCCATGTTGAACGAATGAAAATGACATTTGAAAGTCTATACGAGTATGCTTCTAAAAGAATGAATTTATTATTATCAGTTGTACGAGATACCATCATCATGTAACTCGTATTCCGACAATTTGACATGCAAGAGACCAGTCTTTTGCTACTTTTGTGTTCACAAGGCTGCCACAAATGGAAAGGCATTCGGATTTTTCCATTTTTTTCCGATCGATCTCTGTGACTGAGATAAGTCCACTGGCTCGGTTCGGAGTTTGTAGGTTGGAGTCTCACCTGGAGCGAAAATTTACCTATAGAATTTTTCGGAATGGCATATATCTTTAAAAGGGAGTGCCCTGAAGTAATGCGAAAGCGGTTCCAGGGCATAAATGTTTTTCCATGTCATGCAACTCGTATTTCAGCATGAGATGGACTAGTCTAGCTGCTGCTTTGTACTCTTGTGTTCATAAGAGTATACCACGCAGTAGAAAGGACCTAATTCCCTTCCATCTGAGAATCATTAGGACATTTTTGAAGGCTGATAATTGACATGTACACCCATAACTACGAGTATGTTTCAGTTATACTGAGAAATAAATATTTTTCTCGGATCCCACATTTAGCTTCAGGTGGTTCTGGCTAAAAATTTCTGACAAACAAACAGACATACAAATTTGACATTCATACAATTTTATTAAAATTATTAAACGCAAGTGCCTGAAGAGATGTATCCGAAACCATTAGAAGCAATTAAAAAGCAACAACTCCGAGTGATAACTAACCTTTTATTGCAGATTTTTCATCTCATCTTTAGGGCGGCGATTACAAATTAAGCTCAATCAATATCTGATGTTTTCTTTTTATTTTTCTTATCCTATGAAAAGGAAAGTATTGTAATAAGCTGAAATTTTCAATGCCAAAACACTATAGCGTTGTACAATAATAAGGTTTGATTCTACTAAACACATTTTTCTCATCTTACTACCACCCTATAAATTGCAGTTAATTTATTCTGTACCACCCATTATTCTCTCTCGACTATAGCGTTGACAATAATGAGGTTTGATTCTACTAACATTATTATCATGAACCCTATACATTACAGTTAGGTAATTTATTCTGTACCACCCATTATTCTCTCTCGACTACAGCGTTGACAATAATGAGGTTTGATTCTACTAACATTATTATCATGCACTCTATACATTGCAGTTAGGTAATTTATTCTGTACCACCCATTATTCTCTCTCGACTATAGCGTTGACAATAATGAGGTTTGATTCTACTAAACACATTATTATTATCTTACTACCACCCTATACATTGCAGTTAATTTATTCTGTACCACCCATTATTCTCTTTCGACTATAGCGTTGACAATAATGAGGTTTGATTCTACTAACATTATTATCATGCACCCTATGCATTACAGTTAGGTAATTTATTCTGTACCACCCATTATTCTCTCTCGACTATAGCGTTGACAATAATGAGGTTTGATTCTACTAACAATATTATCATGCACCCTATAATTTTTTTTTTTTTTTTTTGTAGCATAGCACGCTATATTGTAAGTATAACAGTTCGGTCAAGTCTACAAAACGGTATAAAAAATAAAGAAAAGTTTTTTTTTCATTTTCTTCAAAAATATTACATAATTAAATAACTATATATTTTGTATATCTTAAAATTGTGCGCACGCATCTTAGAATTTTTTGTAAAAAGAAAAGTAACAAAATTAATTGTTCATAAAATATGTCGAAATATGTTTACCTAGTATAATAGTTCTCGTGTAAACACAAGACCTCACTCATTTTAATGGGCAATACTTTTTATTGTATATACACGTGATAATTTAAGAATGCAATTTCTGACAGGGGATAACTCGCCTGACAGGGATTTCTAATTGGATTAGTGCGGTGTTTAAGATATTTCACGTGAATGAATGATAGTGCCTCTGAATAGTGAATTTTTCCATTGAGAATTGCTTTGGCTGTTTGTTAACATATCCGCTAATGAAAGATAGTACAATAAATCCCTGAGAGGATCCCAATCTCCCTCTTATATATGTATCTAATAGTTCATTACTTCTTTTGCAACCTATAATCATCTTTTCTACACGTGTTCATATACCATCTTAATAGAGGTTCATTTCTACAGCCCCCTTTTTTTACATTTTCAGAGGCGCACTCAGGGGGGTCAACTTAAAAAAATTAAATGAAACTACCTATTTTTTATGAGACAATTAAATTACCTTTGATGTTTATGAAATATCTCTCAGTCTGTTAAAGTTTTGAATTTTCAAAAAATTTTATCTCTGGAATCTCTTGAAATGGTTCCGAAAATTTTAATACAACCCCTTTGACTCCGACCCTTTCAACCAAATAACCTTTGCAAAAGCAGAATTGTGGAAAATTGTAATTTAAACAAATAAATGAAAGTATGATTCTCAAAAAAATAAACTTGCACCCTAAAAAAAATCTTAACTTGTAAATAATTAGGCTAAGTATTCAAACTGAGCAGCACCCTGTTCCCACAAATGTGCAGGCTATCGATGAATTCCTGACGCACTTTATGCAGCATGTCGGGTGCAATGTCATGACAAGCATTACTTATTAGCGTTTTAGATCCCCAATGTCAGCGGAAGAATTTTGAAAATTTAACACACCGCCATTTTGTTTTGGTAAGAGATAGAGATTTCTAGTTAACTGTGAAGTACTTCATAAATAATGGTGAATTTAATGGCTTAATAAGAAATAAGTGATTTAAAGTTGACTCCCCTGAAGCCGCCTCTGAAATGTAAAATAAATTAAAAACAAATTAGGATTACACCCCAAATTTTAGCTTTCTACGTCTAATCTATCAAAAGTTAGAGCGCTGTTGGTGGACTTTTCAGACTGTATGTCCTCCAATTAAAAAGATGAGAATCATTATTAGGTTGTCTTGGGACGCGTCAATCACTAAGCTTTACTTAACAATTACCACACAATGCTAGTTATTATCATAGCTGCACAATGCACAATAATCCTCAGGAGGCTTCCTTACTTACCATATACATCGCAGAAATTGATGATGATACTCCTGGCACCTCCGTGTCCTCCAATAGTAATAAATATCTCAAATTCATGAGTATGATATTCCTTGGGTTGATTCGGTTTTAACTCACGCCCTTCCCATTGGCGGAAAAACCGTCTTACCATTACAACATTTTATTTGTGGAAATTATGATGATGATATTCCCTACCGAATACCGAAGAGACCGTCTTACCATTACAACATTTTATTTGTGGAAATTATGATGATGATATTCCCTACCGAATACCGAAGAGACCGTCTTAACATTACGACATTTTATTGGTGGAAATTATGAGGATGATATTCCTTGGGTAGATTCGGATTGAACTCACGCGCTACCGATTACCGAAGAGACCGTCTTAACATTACGACATTTTATTGGTGGAAATTATGAGGATGATATTCCTTGGGTTGATTCGGTTTGAACTCACGCGCTACCGATTACCGAAGAGACCGTCTTAACATTACGACATTTTATTGGTGGAAATTATGAGGATGATATTCCTTGGGTTGATTCGGTTTGAACTCACGCCCTTCCCATTGGCGGAAAACCCGTCTTACCATTACAACATTTTATTGGTGGAAATTATGAGGACGATATTCCTTGGGTTGATTCGGTTTGAACTCACGCCCTACCAATTACCGAAGAGACCGTTTTAACAGTACGACATTTTATTGGTGGAAATTATGAGGACGATATTCCTTGGGTTGATTCGGTTTGAACTCACGCCCTTCCCATTGGCGGAAAAACCGTCTTTCCATTACAACATTTTATTTGTGGAAATTGTGAGGATGATATTCCTTGGGTTGATTCGGTTTGAACTCACGCCCTACCGATTACCGAATAGACCGTCTTAACATTACGACATTTTATTGGTGGAAATTATGAGGATGATATTCCTTGGGTTGATTCGGTTTGAACTCACGCCCTACCGATTACCGAAGAGACAGTCTTAACATTACGACATTTTATTTGTGGAAATTATGAGGATGATATTCCTTGGGTTGATTCGGTTTGAACTCACGCCCTACCGATAAGAGACCGTCTTACCATTACACCTCCAACCTATACATTTGGAAAAGCAACACAGCATTTTATTGGTGGAAATTTTTGAAATTATACTTATACATTATGAAACTTAAATACTCAATTGAACTCAAAACAAAAGTCATACATTTTTTCTTCATCATTCATCCTCATAACCACAACGTACATATATACTTATATACTTGAAGAGATATACGAGTATATGATAGCGCCGAGCTGGCGGATGTGAAGATTACAAAAGGAAAGAAAAATAAACCCCCTCCGCATATCCTCCATCCCATGCCTCCCCCCCCCCACACACCCAATCTGTCTTCTGTTCTTGAGCTATGTCTCGTATAGTATGAATGAAACTTATTAAATAGTAAAAAGGGTTCATTTCTTTACACACAAATCTCTGTTCTTGCAACAAAAAGTACACATAAGAGCATCACAATCGATTCTCTTTGAATTTGCAGTTTAAGAGTATCCGCGATGAAGGATTCCGTACTAGGAGAATAGAGAAATACAATTTTCTATTCAGCATTCAGAATCCACGTAGTCACCCACCAAGTAAAATCTCACCGGACGTTGCTTAACTTCGGTGATTCTATGGGAACTAGTGTATACTCAACGTACCATTGAAAATTACTATTCAGGATTCTTATACAATAAATACCTTAGTAATTTACCCGTTGAAGAATCAACAGAAATAGCTGATAAGGTGTCTTGATCAGGGTGAGGATTCGCCCAACTAGGGATACTCACAGCAATGAAAGAAACCCTCCATCTGTTGTTGTTCTGACTCTTCCAGTACTGGATGAAGAAATATTCACTCAGACGTTTACGTTCATTCTCATCCAAATTATCTTTAGCAGTCGATGAGCAAGGCGTGGTTTCCTTACTCGCATACCACAGAGACTTAATCCTATTTAAAAAAAACGTAATCGGCGCGAATGACATAGCCCTGTCCTTTGTTAAAGTGTATAATCAATAAAATAAAATAAAAAGATTCAGAGTTAAAAAAATGCATAGTAAATAATATATTAAACCATTTGTGCTAAGTTTTTTTTTCGTGATTAATAACCAAACAAAATAGGAGCTGCTTGGGTCAAACAATCTCAAGGTAAGTAGTCATACACGGTATGGAAATACCTATTCTTTAATAACCCTCATTATCCCCTCTGCTCCCTTCTTGTACCCCCAACCTAACCTATTCCATGTCTTGTGACATTATTTAATGAAAGTCTTGGAATTCTCGGAATTATTAGTTTTATATTTTATTACGTGTGTTGCTCAAGTAATTATATTGTAGTGGCCGTCATATTTCTAGGGGAGGGGGTTGTACCAAGAGAAGGTTGGCAATTATTAGTATACATGAAAAGATGTTCGGTTACAATGAAAAACTTTAGCTGAAGAACTTATTAATTGTTAGTCTTCACTTTCATGTGTTATTATCAGACTACCCCTCGTGTGGGCCTACGTTGATAACGTCAAGGGAAAGTAGATAGACACTAGACCTGTTTTTTTATTTAACTTAGTCCAAAAATTGGAAAAATTAACTGCTGAGAAAAAAGGGGCGAAATTAACTTCAAATATTTAAACACTTTCAAGGTCAAATCCAATTCTAGGGGAACAGAAATGTTGTTTTCCCTTCTCCAAAATTTAACTTATTTTATATCAGTTTTTTTTAAAAAAAAAAATGAATTAAAATGTGGTGGGGGTGGGTCTTGTTTTTCTTTGTCTTGAGAACAAGCAAAGAGTAGTAAGTTTAATAAAAATCACGATTACTGTAACCCTTTTGCCAAAGCCGATCCTCTGCGACATAAATATCATCATCATCATTATCAAACGTAACTATTCCAGTATTGGATGAAGCTATCCTCCATTTCTTTCCACACATGTCTAATCCATTGCAAATGGCTGTCATCGCATTGCTGCTGCCTTCTGTGTTGACATACATTCCATATAGCAGTTAGCGTTTTCTTTTTTGTGAATACTGCCAAAAATTGGGAAAAAAGGAGCAGAAGATATTGTTTCAATAAAAACATAGGCACCAAAGCTCTAGTAGCTTCTACCACTCGTCTTTTTAGACGAGCTTTGTGACAACCACTAAAAAGCGGCAAAATCAGCTTACAATTGATTCGATTTCAATCAAAAGTTTCGTGATTTGCATAAAATAGCCCGACAGATATATATATATATATATATCTGTCGAGATTTGTGCTCTGGGTAAAATTTCAGCCCATAAGAATACTTTACTTTTTCATTTTAAAATCAAAAGATAAATCTAAGCTTAGCCATATAGATAGAAGACAGCTTTAATAAACAAGAAAATGAAAAATGGAAGATTTTTTTTTTCTTTCTTCTTTTCTGGCATGAAAAAAAGTTATGAATTGATTAGAAATAACAATAAAAACGAACAAAAGAAAAGACAGACAACAAATGGGGAGAACAAAAACAATATTGAAAAGAACAATGCAGAAGTTAGTAAAGTTGAAACAGTCAGTTTGGATAGGTTTCCAAGCAAGCCAAAAAAGAAATAAATGTGGAAAAAATAAGTTTAAACAATGATTGTTTTAAACATTCCATAATATCGTGGATACAAACATTGTCCTGAAGTTGTGACGTCTTAGAAGCATGACGCCAACTGGAGCGCTTATCTATATACACTATACGTAAAGCTGAAACTGAGTATCCCGGGGTTCAAGGGTAGTACGTGATGATTAGTAAAGGCTTGCGTTATTCTATGGAAGTAAAAGGGTTTGCATTTTTTCGGTCTCTTTTTTCTCCATTGTTATGTACGATGTTATTCTTTATCTTGTATTCATGAGTTAAATGTACTTATGGCGAGCTCCGGCATGAATCTAAAGGGTCCTATTTCCGTTTCTGACAATAATGTTGGGGAAGAGGAGCAGAGTAAGCTTGTCTGGGATACAAATATGAGAGATTTTTATATATATAAAGTTATGATAGAACGATGTGAACACTATCACAACTTGACACGAAGTGCTCTTGACTCGAAGAGATTTTGTTTTAGTGTTTCACCAATTTATTATTTCAATTTGTCAAGGATAAGAAGAAGCTTGCCATGCTAATTTCCAAGCCCAGGGGAATATTTAGAAGAAGTCTTTTATAATTAGAAACAGTAAAGAGTCGATTGACATTCAAAAGATTTTAACTCTCTGAGTAATTGCTCGCCAAGTCAATTTCAAATATTCGGAAACAAATGGAATGCAGTCATGCCTTGCCTTTCCGAATTGAAAATGAAACCATGTATGCTAGTATTAATAAGTTCAGTTTTATGACCATGTTTCGAATATATAACTACTAGCTGTTTTACCCGTGCTTCGCTACGGGCTACAATAGCTGATAGAAGAATGAGGATAAATATGAATGTACAAATCTGAAGAACAGATTAAAAAATAATAAATTAACTGCCCAAAAAATAAAGCGAAAATAAAACTATTGGGAAGGAGCTTCCTATTGTCATGGGGTCGCGGCTCTTTTAGCATACCTAATGTTCAATTCCAGGAAGGTCTCGTGGACCCCAGTTGGGGGTATGTTGATTTAGGTCGTTCAGGGGATATCATTTGATCAGCAAAACTACACTTATTTACCGGCACGGATAAACACAAATAAAAAGGTGATAATATTTATGGACGCGACTTTTTCCTCATTTGAGATATTAAAAAATGCTTTCTTATTGCACATCTGGAAAATAAAAATAATCTATATACCAAATTTCAGCCATCGGAAATCTACCGGTAGAGAGAAACAGTTTGCCGTTACGGAGAAACAGTGATGAAAACGTGATAATATTTGATGGACGCGCATTTTTCCCCCACGGCTGGGGCCCCATTTGCAATATTAAAAAATCCTTTCTTACTGTACATCTAGAACTTAAAATGAACCTACATACCAAATTTCAGCCACCGGACATTTACCAGTACGGAGAAATAGTGATGAAATGGTCATAATGTTTTATGGGCGCGCCTATTTCCCTGGCACCCTAATATTAAAAAAACGGTACGAAGAAAGAGCGATGAAAAGGTGATAATATTTGGTGGGCGTGCCCTTTAATCCCGTGGCTGGCGCCCCAGTTGCAATATTAAAAAATCCTTTCTTATTGCACATCTAGAACATAAAGCGAACCTACATACCAAATTTCAGACATACCAAATTTCAGCCACCGGAAATTTACCGGTACGGAGAAACAGTGATGAAAAGGTGATAATATTTTGGTGGGCGCTGGGTGAGCCCTTTACCCCCGTGGCTGGCGCCCCAGTTGCAATATTATTGCACATCTAGAACATAAAGCGAACCTACATACCAAATTTCAGACACCAGAAATTTACCGGTACGGAGAAGCAGTGATGAAAAGTTGATATTCATATGTAAATGCGCCCCTTTTTCCCCCGCGGCGGGCGCCCCAATTCGAATATTTAAAAATCCTTTCCTAAGTGCGACCTACATGCCAATTTTCAGCTTCCTAGGATGTACCAGTGCGGAGAAATCGCGATGAGTGTTAAGTCAGTGTCTTTCTCTTTTATATATATAGATTAGCAGGATACGCCTGGCCCTTTAGAGGCGCCAAGGAATAATCCCGTGCTGCCGTAATGCCTACAATCATTTGAAATAGTTTGGTACTCTCTAAAAATGATAATTAATCAATTAATAGATATGTAAACTATCCTTTAGTTGCTTCCCCGTTATAAATGACAACAATCATTTGAAAAAGGTTTGGTACCGATTGATAGTATTTTTGAACCTTTAGGCTATGTTTAGATGAACGCGCGGTACCTCTCGGTACGACGAGCCGCGCGTCACAAGATTTATCTAAATAGTGTATATTGTCTACATTGCCGCGCATGTGAACATAGCCTTAGAGTTGTTAAGAAATAATAACTCTCCTTAAAATTTGATATTTTACGTTTCAATCCAAAGATCGAATAAAAAAAAAAAAATCCGTTTATCCGCCGCACGCCGTGATGAGCAAATGGGCACTTTTGCCACTTTTTAGCGTTGGTTGATTTGGATGAATAATTCCGGTTTGTGGTCTAACTGTGTGCCAAAATTGTCCTTATCCTTGACAACTTGAAATTGGTTTGAGGTAACTGAAAGTACCATTGCCGGTTTTTTCCGTTTTTTGGCGGTTTTTATTAATCCTGTCCAAAAAGAGAATAGTAAGAGACTTGAAATTTCGTGTGCAGTCATATTTAGGGTCTCAGTAAGCTTCGAAACTTTTGGGTGCAATCAGATTTAATATTTTTACCGTTTTTTAGCGGTTTTCATTAATCCTGTCTAAAAAGAGAATGGTAAGAGTCAGAGACTTGAAATTTGGTATGTATGTAAAATTTAGTGTTTATTTACGCCCCAGAACTTTTTTAGCAAGTAAAATAACTAGGTGTGTCCGTGGACAAAAACGGGCGGAGATTTGCAGTTTGTAGGGAGTATAAGGCTACGCTTCGCTCCGCCTAATAAAGCGATGTGTCACATTGGCAGAGTTTTTCTTTATATAATGCTAAGATAAAGCAGCGGATTGGCGATGTTTTTGAGGTTCTTATGTTGACTTTCACTATTCAATCAAATAAACTTAACTAAAACGCAAAAATCGGACGTGCTTCGCTGAAATTAACGATAATAATCCATGCGTGGTATAGTTATATGTAGACCTAACCCACGTTTACTATAAGGTTATTTGTCGTCATTGATTATTTAGTAATTTGCCAAGCTAGGGTGACGTAACTGCAAAGCTTTCTTTCCGGTGATAAATTTACAGCCAATGAGTAGCTCAATTACTAAATTTAATTATGTTTCGATTTCTAAATTTAAATTTCAAGTAATTTTATTTATGGAATTTTAATTTTAATTAGCATTTAAAATTTTTAAATTGCTAGTAAAATGGCTGATCAAAGTATTGTAAACTTGTCTCTCATTTTGAGTTATTTACAATTTAGTCAGGAGCATCATCGTAATGTTAGTGTGGAACAGTTGTGCGCCCAATTGAACCCGCACCAGAATAAAATCAAACATCAGAGTATAATACGTATTTTTGAAATTCTAACCCAACATGGCGTTCTAAATGTTCTTCCAAATTTCGAATTTGAAATCAGAAGTGACCGTTTGGATACATTCTTACGTCCTCCCAGTGACACCATTGGACTCTGTCAAGGAGAGTGTCTCTTGTGTAGACGTTGTTGTGTTCTTCCGAAAATAGGTGAATTGGTGGTCCAAAGTAAAGTGAACAGATGTAGCTTTCAGTATGATGAACAACACTGTCCTGGAAATTGTATACTTTGTGGGGCAAATTGCTTACAAACTAAAATATCAGATGGATAAAGAAATAATAAATCTAATGTAACACATCTCTGTTTCTTACTTTGCCGTAAATTTACGTCCCTAAAATCAACTTTCAAGTTAGGTACGTAGATTCCAAAAATCAAATTAAAAAAATTTCTGACGACCCTCTTATACTGTAATTTTCCCCACTTAGTGTTGACCTATTATGATGGAATTTGGTATTCAAGCCCATTCGGGGTTAATTGTGCCTTGAATGAGACCTTTAAAATAAGTGCTGTCTGTTAACGGCGGACGAACGAATTCTTCAATTCAATTTTTAGTTTCTACAGTCTACACACCTTGAAACGTGAAATATGAATTTTGAGGGCAGTTTTTTTGTGACGATTCTAATGTTTCATTAAGTAGAAAAGGTAGTTTAAAAATCATTCCAATATCACCAAGCTATACTTAACAATTACAGCATAATGCTACCACTTGTCGCTATTACTATTGCTACTGAATAGTTCTCAGTAGTCTAACTTACCCCAAAACGTTACGAGATTGACCAGGACATTCGAAAAAACATTATCAAAATTTCGACCCGACCAGCATTCGATCTCAGTACCTCCCTTGCCGAGTGTGATGCACACTCTGTCAAGGTGACGGAATAGATAAATTAGATGGAATAGATCATAGATGTGACAAAAGGTAATACTTTGCTTTGACCACGTATAACACGTTAAAAATCCAAATTAGAACTTTTTAGTTCCGTTGCAAAGGTTATAGTATAACAATGTCAAACTATGCAGCGTTGTGCCTAACTTTAAAATTTATTATTTCAAAGGAAGTTGATTTTTTCTTCTAAAAGCAATAAAAGAATTACTAAGGATTGGAGGTTGAAGGTATATTTAGGGGGAACAAGGGGTTTATCAGAAACTAGGTCGTTGTGACATTCCGCCCACCCTTGTCCATTCCATGTATCAACATTCCTTTGTGAACAAAAATTTAAAATTATTATTTTATTGATATGCAATATACAAAGCTTTTCATTTCGTCTGATTGCTTTTGTTAGATTCGATTTGTCGATTACATGTACGCTCTAATGATATTATAGGTGGATAATATTTCGTTTGTAGAAAGGTTTACGGATGAATCTTTGCCATTTTTTATTTATACTGCGAAAATGCGACTGAAGAGTCCCCTTACCCCCACAGACTAAATAGAGGTACGAATAATGAAGATACAAACTAATACATAAATAAATTTAACAAAACACAGTCAATCAAAAACCCTCTTTGTATTAAAAAAACAATTATTCTCGCAAACAAAAACCATAATGTGTGCACGAGCCACCAGATATTTCTTCCAGGATTAAGAATGGAAGTATAAGGACAAAAGGATAGTAAAGAAAAATATAAGAAAACCTATGAGTTGTCATTTGTGATTCATGATTCCGATCATTTTCAAGGCCTGTAAAAGGAAGCACGTATGTGCGATGTCCTGTCTCTCCATTATGCTAATTACCTGTGTTTCTATTGAGAGTGTGGAATTAGAAGTAATAAGAGGTACATGAAGAAGTAAATTTTGAAATGGAGGAATTGCTCTTATGAACTGAGTGAAATGTAATTCACAGAAATTTAAATACTAACATGCAAATATTCTCCATGTTGTTGACCTTTTGAATTACATTATAACCCATTTGACAAATTGGGTTTGGAGTAGAGTACGCAATTAGTCTTTTTACAAAATGTCGATGGAAATTATATTGTCACAGTCACACGCCAAACTATTATCATCATTTTGAGAGTCAAGGACTTTGAACTCTAATGGTTCGATATTATATTTTGAAATACCTAATACTGTAAAATTTTGTGCAAACAGTGAAGATAGAAATTTAAAACAAATTTTTGGAATTGTGCCAATTATGCCAAGGCTTTGTCACCTTATTTTTTCACATGTTTTGAAAAAATACCTCGCTTTTTAAAGAAAAAGAACCCTGCAAGTACAAAGTGTTTAACTTTTCCGATAAAGATAACCCATAAACTATGTTTAGTGTATACACAGAGTGGCTGGTTTTATTTTACACTAGCTCACCATCGATTCAGGAGGTCAAAATGAGACTTTTCTTCTTTCCAAACATATGACTGTAATTGACTCCCCACGGATAAATGGAATCGAAAACAGAAATTCAAGTGTGCTACAGCCGCGTGAAATATTGAGTAAGATTTAATTTCAGCAAATGCAACTTTTAAATATTCACAGCTCTTGTTTTCAATTTTATTTCATTGAACAAAAATTGGTCCTTATTGCGACAGTTTTTACGATTTTTCGGTCATAATCTGTTTATTTTGTAGTGTCGAAAGGTACCTAAGGCATTCTTACATTCGGTTATATGATTAAGGTTTTGTAACCTGAACGGACAGCCCAATACCACATTGACAGGTTTGTGGTGAGGTATTTGGAAAGAGACTGGTATGACCGATATTCATAGGTGCGATCACAATTTCTTCTGCTCTTGAAGAATGGAATGTCAGGTTTGCTGCTTCTCAGTTTATTGTTAGACGGAAAATCTCGTTCCGGATTATGGTTTTAACTATAGATTTAAAATCGTCAGGCTGAGACCGCAGTGGAATGTGGGATAGACTCCATATAAAGTAAATATGGACCACAAGGAATGAAAGATTTAAGGAGTAAATCTTGAAAAAGTATGGAATCAGAGATAATAGCAACGTGTCTAGGGAGATCTTCATTATACATTTGGAGGAGAGGGAGATAAATACCCAAAAGTCGGTAGTAAAAATTGTAAGCTAGGAGAACAAGAAAAGATGATGCCATTGATACTGAAGGCACATCTAACGATATCAGTGGATTTAGAGCTCTCCGTGAAGCACAAGTTGTAGTTCTGGTTTTTAGAAGACGATTCTACTCTTTCACTTAAAAGTTAATCAAAATATTGTGATTTGCTTTACTTTTAGAAACGCTAGAAGGATATTTTGGAGTAGCATTTTTCGTTTTGTAATGAAAAATGTGAAGCTATGAAGGGAGAAAGCAAAGCTAAAATTATTTAATTAAAAATGGATGGTATATTCATGAAAAATCTCAAAGATGAAGCTTTAAAATGGGAAGTGAGAGGAAAACCTCTTTGAAAACTTTAGGTTGATACCAAATAGATAACGAAATCCTTAATACCTACCTACCTTTTTTCAATGGGGAATTTACCTTTTGTATATGTACAAAATTATTCGACAAAAAAATTGAAAACCTTAATTTTAGATTTGCCCTTTTTTACAATTGTAAATACGTATGGACTAATGGAGTTTTTTTAAATCCGGACATAAAATTTGCAAGAGGAAAACTAATAATGATAATTTTACTACTTTAAATATTATGTACCATTTACCTAGTTCATGAGAGAGTGAAATCTCCTACATTAGAGATGTTACTTCAAAATGGGAAGTGAAAGCCGCTTTTCAGCATAAGTATTTTTACGTTCGCATGATACCGGTTATTCAAGTGTCTGAAAAGGACACTAATAATAAAAGGAGAAGCCGAGAGTGAATTGCATCATACATATCTCAAAACACACAGCTTGTATCAATACATGATTGAGGGTGGAAACAATCCAACAAAAACTTATTAACGTTTTTTTTTCTTATTAATTAGTGACAATAATGACTAATTCTAAATAATGTACATGTAACGACTGAAATGCAAGAGATAGGCCTTTTTTTGACAATTTTTTTTTTTTAATTTGGCTTAACGTCTCTTTCAAGACGGGGTTCTACCCTCCATTCGCTGAAAACTTGCAAACCAGCTACCCACATTGACCTCACCCAGCCTGGGTTGGGCCGGAAAAATGAGCCAACAATACGTGGTGTTCCCAAGCGGTCACCCATTCAAGTACGGACCACGCCCGGCGTTGCTTAACTTCAGTGATCTGACGGGAACTGGCGTATTCAACGTGGTAGGATTGTTGGCTATTTCGAGTTTTTGATATAGAATTAAAAGGCCGATTTAAAATCAATAGTAAATAAAATGGGTCTGCCGAATTTTTCAAAAATCGTCTGAATTTTGTGATAAGCCGATTTTTTCAAACAATTTTATGTTTTGCTTCCTATGACTTTAAAATGAATCGTATTAATGAGTTCCGTACTATCGGACATAAATATAATATACTTTTAGCCGATATCTGAAATGTCAAAAAAAATGGTACAGCCAATTTTTTCAGCTTTGAATATAGCTGATTATGGGTGGAGTGAGCTAATGTAATGTTATCCGATTTACGTAAAAATTGTTTCTATTTAATGGGATTATGTAAAAACATGTGCATTCAAAGCTATTGCTGCAAGACTTTACACTGGAAGCCAGAAATCATAGACTACATCAAAACCATTTACCATTACAATTCTACTAAAATTGAAAGGTATCAATTTAGGGCATTCATGAGTATCAAGCAAAAGGAATTACAAACAGTGATGATGTTTTAAAATGTAAATATCATCACTGTTGCTAATCCACATGAACTTAACCCAAAGTTAGAAGATCTGCAAAACCTAATGCCTTCGTACACCCTAAATTACATAATGATTATTCATACGAATTTGTATGCGAACAAATCAAGTGCTTACCAGGCACATAAAAACTATTGAAACGATGGGTTTTATCAAAAGAACCCAAAAAATTTACCCAAATTCACGAAAAAAAAAATCTCTCCAAATATTGTGAATTCAAACTGTTGAGGAATTAGGATTCTCATGACAAATATTACATAGAGAAATCCTATTCTACAAAAAAAAAAGTTTCTTTTAAAAAAATGAATGCATATCCTCTGAGATATAAGGGTCCGAGAGTCATGTTTGAGTACATAAACTTATAATTTCATAGAGCGTGACGTATAATTTTAACTGTATGATCAAATAATATTCGAGCCACAAAATACTTTTTAAGACTATAGACTATTTGAGTTCACATGAAATATTCAAGTATTACAAACTTAAATGCATCGTTCGAATGTGTTACGCCAAAAACTAAAAGTAGCGGCAAAATTAGGCGGCTTTCGGCCGCTAAAAAATTTAGCTCACCTCATAAACCGTCGCAAACTTAGATTACTATTATTTCACAACGTGGAATAAAATCATCTCCCGCTTTTTAAGGAATTTATTCTAGGCGAAAATGTAATTGGACTGGGCTCTCATAAAAATGACACAATTTTTGAAACCTGTTTCTCAAACAATTTGATTTTATGAGTTTAAACAATACACGTTTCCTAACTTGGCAAGAATCTTGTATTTAGAAACATTAATTATACTTAGAGTGTAGGGGAAGCTATGCTTCCTTTGTGCCAATGGATTAAGAAAAGGACAAGCTATGGATTAAAGGTGATATTATAAATGATGAGAAAACCTAACCTAACCTTCTAAATGATAAAAAACATAACCAACATGGATTCATTCGAATAATACCTTACAGATACAGAACGGATAACAAACACAAACTATAATGAAAGGTCAAAGGTGATGGGTGAATTTGATAAGGAAAAGAAATGATAGTCCGAATGTTGAAGATGTCAAGTTATTGGAGAAGATAGGGAATGAGTGTTTTCTTCCGATCATTAGGATTATACTACTTCCGTTCCTAAACTGTTTAGCAGAGGAGAAGTGCGTCCATAAATATCTGAGGAAATAGAAAATAGATGATGGTTAGAGGAAGTACGAGTATTTCATAAATCAAATTTGACGCACTCGGATTTCCACTGGTCAAGGTTCTTGAATCAGGAAACTTGACTAAATATTGATATGCTCGTTTCTTGATTCAAGAACTTCTTAAATACATAGAAATCCGGCTGTATCACTATCTACATTACTGTTTTTGTTTAAGGAAATGATTAAGAACATTTTTTCTTTCTTTCTTTCTTTTTTTCAGGAACCTACTAATGATTTATTTCTTTTACAGATTTTGCCCCCTGGTCCCTTACGAATATCCCTCATTGTAATGTGTCAGAGGTTAAAGAAACTTCTGAAACACAATAAATAATAATAATAATGATAATTATCTAATATAGATAATCATTTCTATCTAAATTTGAAAAAGTCGATCCGACGAAAATTAAAATATTTAAAATCTTTCCTTAAACAAAAAAACCTAAAGTCACCAAAGACAATCCTTTATTATAATAATTATTATTATCTACATTACTCGAAATCTGAACAAGCTGTATTAGGAGCAACTAACAATCGGTAGACTAAAATAGGGAGATCAACACACCAAAAAGGCAGACCACCACACAAATGTGACAAGGACAATGATCTTTCCGATGATAATGCTGAATCCATGTTAGTCCAACACCACCATCGTTGAGGTTACTAGTTCTAAGAACTGTGAAACTCGTACACTTAAAATTATCTGATTCTATGAATATAATGTATGTCCATACCTACCAAATTTCAATTAAATCAGCTAAGGCGTTCGAGAATTATCCTGATGCAAAGAAAAAGGAAAATCCTGGTGTCACTTCCTTCGTTCACATAAATCCATAGTGAACCGGAATGAATATTTTGATTTTAGCAGAAACTTACGAGTACTTATGTATGGAACAAGATTTCCTGTTTCCCCTTTCTGTGGTCTTCGTGTTTACTTCTGCTTCTGTTGTTGTATATAATATTTATTTTCTTTACTGCGATTGCTTCTGTGCATGTTTATCTTCTTTAAAACCTTCCAAAGTTTACTGAGTTAAATATCATAAAAAAACACGAGGGTTACCAGAGAAAATTACCAGGAATAATAGAATTGATGACCTCCGTGGACGAGCTCACGGATAACATATTATAGATATCAATTAAAAGACATTTCGATAAGTCAAGAATTGCATTTCTTATATTCAAGAGAAGGGTTTGTTTTAATATACCTACGTGAGTTGTATTAGACCTTATTCTTTCTACTTCTGGTGGAATGGTGAAGAAGCTATTCTTATTTACCTACACCAAACTTTTAACAACAATTTCACGCCTGCAGAAGTAATTACTGAGCATAATTTTCCTCCAAGTTTGCACCAAATCGGATTCGCGATTTATAATCTTTCATATCCTGCGACTTATGGTGGCGTCTTGTCTTCGAAAAGATTCCACATACTATTTGTATCATGTGACCCACATTTATTCTGACACGCTTCAGCAGAAAGAAAAATAAAAAAAAGATACTCCAGGCACCCACTACATGCTTGCCCCAACAGCCTATTTTACCTATACAATTCCTGAAAATGGAAGAATTGAGATCTGGAAAAAGACAATACCTTATAAACCCTGAGGAAAAGATTGCGGTTGGATTGCAGAACGTTGAATTGATTTAGGAAAAAAATATCCAAATCCCAGCATTTCAATGCTGGGGATACAGCGATGATCAAAAATACAATTGTGAAAGGCGTGACACACCTCCTCGCTTGTTCGATTTCTAGAGCGACCTGCATAGAAGAAAACTCTTGCAAACAAAGACTTAGATTAAGAAATTTAACATCACCTAGCAAGCACTAATTTGCGATATGCATTTCTATTGTTTACATCAAATGTTAAATTTTGAATCTCAAGGGAATTCAGTTAGAAAATTACATATTCAGTAATTTAATAAAGTAGAAAACCAAAAATCAATGTTCAAGAATGATAGGAGTTGATTTGTACTAACCGAACATGCTATGCCCCGCTAATCATGTTAGACACATGTCAGTAAATTAACTTATCCGGAGAACTCACTCTTTGAAATGGCCACCAATTAGCCCCGGGTGGCCCAATATGGCTCAACAATTAACCATCTTGAATATAATGAATGTCCATACTAAATCATAATCGGATAAAGCGTTCGAGAGTTATCGCGTAGTACAAAAAGATAGAGCGACCAATAAATGGAAGATTTTTATTCGTGTTAAAAATATACTTTGTTTCGTTCGATCATTAGAATTCCGCACTCTAAGAGTCAATCCGAAATCTGCTAGTAAAGTCTTCGACTTTTATCTGCCACAGGACATTGTATCAGAAGAGAAAAGGGTAGCCAGTTGAGATGTTGACACAGATTGGGTATTATTGCACACTTACAGTTCTGTGAACTGTGCACTTCTCTCTGGTAAAATGAACATCATGAAACCCTGGTGGCAAATTAATTTCTATGAACTTAATAATTTTCAATACCAAGTTTTATCAAAATCGGTTGAGCTTCTTGTGTAACGAACAGAGAAACACATGGCTTAAAAAAAGTGGAGTTAAAACTTATCTCACTTCATTCAGTGAAATTTAGAAAATACTTGAATTTTAGAGTGGGACTTTAAAAAATAGAAATTCCAAAAATGAAAGAATAAAATAAGAACTTATACAAGTCTTTCAGTTTATAAAACACTTTTCTATCTTTTTGGTCACGACAGGAAACAATTCCAGTTTTGAAATCAGTTACAAAATGGCGGAAGTATCAAGTGTATCAGTTTATAGATCAATGAATCAAATTTGAAATATCATATTCATGTTAATTCTTCAGCTCCCATGGCTCAGTGATCACTGCACTAGTCTTGCACACGGGAGACCCAGGTTCGAATACTGGCGGGGGTAAACATTTGTCACTGTACTTTGGATGTTTTCGGGGCTCACTCAGCCTCCTGAGGACAATGAGTAGCTATGGGGATAAATGCCCATAGCGATCTGGTGCCATCATTGTAGGTAAAGTTGAAAAATTCAGTTGGATAATGATAGATATTGGAAAATACTATACAATGCTGCAGTGAGCACCAAAGTTGTGACATAATAACACAAAGAAACAGCATTTATTTTTTAATATTTTTATTCATGTTAATTTGGGTAAATTTCCATGACTGACGTAGTTGTAAATTGACAATATCCATAAAAATAAAATTGTATTAATGACAAACAGTCGTAACTGCTAAGAAGTTAAGAAGTAGAAAGCTCTGGGTGGTACTTGATGCGTGATATTGTCAACTGTCACGTCTCGTCTCCTAAATATGTACGTGGCGTCACGCAATCGGAGTAATTGATAATATAATACTTTCAACTTTGTGGATATTTTAATGGCAAATAATTTTCTAATTTCTCAAAAATTAAGAAAATGGGTTTACTTGACTAAAATTACTGAGGATAGATGCTTTCATCAGTTTCAAAATTTGAAACTTTACTTTTATTTTTGGAACAGGCGGAGTATGCATGTGCATCACACATGCACACTCCGCCATTTAAAAACTTACCTTTTTATTTTAGAAGTTATTTATTATTTTATTCCCAATTTTTTTTTTTTTTCGAAATCATTTACACATCCAAAGAGGTTTAATAAAAAGTCGATAGCTCCGGACTCAAACCTCGTACTTAAAAATTCATTATTTTGCTTTATTTCTACTTGCAAATTTATATTGTACATTTTAAAAAAGAAAAATGCCGAAGCCGTAATTACGTCCAATCCCATTATGACTTACTAAATTCCACTGTGAAAATAGGTCATACTTGAGAGTAACATTCGCACGGTCGGAGTCCACCTGCATCAAGAAACTAATGTCTATTATTATTATTATTATGTTACTGACGTAAATATTTTGTCGGATTGATAAGGTTTTTGAGACCCATGGCAATTATTATCCTCCCTGATGAGATAGTTAAAAAAATTTAGCAGTTAACAACAAATTCTTCATAGCAGCATTCTCATACACCTGGATACCTCCCTCAGGCGGATGTTTGAAATATTTTCCTGAAACACTGTATACAGTTTATACAAACATTTTATTTTGAGATTCTAACCTAAACATTTTATGAGAAAAAGATAATGGCCGAGTGGTTGTGACCTCCCTGTATACAGTGTATACTGTATTTATGAATTATGAAAAAAATATAAAAATTTATTTAAAAACCTGTGCTTTCTATGCAAATTAGAATTTTGGAACTCCCTTTATATTATTAAAATCCAAATAACAGGGAAACGCACTGAGTTCAAGAAAGTCCTCATTCCCTTATCAATCGCACTTTTGTTCAAAGTGTGCCACACAGAATAGGTAATGAACCTTTCTGAGAGGGATTAAATGCTCGTTACTTGATTTTTTTTCCATGTTTCTCCTCCTCGTTTCATATTTTTTGTGTAATTGCCGTGAACTCAGTAAAAGGTCTTATTCTATATTGTTCTTCATGTGGAAAATGTCACTTCCAATTTCTTCGAACTTAAATTATATGAAAATAGGTCAATATAGCTTTCTCGCTATAACTTTCACAGTTCGTGGGAATTTTATGAAATTTTCTGGGATTGTGGAATACATTTGCCAAGAGAATGGATTTTTGGCCGAAAAGTTGTTCAAAAGGGATACATTTTATAATATATTCATTCCCCAAATTTCAAATGCCTAATTCTCCTCATTAGAAATAGGGATTGGAAATGAAAACCTCATGTTTGGTTCAATTCTAGTAAGAGTTTTGTATAATAAATTCTACTATCACAGTTATTGATCTTTACAACGAAATGTGCAAAGAACTTTTCTTTATTTTTTCCAAAATAACTTGTTCAAAAATCTTTTCACAGTTTCCCCCAAAGTTGTTATTTATTTATTTAAGTCACTATTAACAATCGAGGTTTTCTCAATCTCTAACAAATTGGACCTGTAGTCTATAAAAAATAACTTACACAAAAACTCTCTTTCCAAAACAACTGGTCCTAATAAATTTCATATATCCTTTTTTCCAAAATAACTTGTGCAAAAAAATTTCCTCCATGTTCCCCGAAAATAACTTATTTTTTAAAAAAACTCCTCACTTTCTTTCCCCGGCACAAATGGTCCCAATCTTTTTTTTTCTTCCCCAAACCTAAAATTGTTAAAAAATATTTTCCTCCATTTTTTTCTCCAAAATAACTTTTTCAAAAAAATTTCCCCTTTCCGTTTGAAAAACAATGCATATAATATAACACGAGCATCATTTTGTAGTATTTGTTCAAGTATAAATGGGATCATGTTTAATTGCATCTTCACAGACAAAGTATGACGTGAACTTCGTGCATTCAATAGGCTTCGATCACTTTATAGACAATAAAAAAAAATAACGTGGAAATATAAACGTAGAGGTAAATATGAGACATAGTGGAGATGAAACAAAGTGGTGGAGATGAAAGAAAGTGGTATATATGAGACATTGGAGAAGAAACATTGTGATAAATATTGAATGGAGTGGTGGGGATGAAACGGAGAGGTAAATATGAGACATAGTGGAGATGAATGAAGCTGGTGGAGATGGGACATTGTGATAAATATTGAATGGAGTGGTGAAGATGAAACGGAAAGGTAAATATGAGACATATTGGAGATGAATGAAGCTGGTGGAAATGAGACATTGTGATAAATATTGAATGGAGTGGTAAAGATGAAACGGAGAGGTAAATATGAGACATAGTGGAGATGAATGAAGCTGGTGGAGACGACACATTGTGATAAATATTGAATGGAGTGGTGAAGATGAAACGGAGAGGTAAACATGAGACATAGTGGAGATGAATGAAGCTGGTGGAGATGAGATATTGTGATAAATATTGAATGGAGTGGTGAAGATGAAACGGAGAGGTAAATATGAGACATAGTGGAGACATTGTGATGAATATAGAACGGAGTGGTGGAGATGATTGTGTTCTTGTAGTGAAATTACTTCACACATGGACTTATGGACTATTCTCTTCTGTTCGCATAAACTTTTCGGGTCAGGCTATTCTCTCTTCTATCAATAAATAATTTCAAAACTTTCATTCTAAGGTCATTTATCATTTTGCGAATCTCCCACTTTATGAAATCTACCCGCAGTGATATCCTTACCTCCCTCTCTGATGATGGATAGCGAAATGCTCTCCAAATATAAAACATAAAAGTGGAATATACAGGCAGCTCCAACATATATGGCCCTTCATTTTTGGGAAACTCCACTTATCAGAATATATAATAAAATACATTACGAAGAAACCGCTAATAAGCAAAGATAATTGTCATCAAATATTTGTTCTTGGAGGCTAATAATAATTGACATGGGCTCCCAATCAGTGTAATATAGGTAACCAGAATATATAATAAAATACATTACGAAGAAACCGGTATTAAACAAAGATAATTGTCATCAAACATTCGTTCTTGGAGGCTGATAATAATTGACATGGGCTGACAAGGCCAATCAGTGTAATATAGGTAACCAGAATATACAGATATACAGGGTCTCCCAAAAGTCCGAGACCGCCTGAATATCTTTTGAACAGCTTTATGTGGAGTTTTGAAATTTTACATGGTATTATAACCCAAATTAAACCGCCTGATGGTGTGACCAATTTTTTAGGGGTGGGTCCCAGGGGGTCCAACTTTTGTTTTTTAAATACAAACCCCCATCTTGTGTACATTTTCAGGAAGACAATAGAATTAGAAGTACTTTGCAAAAAAATGTACAAGTCTAGCATGTTTGGTTTCAAAATGGCGGCCATTTGAAATTTCCAAGGTATGACTTCCAAGAGTGTCTAAAACAGGGCGAATTATTTGCGATGGGATATTGAATGATTGCATAGGAGACCAATGTTTGAGGAACCTGCTTTTTAGACATAATTCGCCTAGTTTTAGACACTTCGCTTACTTTTAGAAATAATTTGCCTAGTTTTAGACACTCTTGGGTGTCTAAAACTAGGCAAAAATTACGCGTCCAGCGTGTTCGGTTTCCAAATTGCGGTCATTTGAAATTTCCAAGATATGACTTCCAAGAGTGTCTAAAACTAGGCGAATTATTTCTAAAAGTAGGCGAAGATTTAAAAACTAGGCGAATTATTTCTAAAAAGCAGGTTCCTCAACTTTGGTGTCATATGCAATCATTCAATATCCCATCGCAAAAAAAATCGCCGAGTTTTAGACACAAGTCTAAAACTCGGTTGGAAGTCATATCTTGGAAATTTCAAATGGCCGCCATTTTGAAACCAAACACGCCAGGCGTGTAAATTTTTTGCAAAGTACTTCTAATTCTATTGTCTTTCTGAAAATTTATCACAAAATGGGGGGGGTCGTATTTAAATAACAAAAATTGGACCCCCTGGGAGCCACATGGGACCCGCCCCTGAAAAACTGGTCACACCATCAGGTGGTTTAATTTGGGGTTTAATACCATGGAAAATTTTAAAACTCCACATAAAGCTGTTCAAAAGATATTCAGGCGGTCTCGGACTTTTGGGACACCGTGTATAATAAAATACATTAAGAAGAAACCGGTATTAAGCAAAGATAATTGTCATCAAACATTTGTTCTTGGGGCTAATAATAATTGACATGAGCTCTCAATCAGTGTAATATAGGTAACCAGAATATACAGGGTGTCCATAAAGTCTCACCCCACCCCCCGTATCTCGAGAATGGCTGAAAATATAAGAAAACGCAAAAACACGTATCCCTTAGATTTGAGGGGGATTAATATTAGACTAAAAAAAAAATTTGGCCTCGGCCAGCCGTTTAGGCTGGGCACCGTCTGACTTCAAAATCTTAAATGAGAAGGTATATCAAGTGACAACTTATTTTAAAGGTTTCGTTAATACGAGTTCATTACAGAAAACCAGAGCTCTCTAGGTTCTACCGTTCACGAATTACAGAGTGGAACATGTGACCCATTCCCTTTGCGGCCGCACCGAAATGGTACGTAAAAATGCCTAGAAATAAGTTTTTATGATCCCAAATAAGTAATTTAGTAAAAAAGACGGTTGTTCCGCCCTCTTTGACCGCAGAAATCGAGCCTTCTTAGACCAAACCTATCCAACTGTTTTGAAAATTTTGGTCTAAGAAAGCTCAAACTCTTGCCGTGAACTCAGTAAAAGGTCAAAGTGGGCGGGACAGACATCTTGTCGGGACACTATTTTTTACTAAATTACTTATTTGGGATCATAAAAAAATATTTCTAGGCATTTTTACGTACCATTTTGGTGCGGCCGCAAAGTGAAAGGGTCACATGTTTCACCCCGTAATTCGTGAACGGTAGATCCTGGAGAGCTCTGGTTTTCTGTAATGAACTCGTATTAACGAGACCTTTAAAACAAGGTGTCATTTGATATACCTTCTCATTTAAGATTTTGAAGCCAGTCGGTGCCCAGCATAAACGGCTGGCCGGAGCCAAAAAATTTTTAGTCTAAAATTAATCCCCCTAAAATCTAAGGGATACGTGTTTTTGCGTTTTCTTATATTTCCAGCCATTCTCGAGATACGGGGGGTCAGTGTAATATAGGACACCATGCAATATAATTACGTCAGTAACTCAAGAAAATTAGTTACAAAACATAGTGATATTACAGAGTTGCTTTCTGTCTAATTTTACATAATCTCAGTTGAACTTGGCCCGTGAGATATCACCCTTAAGTAACCTCTTACAATGATATACTCTTGAAACTAGTACGTCATAAATGGATTGAAAAATGTACACCTTCACATACTTCGATGTGTAGTTTAGCAGCTTTATTAGATTCAGAAAGTAATATGGTCAGAGGATTAATTTTTTGGACCCGTTCTTCTCAACAAGATTCAATGCTGTTTGGAATGGAACTAGAATTAAAGATAAACAGGTCTAAAATATCTATTTAATAGTTTAAGGCAACGTTCATTTTCGTAATTTTGTCAAATTGGTGTCCATTACTCTATTTTTATTTGAAAACTTTTAATACACCCTTGGCATTATAATTTTGCTACAGAAATATCAAAACATATTTGTAACTTTTTTGACACAAAATATTGCATGAAGAGCTTATGTTAAAATTAAAAAAATTCTCTCACAAAAACTGACTGTTAGGCATCGTTACGAACAAAGTTCGCCAAGAAACCTGTCAAATAGTTTTTTAAAAGAACAACATTTATTTACTTTATTTTTTCAGTTTGGATTCTATTAAGCATACCAATGTTTAAGTATGAAGTTTTGTTATAGGGTGTCCGCCAAGTGACATTGCACGAAGTAAAATTGCTGGTCAGGCCTTTACTTCTTCCTATCCATTTCCTCTTTAAGGTGTGCAATCGTCACTAGAATAATATCAATAGATGAATATGTTCGAATTCCTGATAGCAACATAAGAAACAATACGTAGTCTATTCAAAAAATACGTGGACGGAAGTCATAAAAAAGAAATCTACTTTATTTGGAAGTTACTCGCCTGTCTCCTTCAAAGTACTCTCCTTCCCAACGCACACAATTATCCGAACGGAGTTTCCGCTTGTTGAAACAGTTCTGGTACGCTTCTTTTGTGATGGCTTTCAGCTCATTCGTCGCATTTGCCTTAATCTCCAAAATCGTATCGAACCTTCTTCCATTGGGGATTTTTTCAGTTTTGGGAATAAGAAAAAGTCAGGCCGAAAGGTCCTGAGTATGGGAGATGGGGAAGAACAGTAATCGAGGGTAACCGTCCGACGCAAAAGGCCAGAAAAGTGACAACTGGTTTTTGTGGAAAAGTGACAATTGATTTTTCCAGCACGACAACGCGCCAGCTCACTCAGCACTCATAACTCGTGAGATTTTGGCTAAACAATCGATTACTGTTCTTCCCCATCTCCCATACTCACCTGACCTTGCTCCTTGTGACTTTATCTTATTCCCAAAACTGAAAAAAAGCCCTCAAAGGAAGAAGGTTTGAGACGATTTTGGAGATTAAGGCAAATGCGACGAAGGAGCTGAAAGCCATCACAAAAGAAGCGCATCAGGAATGTTTCAACTCTGTTGGTATAAGTGTGTGCGTTGGGAAGGAGAGTACTTTGAAGGATAGCCAGGCGTGTAATTTCCAAATAAAGTAGATTTTTTTATGACCTCAGTAGGCGTATTTTTTGAATAGACCCCGTACATTCTGATTCGCCTCAGTGTTAATTCAAACCTCGATAGTAAAGTTCCTTTTTCATTGATGATTCTGTCTTTCCGATAAAAACTAGAGTGGGCTAAATTACTTCTCTTCCTTACTTTATATTCCAACTGATCTATGCAATTGTGGTACCCAACAGTGGTCTTACGGGAACCGGTGCATTCAACGTGCCATACACGCTGACTTACATATTACTCTTCGAATTTCATTTCTATCAAATTTGTTCTTATGAATATTAAAATTATTTTCAATTTGACATTAAGAAAGCAATAAATGACAATTTAACAATCCACTGAAATTTGAACTAGACAGCAAAAACAAGAAATTATTATTATTCGATAAAAAGATTGCAAACAATTTTCAAAAGAAAAAAATTGTGTAAATTTCAAACTGAATGAAAGCTAAAACTTGCTGATATCTTTATGAACGGTAGAAAGCTTTGCTAAGTTGCAGAAGTGATTTTTTAAAAGAAAAAAAAAAAAAATAGATTTTTGTTTAAAAGTTTAATTACTTTCGTGAAAATGTTTGTGCGAAATAATTTAATTTTTCTTTAACTGTACGAATATATTTGAATATTTGGCTTAACAGAAATATCTGGAGCAAGATTTAAATCAAAACTTTTATTTAAACTTCATTGAAAAGACTAATTCTGATTTAAACTTCACTTTATTTTTTAATCGGAATGGTAAAGTAGACTCTTTCTTTCACAGCCTGACTTCTGCTTTTGAAAGAGTTCGCCTGGATTTACTCTACCGCGGTGACAGGGTAATAAAAAAGCTACTCCTGTTTTCTTGACCTCTGGTTTTACAAACTTTCAACTGTATTTACTTCACTCTCGTGTCAGAATATAGAAAATAATTACTCCTATTTCTTGATCCCTTGCTTTGAAATAGTTCACCTTGATTTTCTTTGTGCACGTGTTCATCCATCATATTCAATTTAAGACAGAATTAAAAGAGTCGAAAAGGAAATAATTTAGAGCAACATTTTTTCTTCTTTCTGCTACAGATTTTCCCTCAAATTTTCCGCAACATTGAATTTTATATTTCAATTTTTTCACTGAATTTAAAATGCACACATAGATTTTTATTAAAAACGTAAATTTAAGTTCTAATAAAATTGGTTAAGTAATAGGGATACTAGTGCTGAGGAGGTTGTTTTGGCCAGGATGAGAATTGGCCACATCACCAGACTTACTGACAGTTTCCTTTTTGAGAGATTTCCTCCGCCCGTTTGTCGTTGCGGCGAGCCTCACCTGTCCACTAAATGGCTGCCTCAGGCGCTCGTTTTTAAATGTAATTTCTCTGGCCAATGATGAGTAAGGTGTGACCACCTTGCTCAGATACCTATATAATTAGGTAAACTATTCGATAAAATCTAAAGGACATAGCTTTAGCTATTATTCAGGGGCGTAGCGAGGGTGGAAATTGTGGGGGGGTGAAATGTATGAAAATGCCGACTCACCACTGCAATTTGCCGACTGCACAAATTCATATAGGAATGAAATTAGTAATAATAATTTGTAGGTATGAATTCTCACTGAATTTTATTGTGAAATTAGGGGGTCACCCCCCCCCACCCTCGGAGATGAAAATGAAATGGAGATTTAATAGTTCCCATTTTAGTGGTATTTTTTAATTTTTTTATTCTGAATTTTCTCTTCCTATAAAAGTATAGTAATCCTGCAGAAAATTTGGAAACATTTTGGCCCAAAAAAACGTTTGGCGGGAACCCGAAACCCAAAATAGAGATCAAATATGTCATTTCCTTCCTATTGCTTTTGGGCCATATTTTCATTTTTGAAGTTTGGAAATATTTGGAGCCAGGGGATCCAAAAAACCGATATGTCCGACGTTCCACGTATGGCGTCGTACGTGCGGAATCGTGTGCAGAGCTCTGGGAGCCAAACCGCTGGTCTGATCAATGGTAAAAAGCCCGACCCATATTTTCCTTTTTCTCGATATCGCAGGGCCCCGAACAGTTTTTTTTGGGACCAAATCTCTAAAATCCAAACCACATAACCAATTATGATTAAATTTGGTATGCACAGTCACCTGAGTAATTTATTGGATATTTTTTGGTATTTTATAGAAATTTCGGTTTTGGGGCACCGGCAGGGGCCCACAAATGTAAAAATACAAAAGTCGTCTCATTTTGACATTATTTGGTACCTATATTGATTCACCCGAGAATTATATTGGATAATTTTTGATATTTTGTAGAAAACATAAAATTTGTCTGATTTTGATAAAATTTGGTGTGTACAGTCACCGAAGTATTTACCTATTATAGTTGACAATTTTTGTAGGAATTTTGGTTTTAGGGCCCCGGTAGGGGCCCACAAATGAAAAAACATAACAGTCACCCAAGTATTATATTTGACAATTATTGTTTTTTTTTAAAAATTTCGGACCCTGATATTTGAAATGTGCGCCCTGAAAACTGCCACTCCAGGTTCCAACCTACTCAGCCACTGTCTTGTATAATTCTAAGAATAAAAAAACTCTGCTAATGTGACACATGGGTATATTTTTTAAAATAATACTATCACTAAAGAGCAGTGTCTAAAGCGGAAGGCTGCTAAATCTTTTTAAAATGATACTATCACTACAGAGCAAAGTCCGCAGCCGAATCGACAGATTTTTCAACGGCAGATTCGAATTCTGCGGTGTTTTAAGAGCAAAAATTTTTCAACGATTTCATGGACGTTAATTTCGTCAACCTTATCATTCGAAGAATATAGCATCATCAATGCATTCAAACGATCATCTCCCATTGTTATTCGCAAATGATTTAAAACTAATTTGAATTTACTAAATGACCGTTCACAAGATGCTGACGTTACAGGAACTGATTAACATTGATGATACAATTTTTAAAATCTTGTAAGAACAATATGCACTCTGTTTGAAATCCGAATTTCAAACAGAGTCGGCAAATCGCGGATACTTCCGATATTAATGTCGGATTTTTTTTAAAAAAAAATCCGATTTTATCTCCATGAACCGAAAAATTCATAATATTATGCATCCATCAGTCGGCAAATCGCGGATACTTCCGATATTAATGTCGGATTTTTTTTTAAAAATATACGATTTTATCTCCATAAACCGAAAAATTCATAATTTTATGGATGAAGTATCCGCGATTTGCCGACTGATGGATGTTGGAGAATGTTGGGGGGTGTCACCCCCCCCCATACCCCCCAGTCGCTACGCCCCTGCTATTATTTAAAGCGCCTAATGAAAAAAAAGCAAACTTTTGCAAATAAGGGTATTTTATACTGGGAAAAATGCTATTCTTGTAGTGATGTCATGCATTCGTATTCAGTTTAGTGTCATAATAATCTATGAAAATGTTATGTTTCTTCCTAATGTGGAACACAAAGACTTTGATAATGTAGTGATTTTTTTACGGTATAACGGTACGGGTTCGTCAAAAATTAATATTCAAAATAATAATGTCGGCGTCTAACAGATTAAATTAAGACAACTTACTACTATAAATAACTGTTTAAGGAGCATAATTAATCGCTCGGCGGTTCTGGAACCGGGGAGGAGTGTCTGGCAATCTTCAGATTTTTTTTTTTTTAACCAATTTTAACCCAATTAGAGAGGTTAGAAAACATTTTTACGGCCGTGCCACTATTGCGTATGTACAACCGTCTAAAATGGATTTGTGATGGCCAATAAAAAAGGGAGTTAAAAAATTTAATTTTCTGAAAAGGATTGCCAGACACTCCTCCCCGGTTCCAGACCCATTGCTGGGCTCGCAGAATTTGCTTTAACTCTATCTTATTCAAGTCTAACCTTAAGAAGGTCAATCATGGAGAACTTCTGCTGAAACTGAAAAGAAAATCCATTCATTCAACAATAGTTGCATCATCGTGTCGATGTTACCCAGATGTATGAGATTGCAGCTACAAATAATTGGTTATCTACTACTAATGTTCTTATTTGGGCACCAGAACCATGTCAATCACTGCGATATAATTATGTCAGTAATACAAGAAAATTAATTAGAAAATATAATGATATTAAAGAGATGCTGTGTTACTTTATAGTTATAGCATCAGCCATCAGCACAGGTGAACTCGTCCCTTGAGTATGTTACCCTCAGGTAACTTCCCACAACCTCTATCCGCAAAAAACACAGTTTTAGTACTGGCGTTAGATCTTGCAATGAAATTGGGCCAACTAAAGAAAGTTTCTTTCAACGGAAAAGAAATAATGATTGCCCTTAATGGGAACTGTCTTACTCAATTATAAGTGTTTGTATTCAGTAAGAACAAATTTGATTATTTCTTATGATGCAATTGCAATTGTCTGAAGCATAATCATGATAATTAACTAGAGTTAAATGAGAAAAATGAAAATAAATAGAAACTCACAAAATTTTCCGGATCAATGGCGCCGCATTCGTTTTTCAGAAAGAGAAAAACTTTTATTGTTTTTGTTGTAGAGGAAAAAAAAACGTTTTTCCACCAATTTGTAAGGTCGTACGGAACTTAAAAGTTTAATCGTTGGGAAGAAATAAATTTACGTATTCCTCTAAAGAACACATTCAGGCACCAAAAATTGTACTGATTTTTTTTCTTTCTTTTTTAGTACGGAAACTTTGTATTAGGTATATGAATGACAGTTACACTTTGAAGACCAACTATACCCCAAGTATATGCAAATCGCGGGGTACGAACGATATTTTTTACTTTCCCTATCATAGGAGCGAAAGTATTGTAATTGTGCAGAACAATATTTTAAAAGTTTGAGTAGAGCTGATAATCCTAAGGACCTGCGCAGGTCTTCCTATCTCCCCTAAATTACCACTTATTTTCTTTCGAGTGCTTGTGGTGACAAAATACACACAAGGTACCGTATCACTTATTCTCAATCAAGTATTGTTTCAAGTATTTTTTTTTTTCAAGTGTTCTAGTGTTCTTTTTGCAGAACATTTTTAACGGTATAACAAAATAATCGAAATCAATCAATTCGAATAGTCGAACACAATGGAAGGAAATTTCAAGTGTGGTTTTTCCTTTTTTAAAAATTTTTTTTTAATGAAATACTTTATACAATGCTGGCGAAAGTCGGTGGAGAAGATTACGAGGAATATACGGGAACACAAATTTAAAAATGGCGAATTTTATAAAAAAAACATTTATTTTTTGTAAAATGGATTTAAATCTTTTTTTAAAAAAGTGCTGCCCAGAACTTTATTTTTGGACTAAATTTCAAACTTTTCTCTCTTGATTTGAGTTAATGAGCATATCACTAGTATGTAATTTCAAGCCTATTTTTTCGTTATGATATATTTTTTGCCAACATTTTCAAACTTTGATAAGTTTGTGAAGGCTAAGGTTACCCGCAAATTTTGCCATACAAAGACTTTCTAGGACTTATCATATTTCTTCCGTATGGACTATGCAATTTTATGCTGCTTATTATGTAGGAATACCATAGCAAGCTCTCGGACTAAAGTTATATTTATTACTATGAGAAATTATTATTATTGTGGTGGTACGTAGTTAATTTGTATTTTCAGGGACTTCCCCAAAGGGAAATATATACGCATTTATTTTGCCTCCAAACCCGTAATAGATAGTAAAAAAATCTCTTCGATATTCACTCCCTGAACCACACGCAGAACCCCATGAAATATAATAAAATATAGATAGTTGATGGTTGGTTCTTAAACTATGCAGAGTGCAACAGAAATGAAGGCAACATCGTGTATGATACTGATTCAGCTCCAAATAAGTTGTTGTCTACTGCTAAAGTTTTGAATTGGCAACATACCTTTCTTCTTAGAGACTGATAATATTCGATCACTGCAACATTGCAGGGTTGCTTTCTTTGTTATTTTGCAACATCAGCTCAGGAGGATTCGGTTCGTGAGGATGTCACCCTCAAGTAGCTTCTGACAATATCGTTAAGATTTCCTTTGGAAAATTAATAAGTTATAAATGCATTTGAAATTTAAGCCTTTGCATTCCTTGAAATCACATATTATTTTTTCAATTAATATGTCGTCTAATTGAAAAGGCCAAATAAGAACTTATTTAAATTTAAGTTAATACTTAATGAAATTTAAGTTAGAACTTAATTAAATTTAAGTTAGAAAAACATAAATATTATTAAAATACCTCTATAGTCTTATATTTTTGTTTTAGAATTTATTCAATTGTCGGATACAAAATGAAATATTCTCGACGGAACCGAGTGCGGTGTACAGTTCATAGAACTATTATTATATTAGATAACAAATGGTAAAGGAACAGTTGTGCATTAGAGGGGCACGTTGATAATATGCATCAGCTGACTTGATGCCCCAATCAATTTATTTGAAAATTTTACTTCAATAAATTCGAAATGTAGAAAACATTTTTGAACTACAACATCGTTTTGGGAGCCAAAAATTTCAATATTCAAACAATAATATGTCGCTGCTGTACATTTATTAAACATGTTAAATTATTGTTATTGTTTTTAGGCGGCGTTTTATTTTAAATTAATCGCGTGCCTACAGCACATCACGTTCATTACCTACGAAAATCTCAGATACACCATCCATTCTCTTTTTATAATAACCGTACTCTGCATCCATGATTTTCGATCACCTGTGAGAACATGAATGAAATACCATCCAAAATGACACAATCTACGCCTTTTTGCCCTCGGGCCGGTCTGAATAACAAATTTCACGTCTTTAGTGTCATTAGAAAACTATCGGACACATGGTTTTATTCTTTTTCGGTTACGACACCTATTTTATGATTAAGCGACTTCTAGTTTCGGAGGGCCTAAAGTCCAGATCGGTGCTAGGTTAATCCGCTCCGACTAGTAAATAGTTAGGTGTGGGTTCAAATCTGGCTATCCCATGTAATATTAATATCATCCTCATGAATAAAGGATATTTACCACGTCAATATGAAAACCCCAATAAAGCCGGTGTAAAGGATATTTTGAACCTATAGGGACAATATAAATAAGGTTTTAAGATCCGTCAAGTGGCAAAAGTATCACTCATCGGCGGTGGGACGAGTTTTTTTTTTCTTATATGATTTATAGATTTTACAAACTCTAGCTCCCCGGCCGTGATTTGATGGAATTCTCAATTTTCCAAAATCTCTCCGAAACAAATTTCCACCAGCCTTCCTCTCTTGTTGAGTTATTGAATAAATAATTTTGTGGAGTAATCATCCGCCGGTGCCTAATTTCTAATATATTGGCAAAGGGACATAGACAAATAACGGACAGATACGTAAACTTGTTTTCAATAACTTGGCAAAACACAAAATAGTTTTCATGATGGACCGCTTACATTGAATCCTGTTGTACTATCTGTTATTTCTCTCTCTCTCTCTCTCTCAGGAAATATGTGATTGCATTTTGAATTAATTAAGAAATTGAGTACAATTCAACTCAACTCTTAGGTAAATTGTACTCAATTTCTCTTCTTCCCCACAATTTACGTCATCTGTTGAGAGATTNAACTTGCTTTCAATAACTTGGCAAAACACAAAATAGTTTTCATGATGGACCGCTTACATTGAATCCTATTGTACTATCTGTTTTGTTTTTCTCTCTCTCTCTCTCTCTCAGGAAATATGTGATTGCATTTTGAATTAATTAAGAAATTGAGTACAATTCAACTCAACTCTTAGGTAAATTGTACTCAATTTCTCTTCTTCCCCACAATTTACGTCATCTGTTGAGAGATTCCTAACTTTGACAATCCTTTCCTCGACTATTTAGAACTTTGAAGCGAATCCTCGTCTTTCTAGATGACAATTAAGTGATAGCTCATCTACCCATATTTAATCATGATCTAGATTCTTAGAATTTATACGCAACCTCAATGTTTAGACATCGTTTTATGACACCTCGTGAAATCGTCCATTAAGACATCTTCTGGATCTCAGATGACACTACTTAAAAGGATTGGTTGCTATTATTATTTGGTAAATATCTCAAATTCATGAGGATAAAATTCCATGGGTTTGAACCCACGTCCTACTGTATACCAGTCAAGCGTCTTACCACTGCACCACCAAGCCATTTCAGTTCATGTATCAATATTAATGTGTTCTTTGATTACTTTCAATTCAAGTAACAGCACAAAGTTTGTTTTAAAAAAATTCAATTGTCGAAGCTGTGCCGAAAAATATTTTCAAAATTTCAAAGTAAATTAGAGAGCAAGTTCAGCTCAGAAATTTTTTTCACTGTTTTCACCTCGAAAGAAGTTTTAGACTTTCTCAAAATAATAATAGAGGATAAGCAGAATGGGAGGGAGAATTTCTTTTCGGTTTCTCACAGAATATGCACATTGAACATTTAAATTGGATATATTATTGTTTACCATAGGATCCCGGATGGCCCAAAAGTACTATAAATTAAACTGTAATGTATCGATGAACTGTAGACCTCACAAATGGTCAAAATTTGTCCCCAAATGGCCCAGTATAGTCCAAACACTAATCAGCTAATTCTATGACTATATTGAATGGCCATACTCCACTTTGTTTGGTCAAATATCTTAAATACCAAACGGATAGTTAAGGTACTATCACACTATTTATCATGATGACAAATTTTGTCATTTTTTGACTTCAATCAGTACCGAACAGTAAAATCGACAAATATATTTAATCAATTTCGCTATTTGATTATATTTGATCAAAAACCAAAGTGACCAAAATGTGTTTAAAAAGTCTGATAGGAACAAATTAAACACTTAAACTGACTACGTTTTCACTTGACTAAAAAAAAAAAAATTTGCAAATTTTACAGTAGTAGTATACACAAATGAACACCTGTACACATAAAGAAGAAAAGAATTTAAGTTACATTATAAAATTTACAATAAACGCGGCCTAATCTCGCGCATGGTTTTTGTTTTCCCTTCTTTTTGTTTATTTTTTTATTATTAGCTAGTCGTTCTGAGGATGTCTCCAGGAGGAGACGAAACATGTCAATTCAATTGTAAATTTTATAATGTAACTTAAATTCTTTTCTTCTTTATGTGTACAGGTGTACATTTGTGTATACTACTACCGTAAAATTTGCAAATAAATTTTTTTTACTTTCTCTTCCTCTAGAAGATAAAGTATTGTATTCGTGCAGCAAATTTTGACTTTTTTTTTGTCCCAAAAAATCGTCTGACGGGAACCCAAAACCCAAAATAAAGATCAAATATATAATTTCCTATTGCTTTTGGGCCATATTTTCACTTTTTCGGGTCATTTTTGAAGTTTGGGAAATATTTGGAGCCATTGGGCCAAAAATCCGACGTGAGACGTACGTACCAAATCGTGTGCAGAGCTCTGGAAGCCAAACCACTGGTCCGATTTTGATGAAATTTGGCACAGGTCATCTTTGGGCAAAAAGCCCGACCCATATTTTTCTTTTTCTCGATATCACCCCCAGGGGCGGTCCTA
>CM022874.1:36194615-36212882 GCA_012654025.1 Pachypsylla venusta
ATATATATATAGGGTGAACCAAAAGTCTCACTACTCCACCCCCAGTATCTCGAGAACGACTAAAGATATCGACAAGAGGTAAAATACAGGTGGCCTCATTTTTAGGGTGATTAATTTTTGATCCAAATGGTTTCTAAAATATTAAATGGGATGACCTATCAAGCGATGATTAATTTTAAAGGTAATTAAAGGAGACGTTTATTAATTCACAACCCTACGGCTGATACTCAAATTTGATTTCAAATCAAAAAGTTCCATCTTTCTACCTATTACGCGGTCTTGAGATAAAGGATGGAAAACATTAACACTGGTAAGTTGCGGGGTAGTGAAATTTGATTTAGTAAACTTTTTGTTACCTTTAAAATAATTAATCGCTCCATCCCATTTAAGATTTTTGAGCTGGCCGTCACCCAGCCTAAACGGATGTTTTTGGCTCAAAATTAATGCCCCCCCCACTTCAAAAATGAGGTGACCAGTATTTTACTGCTTGTCGATATCTTGAGTGGTTCTTGAGATACTAGGGGTGGGGTGGGACTTTTGGCTCACCCTGTATATTTTGTACCATACAAACCTAAGCCCTGCAAATGCACCACATACATGAAAAGTAAATAATATAGACATCACTAAAACCAAACATAGAAGATAAAGAACATTTCGATTGAAAATACTCTTTTATGACGTCATTTGAAAAAAGCCTTTGACTTTTAAAAGATAACATTTTTATGTTGGTACATTGCCAGAATTCACAACTAGTCATCATACGTTGAGTGCATCGTCAACCTCACACCAGAGAAGCTTTTAATTCGATGTTTAAAAGTCAACCTAATATCTAGATAAAATGTTTTTGCTTCCAAATTACCGAACATATAGGGAAGCTTTGTAGGATTAATTCCATCGGAGAAAAAATATTGTTTTTAAAATCAAAATTTCAACTCGTAAATTCCGTTTTAGACATTTAAAAAGACAAAATTGATTCTGTGGCGGTTAGACATCATAATTATTTCTTCCATCATCCAACTTACGAGTATATCTCCATTGCGTCCTAACTATATCGAACGCAGGGAAACTTTGGTAATCATGCAGATTTTTTATTAGATTATAAAATATTCTATCACAAAACGAGTTTCATACATCAAGGAACAAATTTGGTTCCGCACCGATCTGTATTTTGTATTATTTATAATCATTTATCCGATTTAGATGGAATTTGAGTCTTTTCATGTATATCGACTAGACTCTAGAGTCTAGATGGTCAATTTCATTGAATTTGAATCAGCACTTTTGTCTTCGCATTACAACCGGCACTGTAAAATATAATTAAAATACAATATAAATAAAATGAGAAAAAATGTGTATCCAAATTTTAAAAGTGATAATACATTCAAAGTTAATGTATACTTTGTTTCTTAAAAATAAAGAAAGAGTTCTGAATTTTGCCTCATTTATACGTACATATTCTGTGTAGATATTCATACTCGTGTGTGTTGCAGATTGGCGTTCACATGTCGCAATTAACTAATTCTAGCCCAATAAAACATTAATCTCATGTGCAAATTACGCTCCTTCAGTTAGAGGGCGACGTTATGTTTGTGTTTAAGTAGAGCGAAGTGCTTCGCATAAGCGAAGAGAAGGGCAATAATCTCATTAAATGCCAGTCAGAAGTGAATTTTTTGTTACATTTTTTTTCAATAGAAAATGTAAAATTTAATTAGCATTATAAAAAAACTTTATGGTTAAAAAAATTAAATGAAAAAAAAAAAAATATATAATGTTAAAGTCGCAAGTTTGAAATTTTGCCCGGAACTGAAGAGGACAGCTGCCACAGACACACATCTTACTGTAGAAAATGCTAGATTCAACATTTCGTAAGACTTCTAGGATAAAATTTTGCATATTTTTTTTTGTACGGTTTAATAAAACGGAATTTGTAAACCGTTGAACTTATGAAGCAAAGCCTTTGCTTCATAAGTTCAAAGGTTTTTACGGTAGGGGTGTAACAGAGAAAAATCAAAGTAAAAAATATTCTTAAAAATTACTTCCCTCGTCTAAAAAGAAGAAATAATTGTATTGGGCTGAAATTTTCGATGACCAGTTTGCCAAAACAACTTTTGGGGCCAGAGTCAAAATTCAACAATTGGTCCGCGTGTGTTTGTGTATGTTTGATGTTAAATAACGCATATTATTGTATTATCTCATGAATGGTTGTGTTTGTCGTGTTCTTTATACATTTATGTATCCTATGCTATGTTTGATGTTAAATAGTACATATTATTGTATTATCTCATGAATGGTTGTGTTTGTCGTGTTCTTTATACATATATGTATACAATGCTATGTTTGATGTTAAATAATACATATTATTGTATTATCTCATGAATGGTTGTGTTTGCCGTGTTCTTTATACATTTATGTATCCTATGCTATGTTTGATGTTAAATAATACATATTATAGTATTATGTGTTTGTTGTGTTCTTTATACATTTATGTATCCTATGCTATGTTTGATGTTAAATAATACATATTATTGTATTATCTCATTAATGGTTGTGTTTATCGTGTTCTTTATACATTTATGTATCCTATGCTATGTTTGATGTTAAATAATACATATTATTGTATTATCTCATGAATGGTTGTGTTTGTCGTGTTCTTTATACATTTATGTATCCTATGCTATGTTTGATGTTAAATAATACATATTATTGTTTTATCTCATGAATGGTTGTGTTTGTCGTGTTCTTTATACATCGATGTTTCGATGTATCCTATGCTAGAGACTTGTTATGTATGTAACGGCAATTTACTTGAAATTTTATATATTGGTGAAAAGTTTTTAGTGTCAAAAAATGAAGAGCATGTAGAGAAGAGGTCAATTTTGACCTTTCATCTACGAGAAAAGAAATCATACTGGCATCCTTTTGTTTCCACAAATTATGTAGAAGGGGATAAACGTTTTATTTGAAATAATCAGTACATAGTTTGCGCTCGCCGTAAGAACAACCCGGTTCCCCTTGTAAGGATTTGTGACAACCACTAAAAAAACAACACATTGGATTTAAACTCAATGTCATTTTGCATTCCATGCATAAAATTCATATGAATAGAGAGAACGGTTCTGGGAACCTCAAAATATGTTCTGGCATTGATAACTCGACATTGAGAATTACAGCCCATAACAATACTTTCTTCTTTTTATAGGATAAGGAAAGTAAAAAAGCAAAGCGGAAAGTTACGCCCAAAAAGTTACTGGTTTTTATGTTAGAGTTAGATTAAATTTGTACTCCTGCTAGGTATTACTTATTGATATCATTATGATTTTCATTCTATTATTTGTATTTAAAAAAAATATCTCTTTTTTTAAAAGAACGATATTATTTCTAGTTTGGCTCATAGAGCAGAGTGCTTTCAAGTAACGGACGGTTTTTGTTTGTTTGTTACATCCTGTATACAGACAAATTTTGTATTATAATGTCGGAAAATTCAAGAAAACTTTAAATTGAAAATTTTATCTATTTGAAATTCTAAATAAACATGGACCGAAAGGGGCAAATGACCGGATAAAATAAACAGACGACTCTGTGGTGATGGTGATAATGAGGAACGGCGTGGTATCTTTTTCAAATGAAAAGAAAAGATAGATGAATATTCTCCTTCTACATTGCCCACAATCATTAATTTTTTTCCACCCCAGGGTGATCAAAAACAAAAAGCCTCAGCTTCTTCTTTTAGAAAGCATAAGATGAGACAGTTTGCTTTCCCGCTGTGAACTTCTGCGTATATGTTCAAATTAGAACGAATGAGGTAGAGAGCTTTCAAACACAATCTCACGTTTAACTCCCAATCGACAAACAAGGTCTTAATTCTCACATGTTCAGATGTTCAAATTAGACCGAATGAGATGAAGAGCTTTCAAACAGACTCACGTTTCACTCCCAATCGACAAACAAGTTCCTAATTCTCACATGTTCAGATGTGAGAATTAGAACGAATGAGGTGAAGAGCTTTCAAACAGACTCACGTTTCACTCCCAATCGACAAACAAGTTCTTAATTCTCACATGTTCAGATGTGAGAATTAGAAAGAATGAGGTGAAGAGCTTTCAAACAGACTCACGTTTCACTCCCAATCGACAAACAAGTTCTTAATTCTCACATGTTCAGATGTTCAAATTAGAACGAATGAGGTGAAGAGCTTTCAAACAGACTCACGTTTCACTCCCAATCGACAAACAAGTTCTTAATTCTCACATGTTCAGATGTTCAAATTAGAACGAATGAGGTGAAGAGCTTTCAAACAGACTCACGTTTCACTCCCAATCGACAAACAAGTTCTTAATTCTCACATGTTCAGATGTTCAAATTAGAACGAATGAGGTGAAGAGCTTTCAAACAGACTCACGTTTCACTCCCAATCGACAAACAAGTTCTTAATTCTCACATGTTCAGATGTTCAAATTAGAACGAATGAGGTGAAGAGCTTTCAAACAGACTCACGTTTCACTCCCAATCGACAAACAAGTTCTTAATTCTCACATGTTCAGATGTTCAAATTAGAACGAATGAGGTGAAGAGCTTTCAAACAGACTCACGTTTCACTCCCAATCGACAAACAAGTTCTTAATTCTCACATGTTCAGATGTTCAAATTAGAACGAATGAGGTGAAGAGCTTTCAAACAGACTCACGTTTCACTCCCAATCGACAAACAAGTTCTTAATTCTCACATGTTCAGATGTTCAAATTAGAACGAATGAGGTGAAGAGCTTTCAAACAGACTCACGTTTCACTCCCAATCGACAAACAAGTTCTTAATTCTCACATGTTCAGATGTTCAAATTAGAACGAATGAGGTGAAGAGCTTTCAAACAGACTCACGTTTCACTCCCAATCGACAAACAAGTTCTTAATTCTCACATGTTCAGATGTTCAAATTAGAACGAATGAGGTGAAGAGCTTTCAAACAGACTCACGTTTCACTCCCAATCGACAAACAAGTTCTTAATTCTCACATGTTCAGATGTTCAAATTAGAACGAATGAGGTGAAGAGCTTTCAAACAGACTCACGTTTCACTCCCAATCGACAAACAAGTTCTTAATTCTCACATGTTCAGATGTTCAAATTAGAACGAATGAGGTGAAGAGCTTTCAAACAGACTCACGTTTCACTCCCAATCGACAAACAAGTTCTTAATTCTCACATGTTCAGATGTTCAAATTAGAACGAATGAGGTGAAGAGCTTTCAAACAGACTCACGTTTCACTCCCAATCGACAAACAAGTTCTTAATTCTCACATGTTCAGATGTTCAAATTAGAACGAATGAGGTGAAGAGCTTTCAAACAGACTCACGTTTCACTCCCAATCGACAAACAAGTTCTTAATTCTCACATGTTCAGATGTTCAAATTAGAACGAATGAGGTGAAGAGCTTTCAAACAGACTCACGTTTCACTCCCAATCGACAAACAAGTTCTTAATTCTCACATGTTCAGATGTTCAAATTAGAACGAATGAGGTGAAGAGCTTTCAAACAGACTCACGTTTCACTCCCAATCGACAAACAAGTTCTTAATTCTCACATGTTCAGATGTTCAAATTAGAACGAATGAGGTGAAGAGCTTTCAAACAGACTCACGTTTCACTCCCAATCGACAAACAAGTTCTTAATTCTCACATGTTCAGATGTTCAAATTAGAACGAATGAGGTGAAGAGCTTTCAAACAGACTCACGTTTCACTCCCAATCGACAAACAAGTTCTTAATTCTCACATGTTCAGATGTTCAAATTAGAACGAATGAGGTGAAGAGCTTTCAAACAGACTCACGTTTCACTCCCAATCGACAAACAAGTTCTTAATTCTCACATGTTCAGATGTTCAAATTAGAACGAATGAGGTGAAGAGCTTTCAAACAGACTCACGTTTCACTCCCAATCGACAAACAAGTTCTTAATTCTCACATGTTCAGATGTTCAAATTAGAACGAATGAGGTGAAGAGCTTTCAAACAGANCCTTATCTATAAAAAGCGGCTATCAACCGCTAATTAGCGGCCAACAATATATTGCACTTTCAACCTAAGTTGTATTCTTCAATTTCTTGTATGAAATTGATATGGATAGGCACCAAATTTTAAGTTCTAGCTATTACCGTTCTGATTTTGGGTAGGATATGCGAAAACGGCTAAAAAGCGGCATAAAACAGCCAACGGTATATTCGATTTCTACCTTTCCGTTCTTGAGATATCCTGTTCACAGACAGACACACATACGGACCAATGGCTGAAACTCGAGATTTGGGCTCTGGGGACCCCAAATTGTGTTTTGGCATTGAAAACTCGACATCGGAAATTTCAGCCCATTACAATACTTTCCTTTTTATAAAGAGTAATAAACAACATATCGATAGTACCTACGTTATTACACTAATAATAAAAGGTAGGTATTAGGTGTAAAATATGTGTGGGCAAAAAAAAATGGTAGGCCCGCAGCAGGACTTTGTGCCCGGGCCCGGGAAAGCTCTGAACGGCCCTGGCTAACCCAGTCTACCTGAAATGGACTAATTCATATATCAGTTGTTTAACTGTTAACTTAAATATTTGTACAAATTACCTTGGATATGAAAGCCGAGTTTCAAGTACTATCACCGAAGTTTAACAACGTCAAGCGAGGTTTTACTTGATGAGTGACCACGTAGGTTAGAGCTCTCTATGCTATACCTGAACTAACTCAAGCTGGGTTTTGAAGTTTCCAGAGACCAAAACTCAAGTTTCCGCCATTGTTCCGTGTGTGTGTCTGTCCGTCTGTCTGTAAACGAGATATCCCAATTATGGTAAATGCTAGAGACTTGAAATTTCACATGTATGTCAGATTTATGACTATAGAAAGAACCACGAAGCTCTTGGTGGAAATCGAAGATACTGTTGTCTGTTTTTGCGGTTTTGATTAATTCCGCCTAAAAAGAGAACGGTAAGAGATGGATCATATTAAATACAGCTACAAATTTGGTGCCTGTTCATATTCAAATTATTTTATGCATAATATGCAAAATGTCATTTTTAGCTGAAATCAACTCTTGGCGAATTTTAGCGGTTTCCACGAGTGGCATATAAAAGAAAACGGTGCGAGCAAGATATTGAAATTTGGTGCCTATTCCGATTAATTTTATGCATGGATTTCGCCACGACATTTCGATTGAATTCCAATCTGCCATTTCTGGTTCCTAGCGCTTTTGACCGATTTTTGGTGTTTTCCACAAATTGCCTAAAACAGAACACTAAGTGCCAAAGCTTAAAATTTAGTGATGCCTATTTATATCAATTTTATTTTTTGTACGCGTCTCCAATTTGAATTAATTTAAATTAAAATGGAATGTACCGTTGTCGATTTTGCCGCTTTTTGCGGTTTCCATTAATCCTGTCTAGAAAGAGAACAGCAGGCGGTGCCAGAGAATTTGATATGTATGTTAATTTTGTATTTTAAAAGCACATCTAGCCAACGTCTCTGGCTCGTTTAATACACCAGTTCCCGTTAGATCACTGAAGTTAAGCAACGTCTAGTAAGGTAGTACCATATGGATGTCCACGTGGGTTCACGCCCTCGTGATGCTGGCTATTTCTGGCCCAACACAAACCAGGCTGAAGTCAATGTGAATAACTAGTTTGCAAGTTTCCAGCGAATGGAGGGTATTACCCCCGTCTCGAATGACCAGTAGATGTTAAAGAGGCGTTAAGCCAAATTAAAGAAAAAAAAAAAAAAAAGCAAATGACAATCCTACCGACAAATTTTGTGAAAACAACACAAGGACCAATGGCTGTAACTCGAGATTTGGACTCGGGGAACCTTAAATACTGGACCCCTGGGACGTACAACCATCCATCACGTAGATAAGCATTTAGCTATCATAAACAGGTTATTACCTCCTTACATTCGGAATGCGCTCACATCACCAACTCGTCAATTTTCCTATCAAAAAAGGTCGTCACGGGTGCAAGTTTTTTCGAGTTTGTTACAGTCATAAGTTGTATGAAGTTCTCATCTGCATAAACTCTTAACCACCTTTTTACATCGTATACCTTTTAAATTTGATGACAGCCAAATTATTGTATACGATATTAATATCACATATGACCAGATTTGTCTTCATCATCGGAAACAATATAAGATTGTTCTTTACGCTCCTAAAGGTCCTTCAGTGACTTTTGTCATATTTTTTATAAAGTTACTTGATATTATGTTTGATTAGTGCACTTATCATGAGCTTTTAAGCAAAAAGAAAATTATCTTCGTCAAACATCTCTAAATGTGGTATTGTCTAGTCTAGACAATGTTTGCGTTTCCATAATAAGGCGCATCTGAGAAATTAATCTGAAAAATATTTTAGGACCAATTGTTGTCTGAGAACAATAGTGGAGGCTGGAGGCATTCAGTAAAGAATAAACATAACCCGGGTTTTACTTGTAGTGGGATTGATAATTCAAGAGAACAACACAAGAATCAAGTTATAACTGTACCATTTATTAATGGATAATTGGATAATGGCACAAATAGGAGGACCGGGAATACCAGGGAGTATACCGAGTGTACACTTTGCGAGACAGAATAGGTATAATTCTCTCATGTAACCTTTGATTGGACAGAGAAGAAACGATATAGTCCAATTTATGTTGTAAGAAGATTGTTCAAGTTTCTGATCAGTTGGTATCAGCTTCATTGATAAGTTGGTACTCTATGAAATGCTTTGAGCTACTAACCTCAAAGTGCCACGATAGAACTAAAGCTAAAAATTATTATATAATATGTATTTTGATATACAACTAAATCTTAATTACACGTGTGAATTATAAGTATACGTGTTCTCGTATAGTTGAATTAAGCTGTAATAAGGATGGGGAAATAAATTTTCTAAGACTTCCTATTCCTTCCTTTCTTTCCGAAGTGACATCTCGCTCAAGATAATTTTATTTGAAAAGCTTTCCAATATTTTATCATTGCTGATGACGTTACAAGAATGACGTTCTCCGAAGGGTTGACATTTAAATTTAAAAGGACACACAATATATTTTAAGGTATTACGAGAGTATAATTACTTTCTCTGCTCCGTCCCCGGAACAGCTTTGGTGTCAAAATTTGACGACCCTGTACTCTTCAACTTAAATGCCTTGTCAGTTTACCAAAGTCAGGTCTTCCAAAAAGCTCATAACTAAGGGAAAGATAGGACTTTCAGATCCATACCTAACTAAGGTAGTATTGGGGACAGGGGGGTGATATTTGAAGAACGAAAATAAAAAATTCAGGAAGACCTGACTTTGGAAACTCATGCAGTTATGTGTGGACAGCCGTTAGAGTGCGACACATCGGAGCGGGAGGTAGTATTATACACATACAGTCCCTATACACACACTTATAAACAATTTGGTTGAATGATCTGGTTTAGTAGAACTAATTCAAATGCTCGCCGAAACGTAAATTACAAAGAATAGAATCTTTATTTTCAAAATAAAAATATTTGATTACAAAGAGCTTTCCGTAAGCTTTGCTGAACACCTTAATCATACATTCATTTTTCTCAGAAAGCTGTGCTGAACATCTTAACCCGTGAGTGGTCTCCTATAGAAATTTTTTCTCACACTGTCGGACAAAAACGCAGTAACTTGGTAATTATTGGCTCCAACTTGCCGGGTCTCTCAGTAGCTGTTCAAAATATGATTTACTTTGTGCTCACAAAAAAATGCCGACATACATTGCATTTCAGTTGCCTGAGGCAGTCGATGTGAAAATTTTTCTCACATCGCGACCAGTCGCGTCGTAATTTTTTCGTCAAAATATTCTCGTCTTTTGTGTGGCTATTTATATAAATTTTACTTATTTAATTACATTTAATTAACTAATTACTTTAATTACATATTAATGTAAACATAATAACGACCTAAATAATTAATTATTTTAATTATTTAGGTACATTTCTAACATTTCATAAAATAATATAAGAAAACAAAAAAAGTTCCAAAATAGGGGATCGAACTGGGTACTATTGGAAAATAAACTTGCTGAAATCGCTTCAAATATAGATCAAAGAAGATTTTGAACAAATTCTTTGAAATGAAATCTGTTATTTTCTTCGAAAAGAAAGGAAAACACAGCAAAACCAGATGTGAGAAAAAATCTCTATAGTAGACCGATGGCGTTCTGCGGCGGAACGCGACCACTCACGGGTTAATCATACATTCATTTTACTCAGAAAGTTGTGCTGAACTTCTTAATCATACATTCATTTTACTCACTAAACTATGCTGAACATCTTAATCATACATTCATTTTACTCACTTCGATTCGTAGTTCAATCCTTGTAGACCTGTATCCGGACTTGAGGTTTCACAGTTTTGATTATTACGCCTGACAGAAATCACGTTTTCATTCCGTGATGCATATTTGCAGAAGGTCTCTAAAGGTCTCTACTGACAGGCTTTATGTAACAGTTTTCGGGATCTCCTGAATTGTATGATTATATTTCATTTTTAAATTTCAAAGAATTCCAAGATTTGGGGTTTGTTGTCGGTAATTTTTGGTTTACGATAGCCTGGTAAGATAATATTACCGAAAAAAATGATGAAGTTAGTGTTTCAAGGCAGAAACTGTGGATGTTCCCCTACACAATCTTTCCGAATCGAATTCATTTTATGTGACGAAAAAAATTAATCTATAGGCGCGCGTTGTCACAGATGAATTTTAAAATGACATACCTACGTTCACTCTCAAGTATGTTGTACATATTTCGGGTAGCTACACAACGGTCCTTTTTGCTTTTACAATTATATGCATTAACACTGGGTATCAGATTATAAATGTTATAATTATGCTCATCCCAATACAAGGTGAATGTGACTTACATTCACCTCCACCATAATTATACTTTTAATCATAGGTTGTATGACAGCCTGTCATTACGCCAACTTTCACATCTATATGAACCTAATTTATTTCAAGCACATTAACTTAATTATGCGGAAGGATACCTTTTTATAAACAGTTTTTCATTGGTTTTGAACTTTTCAGACATAAAACTTTTTCCGGCGGATTTATTAGTTCAACAAAATATGGAAATAGCTTATTTTATAATGGACATAATGAGGTGGCAGGTCGTATTTAATGTTGGTCAGATGAATAAGTTTAATGAACACTCTCCCTCTGATACTTACGGGGCGCCCCCAAGCGTTTTGAATTCTTTAGTCAAAATTTGCTTATTTAGTGCCAAATTGTTGAACCATTTTTTTTTTTTGGCTCTATAACATCTATTGGGTCATTCGAAACGAGGGTTTTAGCCTCCGTTCGCAGGAAACTTTAAACCAACTACCAACCTCACCCAGCATTGGGTGTGGCCCGGCAATAGCGAGCATCACGAGTGTTCGAACCTACGTGGTTCCTCGATGTAAAAACCTCGGTAAAACCTCGATGGATGTTGGTGAACTGCAGTAATCTAAGGAACACTGTGTATTGAATGTGGTGCTGTAGCGGTGTTCCCCTCAACGCTAAATTCTCAGACGCTTGCTAAGAACGAATTTTAATTTAGCGATAGCTTATAAAATTGAGATTTGAAGAGGACAGAGGCTACTCTTAATGAAAAGAGTATATAGGTACATGATGAAACCCTCTTAAAGTTCTGTCATGCATGAAATTCGAAAACATTAAGATGATGCACTTTACATTTTGATGTCGGGTTGGGATTCAGTAAGAGCTCAGAAACCTTCTCCTTCGTGTTTCTATTTTTTTTAAAGACATCTCAAATTTAGTGACAGGAAAAATACTTGAATCTGACAGGATCAATCTTCTACATTGTCATTTCAATTTTGTGTTTTGTTACATTTTCCTCAGAGTTGCGTACCTAAGGCACTCACATTATATCAATGACTTGATCTGTCTACAAAATTGCACAGGTTTTCTAGGAATCCATCCCATACACGATTGTATTGAGGATTTTGGATCTGTGGTCTATTCCACAAAGCAACTTTGTACTCCAAACTTTGCACTTTGCACTCCAACTTCTCAATTTCTGTTCCATGAACGTTTTTGAGAAGTGCAAAGTTAAAGTGAAAAGTGGAGTTGTAATGCAAAGTAAATTTCATTGATTTGTTTACTTTCTGTTCCATGAAACTTTTATGATTGCAAAGTGAGGAGTAAAATGTGTCTTTTTCTGTAAAGAACTTTTTCATTACTTTTGAATAATAATATATTAATATTAAATATTAAACTTTTGAATATTAATTAATATAGAATATTTTGAATATTGGAACTAAACTCAACTGATCACTCTAAAAATAAATCAAATTAGAAGAAAATTAAAATCGGTATTTAGATAATTCAGCAAATTTTGAGAATGAAATGGGGATGAAAAAAATGTAAACAACTCCTCATTAGGCCAGTGTAAGCATTGTAATGCGAAAGATTTTGAAAAGCTTCGTGGAACGCAAAATATAATTTATCATGGATATAATTTGAGAGTTTAGTTTCTCAGTCTTCATCGAGATTCTGAATGCTCCCTAACAAGCACTAACGCTTGGTGTCCCAAAACGAATTCCCATCAGAGTATCAAATACATGACGTTGCCCAACTTCAGTGATCTGAAGGAAATTAGTGTACGAGTATTACCAAGCTCAGATCCTTAGAAGAAAACGAGGTTACTTTTTTTTAAAAAAAAACTGCCATTTCCGAGAATTGAACCTAAAAAATAATTTCTATCCCTAGGATAAATCAGAATTCAAGAATTTTAAGCCATTCAAAAGTTACAGGCCAGCGCGCTAGGACTTCAGGGACATACTGTATATCACGCCCGTTTTGTTTTTCTTGGCGTTGCAAAACTAGAGTTTTGCTTGATTTTGTTCTAATATTTGGATTTTTTGTAAAATGTTGTTTTGTTTAAATATAATACAACTCGGGTTGTGAAATGTTTAAAATATATTAATATACTATCTAGCCGGCTAATAGAGTAGTTTCGAAAGGTCAGGTTGTACGTTGTAAGTCAAAGTTTGTTGGTTAAGGCGGTAATTTTCTTGTAAATATAAGAAAATAAAGTTTCTTTTCATTACATGAACCTTTATAAGTTTATGGGTGAGTATTGAATTTTCCCGAGAAACTTTTCCCGTGAATTATTTCCAACTTTATTTGAGAAGTAAAAAGATGGAGCTGTCTCCCTTAACGTCTCCTGAGAATTGATAAAAATTACGAAATTGTGTGTTCATATTATAAGAAAGAAAAGAAAGGTATGTACTCAACTTTCAGTGTGTAGTTCTTGAGGGCTAGATTGTTGAGACGAATAAATTGACCCGTTTTGAAAGGGCCATTGAATAAGCAATAAGGGGTATTACTCGTATACCTAGTATTATTTTTTGTTTCTTACATGTGATCAAAGGATTTACCGGAAATTAAATCAGTTTTAAGAAGGTTCGTTCGATTGCGTTCTGATCTGTATACCACGAATAAATAAATGTAATGTAATATATTTATTTGAAACATAATACAATTAACAAGTAATTTTTCCTATTATACTTCTGGAAATAGGCTAAATGTTTAATGAATTTCAGTAATCGACAAAATTTAATATTTTACGTTTCTTTTCAAGGTACGCAGAATCGAGAAGTATAATAAAAATATCAGCTCGTACGCTGTAAGCTCCCCTGGTGACACGCGTCACCAGGGGCGGACTGGGGCTCAAGGGGCCTACCGGGTATATTGGAAAAAGGGCGCCACATTTTGACCCACATAATTTTTCTCGCACATATTTTTCTTCAATATTTTTACCCCCTGATGAGCCAGGCGCCCACATATTTTTTCTCACACATACTTTGAATTTTTCTTTCATAATAATGTCCCCCCCCGATGAGCCAGGGGCCCATTGGGCCCCGCATATTATTTCTGATACATATTTTACATGCATTTTTCTTTCTTAATAATGCCCCCCGATAAGCCGGGGGCCCATGGGGGCCTATTTTTCTCACACTGTCGGACAAAAACGCAGTAACTTGGTAATTATTGGCTCCAACTTGTCGGGTCTCTCAGTAGCTGTTCAAAATATGATTTACTTTGTGCTCACAAAAAATTGCCGACATACATTGCATTTCAGCTATTTTTTTTATTTACACTTTAGATTCATATTTTCTTTTATTTACATGTATTTTACTTTCATATTTTTGCCCCCCCCCCTCCAATGAGCCGGAGCCCTTTGGGGCCCACATATTTTTTCTCATACATATTTTTACCGTCTCCCCCGATGGGCCCCCAGCGCACTGGGGCCCTCCGGGCGTTTGCCCGGTGGCACATTCCGCCCGTGCGTATCACTGAAATTTAGTATCTAGTCCTCCCTTTCAGTTCTATTTTGTCATAGACTGATTTTTCTGTATACTTTTCATTCGGCTTTTACAAAATGAAATGTAGAAATATGTATTTTAACACTATACCAGCTCAGGTGGACTCGGGCCGTGAGTAGAGGCTTTGTGTAATATCTTGTATAATTCACCTTCTCTTCAAAGAACAGCCGGAGAGTAATTTCTTATATTTCCCAAAAATATCGCTACGGAATTTATTAATTTCGTACTAAGAAAAATAAAAAGCTAATGTGAAATTTTGCTGTGTTATTTCAGTTCTTTTTAAAATAATTCCACCGAACTTGTCATGGCGCACTGCCGGTCGTTGATATTTCAAAGACACGAGAATTTTGACAATTATACTAACTATTAAAACCAACAATGTACATTAATTTTATTTATCAAAAACTGCTCTCATTTGATCAAGAAGATAGGTAAATCTCTCTGGTGAAATTGAAAATTAGATTCTTGTCACATAGCGCTTGATAAATAAAAACTGTATCAATGCGACATGCTTCATTTTACGTGACGCTGACAAGAAGAGTTGGGGAAAAAAAACACAGCCCATATTTATCTTGGTAAGGCGGGTAGTGCTGCGTTGTTGGTAAGGATGCGGACAGTGTAAATGTATCCCGAAGAATATATTTTTGATGAATTTGAAATAGGACACATTTTTAGAATTATGTTGCAGAACTTAGGAGAATCAGATTTTTCTCTGCGAACTACCGAAAGTGGAGAATCTTTGTATTCATGCAGAATTGCAGAACTTGGAATTGAAATGAAAGCTTTAGACATCAAAAAACGTATTTAGTAACGTGAATCTCACTTCCTCTTTTGTCCAAAGTCATTTTGTTTTATTTGGAAATACACCTGATACCACGTCGCACGTTCATTTATTTTTAAGGAATTTTTATGAGGTCAGTGCAAATTATACTTTTCTAAACACTCTTAAAAACAGCATGACCTGAGGACTTCGTCTATATCTATACGGCTTAAAGAGTATATTTATTTGGCAGATATTTTGATTTGGATAACGATGTCAACTATCAACTAATACTTAATACTTCCTTCAGAACTTCAAAAATCATCCGTATACAATGCACCATTCTAGAATATAAGAATCAAATATGACGCCTGCGTTTCCGGAAGCTCATCATTTAATGTAGACACTTCCTTCAGAGTATAGACTCTTGAAATTTGTTCGTGAGACCAGCGTTAAAATGCCCAGTGTTTTATTTAATTTTATTACTCGTAGATAGTTTGTATACTAGTTTGATTTCATTTTGAACCTATTGATTTCATGATAAAGGCACCGAGTATACCTAATTCCCAATACAAGACCATTTTATTGCTGTTTTCCTGCGTAACTTTTACGACTTATATCTAATACTAGCTGTTTTACCCGTGCTTCGCTACGGGCTATAATAGCTGATAGAATAATGAGGATAAATATGAATGTCCAAATCTGAAGAACAGATTAAAAAATAATAAATTAACTGCCCAAAAAAATACAGCGAAAATAAAATTATTGGGAAGGAGCTATCTTGTCAAGGGGTACTCGTGAGACTTGATTGGCGCAGCGCTTCCTATTGTCTTGGGGTCGCGGCTCTTTTAGCATACCTAATGNACATCTGCCGGTGGATTTTATGTACCTATTCTTCTTTACCTTTCCTATACGGGGTTTTCTAAAAGATATATAACCACTCTTTTTCGAAGTTGCAGCTTCCCTTCGACAGTTGAGAAGAATATGGCATTTGTCCTCATATCTGCTGAACAGAATATTTTGGTTTTGACTTTTCCCAGAATTCTCTATTTTACCAAATCATGTATGTATGCATTTATTTATTGTGTGCTTAGTCTTTTGCGACACATTACAATAAAAATGAGTGAATGGAAATGAAGCCTAATTCTACATATAAATCAGAATAGATGAATTGAAAAAAGGACATAATATTTGAGAAAAAAGAAATCCCAAAAAATCCAGAATATTAAAAAAGTATTTCAAAAAGTACGGAATATATGGGTATAAAAAGATTATTAGGTTAATAAATTACTAATGGTTAACAAAAAGAGGAGTAGGTCATGATGGATATCAAGTGTTTATGGTGCCAGTAATATGAGCTTTGCTTTTATATGTGCTTTAAATTTATGTTCAGGTAGGGTTCTAATATTGTCGTCAATAGTGTTATAGATTTTCACACCTGTGCCAAGGAAAGACTTTTCAAAAATATTGATTCGAGATGGTATCAGATGATACGATGTTGTAACTATGAGCAGTGGTGGGTAGTAATCCAGAGTTCCTATGTAGAATACATAGGGATTCTAATATTAGCTATCCATAAAAAGTTAGAATTTTTTTATTTGTGAATATTTCACGGCAGCATTCAATATCACTCATACCATAGATACTACGAATTGCCCTCTTTTGTAAAAGGAATATATCATGAGCTTGAGCTGAAAATCCCCAAAAAGCGATGCCATAGCTCATGATGAACGAAAATATGAGAAATATGTTAGACGGGCTGAATCTTCGCTGATTTGTGATTTGATGGATTTAATTGCAAATATGGCAGAACATAGACGAGATTTAATATCTTCAATTTAAATTGTTGGAAAGATGAATATCGAGAAATTTGGTGGAGGAGACTGTTTGTAATGTTTTTAATGGTCGTAATGTTTCCTAACACCTTTCCCCTCCATTACGTAAGTATTTCAAGATCAGCTCGCTTACATTAGATATCTCGGCCGTGTCCAATAAATCCAATATTAACACCGAAAAATGCAATGTACTGTTCCAATGCTTCTTAGATTAAATGGCGAGACATCAATGTGATATTAAATGGCGAGACGTCAATGTTATCCAAAATAGAATTCTGTAGCCAATTTCTAGTATCTATACCATTTTAAAAAAATGTAATTATATTTTGTATGTCGACAAGAAATTTAGAACCAATTTTTTGGTCAAATTCACCACAAAATTTCTGCACAGTGATTCCAAGAAAAACGAAAACTTTGATTCCAGATCTCATTTCACTTACTGCACTTCACACAGTATCTGTGGGAAGTTAATTCCGTATAAATCATTGAAAAGATTAAAAACCAAATTGAATGCCGTGAGTTCAATTTGACAATGTACTCTCTCCCGAAAAAAAAAAAAAAAAAAAATTCTGCCCCTATGCATTCTCCCCTATTCAAGATACCATTCCCTCATTCAAAATGGAATGATGGGAATGAATATAAACTGGTGATCGAAAGATTTGTCTTGGGTTTATCAACGTTTTTAGGGAATGACCCAACGCAGTAGATATTCGGTAAGCATAAGAATTATGCAAAGATCTAATATTCGCCTTTGATGTAAAAGAACACCTTCCAGCACCCTTCCACTGTATCCATCCAACTTTACCCACAACTAGTCAAAACGACTAGTTGTGGGTAAAGATTTTCTTTGTTACAACCTGTATTCTGTGCATGTATTGCACACTGCACAGCGTACTACATTCTATTCATTATCTACCTACCATATGAGTAGATTTATGTTATTTTGTTACAACCTGTATTCTGTGCATGTATTGCACACTGTACAGCGTACTGCATTCTATTCATTATCTACGTACCATATGGGTAGATTTATGCTACTTTGTCACAAGCTGTATTCTGTGCATGTATTGCACACTGTACAGCGTACTACATTCTGTTCATTATCTACGTACCATATGGGTAGATTTATGCTACTTTGTTACAACCTGTATTCTGTGCATGTATTGCACACTGCGCAGCGTACTACATTCTATTCATTATCTACCTACCATATGAGTAGATTTATGTTACTTTGTTACAACCTGTATTCTGTGCATGTATTGCACACTGTACAGCGTACTACATTCTATTCATTATCTACCTACCATATGAGTAGA
>CM022874.1:36220315-36251603 GCA_012654025.1 Pachypsylla venusta
CTGCACCCTAATTGTGCAGCGTCATGTTTTTTTACGCTCCTTTCATTTATAAAGTTCAGAAATTACTGTTATTTATCGACCAATAAAAATAGGTCTGCACCCTAATTGTGCAGCGTCATGTTTTTTTACGCTCCTTTCATTTATAAAGTTCAGAAATTACTGTTATTTATCGACCAATAAAAATAGGTCTGCACCCTAATTGTGCAGCGTCATGTTTTCCTACTCTCTTTTCATTTATAAAGTTCAGAAATTTCTGTTATTTATCGACCAATAAAAATAGGTCTGCATCCTAATTGTGCAGCGACATGTTTTCTTACTCTCCTTTCATTTATAATGTTCAGAAATTACTGTTATTTATCAACCAATAAAAATAAGTCTGCACCCTAATTGTGCAGCGTCATGTTTTTTTACGCTCCTTTCATTTATAAAGTTCAGGAATTACTGTTATTTATCGACCAATAAAAATAGGTCTGCACCCTAATTGTGCAGCGTTATGTTTTTTTACGCTCCTTTCATTTATAAAGTTCAGAAATTACTGTTATTTATCAACCAATAAAAATAGGTCTCCTACTAATTGTGCAGCGTCATGTTTTTTTACGCTCCTTTCATTTATAAAGTTCAGAAATTACTGTTATTTATCGACCAATAAAAATAGGTCTGCACCTTAATTGTGCAGCGTCATGTTTTCCTACTCTCTTTTCATTTATAAAGTTCAGAAATTACTGTTATTTATTGACCAATAAAAATAGGTCTGCACCCTAATTGTGCAGCGTCATGTTTTCCTACTCTCTTTTCATTTATAAAGTTCAGAAATTACTGTTGTTTATCGACTAATAAAAATAGGTCTGCACCCTAATTGTGCAGCGTCATGTTTTCCTACTCTCTTTTCACTTATAAAGTTCAGAAATTACTGTTATTTATCGACCAATAAAAATAGGTCTGCACCCCAATTGTGCAGCGTCATTTCAGTTTTAAAGTTCAGAATTTTCTCAAATGTATATGAAGTAATGTTTTTTGTTTTGGCTTAACGCCTCTTTACAAACATTTGTCGATCATATCAGGGTTGGGATAAAATAGCCAAAAAATAAAATTGTTTTTGGATATCTAATAAGTACGGAATAGTGTCAACAATGAAACGTAATAGCCAGAAAAAAATACCTTGCATCAAGTTACACCGACAAAACTTCAAAGCTCAGCTGCTGCCATATGGCAATGATGGGAGCTAATGGGTTATAATAAGCTTGACACACTGTGAAAGATCTACCAAGGTCGGCACAATATGTCTCGTATGAGATCGTGACATTTTGGTTGGATCAGATTTTTTTTGTTCCCAATATTTAGACGTAAATGTAAATGGAGCACTTGCATAGTAAAAATTTAAATTATTCTAAGAATAAAGAAAAATCGATTAAAATATGTCTGGATTAGGCCATTCTCTAATTTTGTGAAAAAGACCTGATGACTCATCAACTCCAACATCAGCATCTTGATGAATGAATTTTCCTCCAGACTCAAGTCAGATATGTGTTGAAATATTTTAATCATTTTCCCAATCTTTTCATTTCAACATTCCAATTGTTCAGAGAGCTTCAACTTAAAATAGTTGATGACTCATCAACTCCAGCATCAGCATCCTGATGAATGAATTTTCCTCCAGACTCAAGTCAGATATGTGTTGAAATATTTTAATCATTTTTTCAACATTCCAACTGTTCAGACAGCTTCAACTTAAAATAGTTGATGACTCAACAACTCCAGCATCAGCATCTTGATGAATGAATTTTCCTCCAGACTCAAGTCAGATATGTGTTGAAATATTTTAATCATTTTCCCAATCTTTTCATTTCAACATTCCAACTGTTCAGACAGCTTCAACTTAAAATAGTTTAGCGTTTTATAATATAAAGGGTTTCTTATCTTTTCTTATCAAATATTTTATGTTCACTCATCGCTCCATGTTGTAGAGAAATAAATTTGATGTGAATTTAATTTTCTGTTTGTGTGGTCGGTTTAGTGCAGCAGCAGTTATTATAGTGTTCTCAGCATAGATAATGTTTGTTGTTTTAGTGCTGTATAAGAAATAAAAAACAATATTACTATTTTGATCTGAATTAACTCTTCCTTTTGTATAAGATTTTAAGTAAGAGTCATGCATAATATCTTTTGTAGTAATATTGTAAACAACTATTAATAAATGAACCAATCAAATTTGTGAACGTCTCGGTGGAAGAGTGCGCATCACACTCGGCTCGTACCAGGGAGGTACCCCTTTTAAATCCTGCATTTAAAAGGGGTACCTCCCTGGTACGATCTCCATACTGGGTCTGGTTGTCTCCATACTGGGTCTGGTTGTATTTGGGGGTGACTCAGACTCCTGAGGAAAATTGAGTTGCTATGGTAATAGGACAAGCGGAAGCATTATAAGGTTATTGTGAAGTATAGTTTGGTGTATTGTAGTGATTGTTAAAAAAATACTTGTAATGCTATGATGCCCACATATGGCGCGTTATTATTATTATTATTGCACCAAGAAAGTCCTTATTTGCCTATTCAGACCTTTTCTGGATGAGGACTTGCCCCGGGTGTTCCAATAGTGCTCAGCAAATTCTTTGAATAAAGGTTCATACCAAGTTTCGAGATTTATCCTGGTACACCTGCAGATAAATTGACAAAGTAAAGAATAATTGTGGCGTTAAAACTAGACATCAGGAGCGGATACAGTTGAGGGAAGACGATCAAGTCCCCCTATCCACAGGTGGCCCCTATCGTCCGCCCGCTGGATCCACTTCTGCCAGACATCACATCATTTAGTAATGCTTTCTATATTACAGGGCAAGTTCTGAAGGTGATACGACGCTGGTACCAAACAGAATACCTGGTGAAAGAATTTTGGGTATGGAAAGATCTCAAACAACAGAATTAAACACAAAACCTATCACATCCAACCACGTCAGCACATCTAGAAGAATTGAAAACCCTGTAAGTGTTCTATTTGAACATTCAAGAAAGCGTATCTTTTGTTTTATGACAATTTTTATGGAGCAAATAAGTATGACCAGATCCATTGACCATGAGCGAGTAATGCATATTTGCATAAAATTATCATTACATTGAATTGGTTGGTCTGATCCAATTTACAATGGAACAACATCCTGCGTTCCCCATGAAATGTTCTTCTCAGATTTTTTTTTTTGTATTACCGAGCAATTTTTTCTTTCTATTTCAACTTCCTGTAATATTTTACAAAATGTTATTTTCATTTAGTTGCTCGGACTGAAAAATATTTGATTGAAAAAGAAGGAACAAAATCTATTGTGAACATCACACGACTTTCCTTGTCCACGAAGAAAAGTATTGTATATGTATAGGTTGAAATTTTCAATGTCAAAACACGTTTTGAAATACCCAGACGTCCCAGTGTCCAAATTTCGAGTTTCAGCCATTGACCCGTGTGTCTGTTTCTGTAAGCAAAATGTCTCAAGAAGTGTAAAGTGTGTCGTGTTCTATGTATATACAGCGTGTAACAGGTTTTTGCGCCCAACGGTATAGAGACTATAATATGGCGAAAAGAAACATTTTTTCTTCTATCGATTTTTGATTTGAGCTTTTGAATTTTCATTTAAAAAAAAAATCATGGATTGGATTTTGAGAAAATTGACTTTGAATATTTGAAATGGACACCATTTTGTAATTTATATTTTTGATGATGTCACATGAGAATATGTTTTTTAGAATTTCTTTTTAAGCTCTCCCAATGATTTTAGTTTACTGAAATTAGAGCTCTAAAAAGGGAGATATGACCTATTAAAAAAAACATAAGAAACTTTGTAACAAAAGCTCAAATCAAAATTGACAGATGAAAAAAAAAGTTTGCTTTTGCCCATTTTATAGCACACCCTGTATAATTGTTATGTACTGCAGGGCCAGCTCAAGAAGATTTGCCGCCCTAGGCAAAATAAATTTTGCTGCCCCCTGAATATAATATTTAATTTGTTCGTTAACAAATATAAATAGTAAAAGTACTCATATTCATATTTTTAATGATAATACTGAATAGTTTTCCCTCCTAGTAGTGAAATTCATGATTTTTGCACAAATTTCAATCAAAATCTGGCCATGAATTTTCCTCTGGTTAATATTGAACAATTCAGTCATATATATTTACAACAGAAATAATAGACACTAAACCTTTTTGTTTTATCCACACAATTTTAATTAGAACTTTTCACTCAAGAATGTAACATAAAGTTAAGTCATTATACATTTAAAAAATTAGAATCATTACACATTTTAAATCAACGACATCACAGGATTATTACGAGATAATCACAAAATGTAAAAATATGACTCCGTGTCCCCGAGACCAAGTGTATATGTGTGGGTTGTAGCCTTTAAGCAACGATAGATTTAGACGGAGTGTACCAGCTCAAGATGTTTTACTAATCATACCCCTGGTTTTACTATTGGTTTTGATAATTCTTGTTATGAATTATCAATCATCTACACAAAAATGCACGTCTATATACCTATGTATACATTTTTTTTTTCTTTTTTCATATCCCGCTGAAAATAAAATTGCATTTTGATTTTGCCGCCCCCTAAATTTTGCCGCCCCAGGCGGTTGCCTAGTTCGCCTATATGGTAGAGCCGGCCCTGTATGTACTTATGTATAGGGTCTTTCAATAAGAATGATAAATTTTCAATAAACTGAAAACGGAGATATCAAAGACCACATCGATCCGTAGGACTTTGAACAATCCAAGGACTTCGTATGATCTTGAAGCGAATATTCGCCAAGCTATTGTCGACATTCAGCCCCAACTGTTGAATAAAGTAATCCAAGTCCCATCTGTTGAATAAAGTAATGCACCCAAGTCCATCAATGCCAGCAGAGTCGCAGTGGACATTTGAATGATATACTATTCCGAACATTATGACATATTCTATGGATCAATATGGTAATCAAATCACTTTGATATCTACTGCCGTTTTCAGTTTATTGAAAATTAAAATCATTCTTAATGAAACACCCTATACTATCTCAGATCTTGTCTTCAATTTCATTTCACTGAAAATAAAGTTGTCGTTTTTGTAGCAATGTTCTGGGTCATAATCTGTTCGTAGTGCCTAAAAAAATGTATTGTTTTATTGTGTACTCTGATTTAACCTATGTCTACTAACAACCCGTTCCCACTATCACTTTGTCGACACGATTATTTCGTCGTACGAACTTTTTATTGTTTTTATTGTCCACGATAAAAAAAAAATCGTCATTTTGGATTTTGAAAATGTCAGAACAAAAAAGAAGTGGAATGATCCAGTAGCATTGTTTTTTTTTTTTTTTTTTTTTTTTTTTTTTTTTTTTTTTTTTTTTTTTTTNTTTTTTTTTTTTTTTTTTTTGCTGTGGATGTCAAAAAATCATATAATGGGAACGAGGTATAACTTTAGGGAAGCCAGGAGTCGAAGAACGTCTTTTTTCTTACTTAATGGAAAAATATAGTAATGTTATCGGAAATATAAGCATCTCTTTATATAGCAAGCAGATTACTTATGTGATCAGGCCTATTTTTAGAACGTGCCGCAAAATAATAATTACCAAAGTATTTAATTTTAAAATTGTTAATTAAAAACCACTCATAATTTACATAACGGCAACTAGAAATTTTTGTTGAAATTTATAAAGAGTTGAGAATTACCTTTCAAACCAACTTTCAAAACCGTTCGTTGTTCATTCAGTGAAAGAAATATAATTAATTACATCCAAGTTTAACTTTCACATCAAGGTGTGTCAAAATAAAAACGATACTTCCTGACGAAAATGCATAAAATGTTACTGAGGGTGATGGTGTTAATTTGTATTTGTATTACGTGAAATTTTTTAAATTCTTTAAAAGCGATTAGTTTGCGCTGATTCCCTGGTTCACATGAGTATCAAACAATCCAAATAAAGACTATTTGACAAATCAATATCCCCTGTAGATAGGGGGGACTTATTAAGAATACATCCAAGACACACAAGTTCATGCCACTCGTAAAAGGCGAATAAGGGCAGGCTCAAAACGATATCCTTTCCATTACCCATGCAGAAAGCAAGGAGAAGCTACTGCATTATGTCCTTCCTATGCCTTTCTGCGGAGATAGAGGGACTTAAAGAGAATACTTCCAAGGCATCCAAGTCCATGTCAGTCGTAAAAAGCGAGTAAAGGAAGGGTCGGAAACGATTTATTTTTCATTATGCATGCAAAAAGCGACTAATTTATCCATAAGGATTGTCAAGCATCAACAACTCATGGTGAGTTGTTGCCAACCAGGCCCACGGCTGTTTACCTATGATGATGAAAACAATCAAGACTTTTAGAATATATCAAGGAGAGTCTAACGCCATGATGTGCTCCAACAAGGACAAATGAGAGCGAAGAGAACACATGGCGCCGAAAAGAGATAAGCAGTGCAGGATAGTTGGACAGACAATACAGCACCACATTGACGAATAGGGATTTTGGTTTTCTTGGTTTGAGTGAGCCTAGTAAAGCGAATTCTCATGGGGCGACCTCAATCTCAACAACTCTTGGAAGATGTACTTGATTTTTGGTTTATTATTTTCTTTATAATAATAATAATGGTACGTAAAGCTTGATTATTCCGTTCCTCCGCCGCGTCGAATTGACCGATTTTGAGTAAAATTGGTATGTAGATCTCATTTGGGGTTAATTGTGACCCAATACCTTTTTTTTTTTTTAAAAAAAAGTAGACTTTGAGTTACCACTAGGTGAGGTTAATGCCTGAGGCATTTTCTACCACCTAACCCTAAGAGCTGTATTTTTATGTGATCAAATACTCAAATTAATGGGGAAAAAATCCCACCTCTGCTGGGGCTTTTACCCACGCCCTCCTGTTTACCAGGCGAGCGCTTAAGCACTGATACTTTAGTATGGTATGTGCTGACGGTGGACAGGGTACGGTGCTTTTTTGGATTCCACTACGTATTTACCTTGAAAATTAAAATATCAAACTTTGGTGTGGGGTATTTTTTCTCTTTCTTTAGTAAGTAATATAAATAATTTATGTATTGAAAGGTCATTATTATTTAACAAATTTCTAACAACCTATTGGTAACTTTAAAAAACACTACCGTTATTTATGACGAGGATTCACTTATTTTTTCTAGATACAAATATACGTATATAAGAACTTGACAAATCACACCAAACAATCCTCCAATAAGAAAATGTCTATGAAGTAGACGAAACTCGAGTCGGAAGTGAAAAATAAGTGAATCCTCGTCATAAATAACGGTAGTGTTTTTTTTTATAAATAATTTAATTAAAACCGCACTATTTGATGCCTTTAGATGTGTAAGACACAACAGGCCCAAATGATTAACATGTTGTTGTCTACTATGTTTTTAACTATGTATTACCATAGATTGTTTCCTTCAAATTCCATTTTTCTTGATTTTTTCTTCAACTTTGTTCTGTTAAGAATTTTTCCCTTTACCAAATTTCTCATGATGCAGTTTCTCCCCCGATTTACCATGTTTCCGGGTTTTATTACTTACACTCCGAACATTTTTTTCTCACTCTTTCATTTTTGTTACCCCAACTTTCTTATTTTATTCAATTTTTATTTTTACTCCCTCCGCATGTTGACTCGGTTTCTTACTTTTAATTTTTACAAAACTAAGTTTTATGTTTCACCATGGATTTAAAGTGTCACCATTTCAGCATAGTTCAAATATTGGAGGATTGTTTGGTGTGATTTGTTAAGTTCTTATATACGTATATTTGTATCTAGAAAAATAAGTTTGGAATTTAATTTAATTTTTAAAAGAATTTGTTGAGAATTGTTGTCGCATTTCAATAATGATTTATTGTACCTTTAAATATGAAATCCCAGCAGATCAGTTTAAATTGTATTTCTTAGACTGGTTTATCTTGGAAAGTATCATCTTCTCAAAACAAATTGTTTTGTGATGGATAGATATCTACGTTATAGATTTTATAGTGTTTGAGATTTGAGAGAAAGTTCTTTCGGAGTACTTTCTTGTCAATTTTTTAAATGAAAAATTAAAATACATTAGTTTGCCAAATATCTTCCTTTAAAGCACATACGTTTCGTCCAAAGATACTAAGCTGTGCCAAATTTTCATACATTATATTTAGATATTTTAGAAAAATCGTCTAATCAATTATTGATAAATGATATTCATATCTATTTTTTCAGATGCCAAAAAGAAAGAGTATGCCATTTTGGGAACAAGGTGATCCTCCTGATTTGAATCAAAACATTTACAAAGACCAATCACAAATTCCTCCTCTTCAAACTAATATTAACACTTCACCACCTTTGCCGTCAGAAGCTTCACCACAAGTGCCTCATGCCACCTCATCGGATACGATCTCATTACGTCGACCCAGGATGTCTTCTGATGTATCAAATATAACCAATGTACAAACTGTCACTCACAGACCGACTGCTGAGAAAAGTGCTACATGTTGTGCCTGTAAGTACATTTCCGGGTTGAAATTGTTCTATCTTGATATCACATTTTAATATATCCCTATAATTTAAAAAAAGAATCTTTAAAATAGGTCAGTAGGTTTAGCTTCTTAAAAATAACTCTTATAGTGAGTATCTACATTACTTTCCGTGTTCAGTCCCTTGTTTGCTATGTCCAGGGCCGTGGGGGGAATATTCGGGTCCGGGGGGGGATATCTAATGCAGGCCCCTTTCATTTTTTTTTAATTTCATAACAATATGTATACTTGTTAAATAGTGTGAAATTAAAAGGGAAAAAAAGTATATGAAGGTTCTCTGATAAGATTGATGATTCAATAATAACATAAATTTGAGAAAACGTCAATGCAGATATAAAAAAATTCTCATCAGTTAAAATATTCATCACCTAATTAAACGGCTTCATATTAAATTTTATACTCAGAGCTCCATAACATATATTTATGTGTTACCATAAGAAAAGTATGTTACGGAGCTCTGGTTGAATTATAATTTACTATATTTTTTTTAAAGTTCCCGCACCCCCCCCCCCCACCAATCCTCGGGCCTGGCTATGTCCATAAGGAAAAACGTGTTTTCTGGGTTTAAAGTCTAGGTAATGTCGTATTACAATATAACAATGGTCGTCAAGCCGCGTACAAATTGTCTGTGACTGGCTGAGTTGATATACTACGACAGTTATATTATTAGAGACTAATCACAATAGTTGATCCTATAAGAGTCATTTCAAATAGGTGGAAAATGTGGAAACATATTATTTCGGGTAGAACTGGCTTGGAAGACTTGGTCGTTGATAAATCAGCGTCTTTTCTACATTGTCCCGAAAGCTCCTCCGTTGTAATGTGTATCTGATTTTTATGAACTTTTCCGGGATTTTGAGGGTAAGACCTCAGACGGTTCTGTAAGAATATCATTGAATTTCAATGTACCAATTCATTCAATTTGAATACCGTTTGCTCATGCGCTGTGATGTGTTTTTCTTGAAACACATTAGCGTTTCTTGTAACTTCATATCTTTGAAATAGCAGAACCCAACTGTTACAGATTTAGAATGTACCTCTTTCATGAATCCACAGGATTTTAATTAAATTGTTTGGTAATTTGTAATTTGGAGTTTAAATGAGGAAACTGTATTAACAGAGTGGGTCAGTAATTTCAACTCTGTAGATTTCTTAAAAGACTAGATTCAAATAATCTATCTTCCAAATTGCGGAAGATATGAGTGGTGCACGAAAAAAATAAATTAAATTATATGATTCCATTAATTTGGGAACGTACTTTCAAAAGCTCAGAAAAGTTCAGCAAAGTCTGATGAACGGTAAGCGTTGTGTCGAACAGAAGATATTTGTTATGAACAGACGCCAAACAAATTTGCTCATTGATGTTTGAAACGAAATTAGCGAGTGATTTTTTTTTTTTAATTTAGTTTAAATCTCTCCTATTTTGGTAATTCAGACCAAAATCCGCGACTGGTGTTTCTCACGGATGCTTTTATTGCTTCTAATTATAGTTATTACAGAAGCTCTTGAAAAAAAAAATCGTAAAGTTTTTTAAACTATTGAAAAATAATTTATGAGAATTTTCATTATGTCGATGACGTCACTAAAGTTCCATACAAAAGAATTCACCTAACACGCAACAGAGAGGGAATCTTCTTATTCAATAATAAAATCATCAATTACTTTTATTTTCGAATTTCTTCTAACGGTGTCGTTTATTTATTTTATTTTTTTCAAAATTGCTTATTATGCCTGGCCCACAGGAATGTCTTATAACAAGATTTACCCGTGTTATAACGCTCAGAGAATTCCTTTTGGTCCAGGGGGCAGTCCTTCGACAGTTTTCTAGCGAATCTCGATACAAACGAATGGTTGTTGTAGTCTGTTTTTCTACTTTTCAATTATAATTGATATTTTTAGCCTGGTTGCAAGTCTATTGAGACTGCATTTATCAATGCCACCTTTATTTAGATCTATTGTGACCAGAGGTGGGGATGGAGTTATAATCAAACAAACAGCCTCCTGGTTGCGAATCTACCGTCTCAACCAACTGAGGTATTGAGGCTGTTGGTGAGACTAGCTATTGTACAAACGGATTTCATGTGAACATTCTGTTCACTGCAAACGCTCGCCAGAAATCGTTTTAAATCTTTGTTCTGTAACCTAGCTGTAATTACTTGACACTTCTATGGACCCACCATTAGGTGTTAATGCTATTGGCTAGAGCGCGATTCTTTCTTATTATTTCTTTTCTTAAAACTTACACCTGAATGACAGGCTTGAATTCTCCTATGCACACCCAATAAACTGGAGGTTATGTACCAGAATGGGAGAGCTATAGAACCCATGGCTCTCTGGTTAACTCAACCTAAAGCGTTAGGTTTTTCACTGACAGCTTTTTATTTAATTACCTAATTAAAATATCTTTGGCATGAAATCCAACACTATGAATTAGCAGTCCTCTGCATCACTCGTAACTCTAAACATAATGAGCATTAATCTAATACATCATTCTGATTGGTGATTTTACAGTGACGTCAGACAATCCTCCGGATGACGTTAAACTATATCTTCCACTCCGGTCTCATACGTTTCATTGTTTTTCTGAAGGTTTGTTCTCAAAATTTGGTCCGCACAAATAAAATTGTAATTACATTTTCGTAGGTTGTATTATTCACATCTTAGTTTTTCCATTTTGGTATTTTCGTAATAAAATAATAATAAAATAAACCCATCGATTTTTTGTCAAAAGAGGTGACGCAAATAGCTGTGATTATTGAATGTAAATTTATTCCATTTCAAAAAAATGCATTTTTGGAAATGTGATAAAAAAATTGGAACTTTACAGGGTATAGCACTATTCGATATCAATCTCTTTATCGTCGGCGTAAAAATTAATAAACCTCGTAAGTCACATTTCGCAAATACCTATTTCAGGATTAAGAAAAACCCGTCCTATTCAGTGGAAATATGTCCGATGATGTCAAAATTTCGCTATAAGGAACTCTCAACCCAAAGATTTATCACTGATATATGTTTCTACCTTCCTTATCCTATAAAAAGGAAAGTATTGTGATGTACTGAAATTTTCGATGTCGAGTTTTCAATGCAAAAACGTTTTGAGGTTCCCAGAGCCCAACTCTGGAGTTTCAGCCTTTGGACCGTGTGTATGTGTCTATCGGTCGACTTGTCATTCTGTGAACAAGATATCTGAAGAATGGTGGGTGCTAGAGATTTGAAATTTGTAGTGTATGCCATTTGTATGTTATGTACGGCAATCTAAGCTTTTGGTTGAAATCGAGTACACTTTGGTGGGTTTTCGACGCTTTTTAGCGGTTTTCGCGAATCCTGCCTAAAAGGAGAACAGTAAGAGCTAGTACTTGAACTTTGTTACCTATTCATGTCAATTACATGCAAGGAAGTGAAAATTACTCTTTCGGCCTCTTATTAGCGGTTGTAGACAGCTTTTGGTTCTGCCTGTCTATTCATATCAATTTCCTGTATAGAATTCGCAAAGAAAATATTAGTTGAACATCTATTTTTGCCACTTATTAGCGAATTAAGGCCGCTTTTTGACGTTTCTGCCTAATTACAGGAGACTTGAAATTTTGCTAGTACCTATGTCAATTGTATGTATTAGACGCGTCCCGATTTTTTTTTAATTAAAGAGAATGTACCGTTTTCTCTCTCTAGCAGTCCCGAATACTGGAACTGGAGATTTGGGCTGTAGGGACCTCAAAACGTGCTTTGGCATTGAAAACTCGACATCGAAAATTTCAGCCCTTTACAATATACTTTAATTTTTTACAATACTTTCATCTTTTTTTATAAATAAGGAAAGTCGTGTGATGATGACACCAGATTTTTTAATAAAGTCCTCTAGGTCTAGGTGACTTACGAGGTTTTTTCCTCCAAGTTTGGGGAGTTACGAGGTGTTCTATGTACTTACTAGGATAGGCTATGATAAATAATCTTGTAGACTGCATCGAGAGAAATTTACGGGGTTTTCTAGATCACAATCTAAGTCTTGCCTTTATTATTCCGGTTACACCAGTGATGTGTTTACGCGTTCCAAATATCCACATTTGAAAATTTTTGAGTTACGAGGTTTACTAATTAGATCGACGATATATGTTGGGGCTTTACTTAAATAAATTAAATATTCTACTAAGTCATGTCTCAAGTGGCTTTGCCTCCTCTTGAAACAGGTGAACACAAGGCGAAGCATTTTCTAACCCCTAAACATTTTACTTAATAAAACTTTTTTGAGATGTTTTATTTGCTCAAATACTTAAGAGGACCCTGCCCCACGCCCCTTGTTTATCGAGCGCAGAATACAGGACCAAATATGGAGGAAATTTTTTGTAAGACAAATAAATAAATAATCATTGTTGGTATTCTGGGCAGAGAAGTTATTTGAGTATGATGTCAGCGTGGGTATGTTCCCTTGGGCCATATAACTCAAACGAGCTTCTCTTGTTACTGATGTAACTGCGATTGACCTTGCCCCCGTCAATCACAGTTCTAGATGTTCGAAGACTAATAAACATTTTAGTATCTTAAATCTGGCAACAATCAAAAGCGGTGATTCGCAACTAAAGCCAAATAATATCTATTCCACGGCTTTTTTATTATGTTAATTATATTGTAGTGATTGACATAGTTGTGTGGGCCCATGCTATATTATTAGTCTGAAAGATGAGATAGTTATGTTGACAATGACTTTAGTAGCAAACTGTAACTTCTTTAGAGCAGCATTCTCATACTCGTACATCTGGCCATAATTGTCCACCAGAGGATGCAACTATTGGTTGATTTTGGAAAAATACATACCTTTTTTGATTTCGCACCAAAAAATTAATTGGTTTTGTTAAAGTTTGTTATTATCAAAGAAACAAAAATAAAAAAACAGTTCTACTACATATATCAATTGGAAAAACTAGGATTTTATGCTTTTGCGCTCAAGTTAGTCTTTTAAAGAAGTAAAAATGCGTTATGGTACTCTTTTATGATTCTATGCTAATTATTTTCAACTGCTATCATGCGTATTCTTTTTGTTAATGATCACAATTTATAAATACACTGAAGATCAAATCAGAAATCAGATCCATGATTATTTAATTCACTTTATTTCTCATCATCACGTTGTTTAGACTTAGAGATTAGCTTTTTAGATATATATATATATTTTATTTTTTATTTTTTTTCATCTCATTATAAAAGTTACAAAATTGTAAAAAATAATACTGTGAGTAAGCGGCTCACGACTTAGACCTAATGTACAAAATTACAATATTTATTGTTTTGTATGGAATTTAGCCTCCGGGGGAAGCATGCCAGTTTCATTAGGTGAGTGTTAGGAAGGGCATCCAGTCTTTAAAAAAAGATGGAAAGTCAGCAGTAAAATAGTGTGTTGTGGCATGGTATTATTATTATTATTAACTGTGACCGGCTTTCTTTTCGGAATTCCAAGTGCTGCGTCCACTAGTTAGAACTATTGCACACGAGTTTTCCACATGGTAGAAGTAAAGAAGGCTGATTTTCATTATATGACGAAGTCGAACCCCCTTGAATCATTGCACCTTACAAGACTTTAAAGCGAAATTTCAATATTGTGAACGATGAACCTACTTTCTCTGCTTCCTGTAATTGCATTACGTTGAAACTTTAACCTACATTGTATATCATCTTTTGAGCTTGAACTGACTAATCAAAAGCCGACTTTGATATAATTATTACACTCGGCTGTTTCCAACCCCTGAAAATATTATTAATTTTATGATTTCATAGTGTAACCCATTTTCTCTTTGGAAGAAAAAAACGGTAATCTTGGTAAAACAGTAATGTCCTACACTTTGGTGAACATTATGTAAAAGTTAATTGTAGGATTGATTTAACCATAAGAGTTTGGTGAAATCCATCCTGGTACTTCACTCGTATTAAGGAACTGATCAATGTTCGTATAATATTTGATCACCTTAATCCCAAAATAGAAATGACTCTTTCCACTGAATTAGTCAATATCATCAATTTACGATCTTGAAGATCTCCCCCTATGTTCTTCCAGCTGTTTGATAATGACTATTTTTATTTGGCCCCCACCTGTTGCTCTTTTGAATTGTCTTGGATCGCTATTTCGAACAGCCCGTCTATCATATTCTAATCTGGCAAATTTTCCTATTATTTATCATTTTTCAAATACAAAGGTTCAAAATAAATCTATTAACCCCCTCAAAATTTGATATGTTATGTTTCAAGTTACCGATATACGTAGAATCTATAATCGAATGAAATGGTAAATAACTTCAATCTTAAACTTGACATTACTGTCATTCACATCAAAAGTGTCCCAAACCAAAAATACTGTAACTGAGTTTGTCTGTTCTGTACATTTTTTTCTATTCAGATTTGAGAAAAATACTGAAGTTAATATCATGTTATTGAAAAGGTTTTGGTGAGCGTTGGCTGTAGCTGCTAGAATCAATGATCGTGAGGACTAAAAAACAAACAAATTAGGTTAAAATGACAGAGTTCTTTTAATATAGTCAGGTCCGCTGGCCGCCTTTACCCTCAATAATTATATTTCATAATATTATCTTCTTGGTATCAACTTTCTATTCACCAGAAAAACATTTAAGGCATTCTTTTTGATAACACATTTTAAAAGCCTTTATTGCAAATCACGCGGTTAAATCACAAGTCTGTAAACAATTTTATACCTATTTCTTTCTTATTCATTCAGCCGTTCCTTTCTTTGTGTAATTTAATTCTTAAAAAGGAAATATTTTTTTGCTTGAATTAATTTACTAAAGGTGGTATCACATTATTTGTCATAATTCCAAAATTTTGGTACAATTTATTTGTGCCAAAATTTGGTATATTTGTTGAATTTGTGCTTTTGGTATATATTTGTGTCCCTATCACACTATTTGATGAGACTTTCAGACAAAATAATTCACTTTCAAATTTTGTTGTGTATTATACCATAGCATCATCATCATAGGTCAACAGCCATGCGGGTTTGTAACATCTAGCCATGAGTTGCTGATACTTGAAAATTCGATACGGATAATGCAGTAGCTCCTCATTGCTTTCTGCATGGGGGATGGAAAAAATATCGTTTCTGATCCTTCCCTTAGTCGCCTTTTACGAGTGCTATAGACTTGGGTGCCTTACCATAGCAACCAGATATTTATCCTTAATAATAAATATAATTTTACTATTTTCTATTTCACCAATACGATTTCTGATCGAAAGTTGATTGAGTTCTTCTTTACTTCTGTATTTTCGATAGTTGAGGACTTGCGTGTCTACAGAAATATTTTTAAAAGTTAATATTAATGAAATAATTTTGAAAAGCGGTTAAACATGATAAACGTGTTTGTCGTGCGTTTAAACCCTCTGAGACTATTTAGACTAAGTTTGGTCACTTTTGTGTTTGATTTTTTCTAAGTAATGTTCTCCTACACACTTTCTATTATATCTTCAATCTCATATTTTTTCCAAGAAATGTTCTCTTAAACACTTTCTATTATATCTTCAATCTCAGATTTTTTCCAAGAAATGTTCTCTTAAACACTTTCTATTATATCTTCAATCTCAGATTTTTTTCTAAGTAATGTTTTCTTACACACTTTCTATTATATCTTCAATCTCATATTTTTTCTAAGTAATGTTCTCTTAAACACTTTCTATTATATCTTCAATCTCAGATTTTTTCTAAGTAATGTTCTCTTACACACTTTCTATTATATCTTCAATCTCAGATTTTTTCTAAGTAATGTTCTCTTAAACACTTTCTATTATATCTTCAATCTCAGATTTTTTCTAAGTAATGTTTTCTTACACACTTTCTATTATATCTTCAATCTCATATTTTTTCTAAGCAATATTCTCTTACACACTTTCTATTATATCTTCAATCTCAGGTTTTTTCTAAGCAATGTCCTCTTACACACTTTCTATTATATCTTCAATCTCATATTTTTTCCAAGAAATGTTCTCTTAAACACTTTCTATTATATCTTCAATCTCATATTTTTTCTAAGTAATGTTTTATTACACACTTTCTATTATATCTTCAATCTCAGATTTTTTCTAAGCAATGTCCTCTTACACACTATCTATTATATCTTCAATCTCAGATTTTTTCTCATAAGAAAAATGAAAAACATAATCGTCACCGCTGCCATATGGTCTTCAAATGATAATGATGAATACATACTCGTATAATGCAAAACTGCGTAAGGTATCTCAATTTTCAAAACGTCTAACGACAAAATGAACTGAAACTATTAGTGAAGCATATCATTTTCTATTGCTGTGGGTCATTTATTTTAATAAAATGGGCAGGAAATGTACATTATATTTCAAGGATTTCAGTTACTTCTATGCCCACTATGTTAAAGGGAAGATAAATGTTATATTTATATAAGGCTAAAGGTTTTGACAAGCAATCATTTCTTATGACATGAAAGTATTTACATTCTCAAGTCTCTGTCATATTATGTTCAGACAAGATAAGTCATCCCTGTGGACTCATCTGTGTGGAACACTTGATATCATCATAAACAGGTCACACAGATGATATACAGGATGTCCCAACTAATCTTTGGCCACGTATACTAGAACTCAAATATAGGCCACCTCACTTAATAAACAGCGCTGTCTAAAAAAAAGTAAGGCTAGCACTTCTTGTATTCTCTTTAAAGTGAAAAATTGTCAAATTGAGTAGATCAGTAGTGTTTTCGCCTCCTTAATGGAAATCATTATTCTACCCCGTTCCACACTTACCGTTTCTGAAAAAAAAAAATCTGGAACTTCACGGCCCTATTGCATGGAAGGGGTCTATATCGGTACCCTCGTTTATTAAGCAAAGTGTTCTTTTTTACCACAATATGTTGCGGAGATTGAATTGAATGAAGATACTTGATCACAGGTATTTTTCAACATTCAAAGTTAAATTTTCCTAACGATGCGAGTTCCAGCGAATGGCCATCAAAACCTTTTGGATTACATCACATCAGGTTATTTCTATCATTATTCCAAACCTGGATTAAAAAATGGGGAAAATAATTGATTTTAATAGGAACACCGCTACAACAACATTCCCATTTTTCCTGTTTTTATGTTGTACTTGGTTTGAAATGGCAAAGCTGGAGAAAGAATATTTGCAAAAGGATGTATTAATATTGGATCTCACACAGTTAAGCTGTCTCACCATTTAAATTGCCCTTTCATGGGAATTCCACATCAAACTGAGCACTAAACAAGTTCAAGACTCAAAACACACAATGGTTAACTTAGATTAGGAGAGAACTAAGATCATTCTGGCAGACCCGAGGTAACAATGAGGAGAGATTATTTTCACATCAAATTTCCAATGGACACAACAAACAATACTTTGGAAAAATAGGAAATCCTAATTAGTATATTTATATTATCAACCTTACCCTACATCAAACAAAAAGGTTAATTCGGAGAAAAAAAAGAATATCAAAAGCAGATTGAAAAGCATAGAAAGAAATCAAAACAAATCCTTCTACCAAATAAATTATTAAAAAAATTGTAATGATTCAAGAATTTATTTTTGATTTCCTTTTCAAATTTTCATTTTCTTCTCTTTAATATAAAATCTTGTATTTTCATTTCATCCAGATTGCAGCTTGGGTTTGCAGAGTTTCGTGTTTCTTATTAGATTCGATCCTAGTGTATCATTTAATATTCATTTTAATAAAACCATTTTCTGCTTTCCATTCATTATACAGGGAGGAACTTACACCTGTATGGTCATGGATCTGACTCTGGGGAGGAACTTGTTTTTCCTAAAAAAATATCTACCCACATTTAGAGGGAAATAATCTATAGGCCATTTCTTTTTAACTTATTCAAAAAATGTTAATAATTCAAATTCAGACGAAATGTTAAAATTTTCAAATTCTAGGAGAATTGAAAATTTCTCTATTACCCTAAAATTAACTTTTTTACAGTGAACTAAATTCAATTTTTATTTCAGTTTTTGACTGTTATTATTATTATTTTTTTTTTTTTTTGATTAGTCAATACTTTTTTATTATAATTCAATAATTATTCCTTGTTTCCCTTTCACTTGAGAATAAGTCAAAGGAAAATGAGGAAAAAAGAAAAACCCATTTTATACCAAGTTGTATCTCTAGATCATGCAAGTAAAGTATGCCCGTATAAAAATTTCCTATCTTCCCTGGTTGGGGGAAATAGTGCAAACGTAAGAATTGTTTGGATACGTTTATAAGGCCATGCCTCTGTGGTAAATGTGCAAGCGTCAAACATGGAGATGGGATTTTCCCCATGTATTAGGGGAAAAATATGTGCGAGAAATAAAAAGAAATTTACGGAGAAAAAAAAGTTCTTTCCCGGAGACAGACCAGTTTGGTCATTGATTTAAAATTAACTCCTCAATTCATTCTTTGTGCTAAAATGGTAAACCTCATTAGTTTAAGATTTTTTTTTTTTTTTTTGGAGATCTTCTCGTATTTGCCATTAATAGTAGTTCTGCGAACTGCAGACTTCTGTCATTTAAAATTGCCATCATTTGGCCCCAATAGGGTACAAAATCACCAAATTCTTTTAACATAATAAATGCTCATACTAAGTACCAGCCCAGTTGATTAAGCCTTAAAGGTTCATGTCGAGGGTCGGTTGTTCGAGCCCACAGTAATGATGAAATAATAAGGAAAATTTGTTTCTTTCTATCATTGTGACAAACGTTTCTTACGTTAACTCAAAAACAAGTCGTTGATCATACTTCATCATTTTGTTTTCGGACAAGATTGCCAAGAGTTATCGTGTGAAGAACACGGACGTTTGTTGAATCTTCGTCTGAGTACAACTTGGAGGTTACACAGTTGGAATTGGTAAACTCCAAATTATCTTCAGTTTCCTTAGTTTTTTGGACGGAGAAGCAGTTGCTAGGTTTTTATCAAATTGACTGTGGGATTGAACAAAATCTCAGCCACATAAACGAAATCAACTGGCCGATTAACTTCTCAATACACCTGCGGCTAAATCGCCGAAGCTGTCTCGGAATACCACATCCTTACATTTCAGGAAATGGTGAGTCGCTATAATTAGTCACCACTAATTAGTCACCAAAAATTGATTTTTTAAAAGTACTAAACTTTAGTAAAACTGTAGACCTCACTCATTCAAATTCAATCATTGCTTGTGAATGCCTGGTAATACGTATGCAATATGCTGAACATACCTAGACAAAAGCTTCCTTGACAGTCGATTTAGTAAATTTTCCGTACAAAATAACATTGTGATCAAAAAGTAATACCAAGTTTTATTACAATTATTGAAGCTGTTTATCAGTCGCTTAACATCAAGCTCATTGTACCTACTCATTGAGCTTACCAAACATTAATATGCTGTCTATTTTTTAGTAATTTCCTACGAGCATTCTTCTTCAAACAATTTACATCTAGGTAGGTATTTAAGAGTTAAAGACATTCACTAATACAAGTGTAATTAATTAAAGAAAAAAAATCTTGAAACCCCCATAGATATCTTGAAAACCGCATCTAATAGACTCCTTTAGATCCTAACTTTCCCAGTATGAAAAGATGCTTTCATCTTAAAGTTAAATATTTACAAATGAACTTAACCAATCAAAGCAAATTAGATGTTAAAAGATTAATGGAAATATGCTTAGGTGTCTGCTTGAGCTGAAGTAACTTTTAGTTTAAGATAATATGTAAATTATTTTCTTCACAATGGGTTACTCAAGGTAGGTAGTATAAAGAAAGCAGTTGCCATAAATCAGTGCAAGGGATCATAAAATGCCTTTGAACATAGTATTCCTTTCAATGGTTGACCGACAGACATGGGTAAGAGCCGTTCACTTCAAGGATTAATTCTTAACGTTCAAGTTCACTGAAGTGAATTGTTCTGCCATATAAATTTATCGTACTTCTTTAAAGTTCAGCTTTCAGTCCCTTATTAATTTTGACACTTTTTGATCTTGGTTTTGTAGAATTCATATTTTGAAATCTGATAGATTTTACTTGGGTTCAGAATGTATTACTTATAAAACGTAAAGCCCAGTTGGTATACCGACTGAATAATAATCAACGTAGCTCCAAGATGGATAAACCTAGAAATTCGGCACACAGATTCCCTTTAGTATGTAGGTGCGTAATAAGAAATGAAAAATCAAAAGTTCAAATGGAAGCAAGTAAATGCCAAAAATGACGTTTTTCCTTTTTTGCAATTTTTTCTGGCCAAACTAAAGGAGATAACGAAAAAGTACCAAGTAATACCCCCCCCCCCCAAAAAAAAAAAAAATTTGNAAAAAAAAAAAAAATAGTATATAAAGACCCCATAAAGAATATAAAGATTGAAATTTTCCGGTTTCTTTTCGATTTGCCGGTTATCATCACCGAAAAACCGGAATTGAGAAGTTGAAGTGAAAACTGAAATTCGATACAGATGTGTTCTGCAAGTACAAAAAGTTATATCCTTGAGTTTGCTGAATGGTTCTTTTAGAGAATCGTTCACTTAATGAAGCATGTTCTAAAAGATTGTTCGTTCAATTTTCGACATCTCTAATGACCGATAATTTTTGATTTATTTTTCAGCAAGTAGAAATCATGTGGCAAAATCATTTCCCAACACTTCTTCTGAGTCTGATTTGCAAAGATATCGAGCTTCATGTATTTGGGACCATGCCCCTTCTTTAGGCAACGTAGCAACTGTATCTGATACTTACAGGACCAAAATTAATAAACAGGTATGCATTGAAAGTCAGTCTTCATTTATTAATGATGGGCACTAATTACGACATTTAATTAGTGGCGTAGTTATAAGTAGAACACAAAGTTTTTAGATTTCTCTATCACCGGTGAAATTCATCTTACCTACCTAAATGGCATCGTCCACTGAACTTTTATAACACTTCTCGTAAGCCGTCCAATATTTTAATATTTCAAATGGATCTTTTTCATCACTTAAATGAGAGGAATTAAACTTTCTAAATCAAACCATAAGGGGTGTTTACTAGAGCGTGTTTATTTTAGAGGCGTTTATTTCGAGTACGTTTTTTTCTGAACATTGCTAACTTCAGTGATTTTACATGAACTGTTAAATTTACATTATGTTATCAATCTCAGTAAACTCTAGTTTTAAAGTGAGGTCTAATTTACACATCACGATTTTTCTTTAAACGTATGTTTTCTGTCTGTTCGTATTATCTATACGAACAGCGGACCCGCAGTGTGGACTTCATTTCCATATAACAAGTGTTCCTAAATGTAATTATCATCATCAGCAGCAGCAGGGTTGCGCCTCCGTATACGAACTTTGCTATATGTTATTTGGATGTTCATTATCCTACGTTTCCAAGTAATTCGATCCTCTAACAATCTTTAAACTTATGTAGTTTTAGCAAATCCTCAATATCGTCCAACCATCTCTTAATCTGCCTTCCACGATTTTCATCATCAATCTGCCACCTGATCCCCGCATGTCATGGCCTTCAAAATCTAATTTCCGTTGTTTCACTAATTTCTTTTCCAATTCTGCGAAGTTTTACTTTGTTATTGATTTTGTCTCTCCATGGTATTTTCAATAACTTCTTAACTCACCAGATCCTTTTGCAAGTTTTGTTAAAATGTATTATCAGTTATAAAAGAAAGAATCCAGAAAATTGTCAACCAAACTCCCTCATTTGGTTTTCTTTTTCTTTCCTATTTTTTTTTCTTTTCGAAAACAATATGCAATTGTGAATTTCATAATTCTGTACAAGAACTGAATGCTAATAATGAAAACCCCAACGAAAAATGTAATAACATCGAGCATAGTCCATTGATACCAAGGCATTTCATCCATATTTAGTTTCATGAAATTGAGATCGCCTTTTGCTTTCAAAACATATTCAATCCACCAGACGCCACTATCACTTGGCTTCATCATCTGTGTGTTGGCAATAATTGATAAGGTCTTCATCTTTTGGCGAATTCTGCAAATTGAGAGAGAAAATATTTAAATAACAGCGTTCCAAAAAAAAAAAAAAAAAAAAAATGGGTGCGTGTGTACTAATGTACGCGTGTGAGAAGTTATACTTCTTTTTAAAAATAAATTTAATAATAAAAAAATTCAAAAAAACATATACTACCCCACCCGGGAGTGAACTCAGAACCCACCAAATATGAAACTGAGGCCTTGCCACTGAGCCATTGTGTTCTATGTATATACAATGAGAAAATATAATTAACACTCATCATTTTTTCATAACTAACTCCATCTTCATCATTTTTTCATAACTAACTTCATTGTGTTACACTGATGCCGTGATATATTTTTGTTGCAGGTGCGCGCGCATCTTAAAATTTTACTCTCGTCATTTTTTCATAACGGGGTTAAGAAGTATAACTTCAAAAAATATTCGGTTATTTCAAGTTACTTTATATCGTTTTTCCTCGTTATGACAGTGGGTACCTTTCATCATTCGAACGAAGTCGTTACGAGGGCGCAAACCTTCGCGGTCACCCACAATGTAAAATGTCGTTGCTTGTTGCCTTACTTTAGTGATCTAACGGGAACTGGTGTATTCAACTAACCTTTCTTGAGGAAATCGATGAAATATTGATTCTATTTACGTAACTATATTTGTGGTTACATATAATGTTAATAATAATGATAAGAGCTACCGAGTTCTGTTAGCTTTATTGATTTGGCAGAAGAGGTCAAGCTAGCTATAGTACTGGGTACCTATAAATGAACTTGCCCTTGCTTTGCTATGGTTTGATTTGGCAGAACAGATCATATTAGCTATTACTATAGGTACTAGGTACCTATAAATAAACTTGCCCTTGCTTTGCTATAGTTTGATTTTGCAGAAGAGGTCATGCAAACTATTGCTATAGGTACTAGTTACCTATAAATGAACTTGCCCTTGCTTTGCTATGGTTTGATTTTGTAGAAGAGGTCAAGCAAGCTATTGCTATAGGTACTAGGTACCTATAAATGAACTTTCCCTTGCTTTGCTGTGGTTTGATTTTGCAGAAGAGGTCAGGCAAGCTATTGCTATAGGTACCTATAAATGAACTTGCCCTTGCTTTGCTATGGTTTGATTTTGCGGAAGAGGTCAAGCAAGCTATTGCTATAGGTACTAGTTACATATACATGAACTTGCCCTTGCTTTACTATGGTTAAGAAATTCAACAACAATTTCGAGATTGTGACATTAAAGCTTCTCAATTATGAATTTTTGGTGGAACAGAACCCCCGGCTGAGCATGGTTGCTATTTAGAAATTTCAATATTTTACTGAGGGATATATAACATATAAATCGGAAAGACATCAGAAAATTTCAATTGCTCTTTGAACTGCGGAAAAACTTCGTATTAAATTTCATCCGGATGTGGTACTACTTAATTATGTATTTTTGGTGGAGCCGACCCCAGGGTGAGCATGGTTGCTATTTAGAAAATTCAATATTTTACAGAAGGATATTACTTATTGTAATCCAGTTCGACTTTTCGGTGATAAAAACCGGCCATAAATTGGAAAGACACCAGAAAATTTCAATTTTTATATTTTTTATTGGCTCCTTATAAACTATGGGGGGGGGGGGGGTAATCTCAGAGTCGAAATTGGTGAAAAACTTACGCTGGATCTTCTAGCACAAAATGCATAGCGTTTGTAAAGCTTTCACTCGTCAAGTCATCATAATCCAAAAATATTCCAGCCCCTATTAATTCCATCCTCTTGACATTTGTATCTTGATCAGCAATGAATGGGATTCCAATCACAGGCACACCAAAGTGTAGAGCTTCTGAACAACTTTGAATTCCTCCTTGCGTGATAAAAAGTTTCATTTTAGGATGAGCTACAAAAAATAAATTATTTTAAATATATTCAACCCCCCCATNAAAAAAAAAAAAAAAAAAAAAAAAAATCACTTCGCAGTAAAAAGTCGTTAGTCACAAAATAACAGAAATCAATATTATGACATCACAACTTTGAAATATCTCAAATTTCACAACTTTGAAACTTTCGCACTTTGGGAACTAACTTTCACCTTTTTGGCGTTGTGCCCTAACAACTTGATCTTGTTGTGAACGTTAGTGAACTCCACTTTTGACCCTGGTTTACATCCCGGAATGCACTTTTATATGTGTATGTATGTAAATATGATGTGTGTATGTATGTTTGTTGCGCGATACAAGTCACAATTTTAAAGAAGTATAACTTCAAAATATTTGAAGTTAATTTTGTCCGATTTTGACAAAATTTGGTATACATGTTTAGGACATGGAGGAAATTTGCTGTATGGTTTTTGGGGGCCAGAGTCAACCAAATGAGATATCTCTTATCAAACTGGGTCAGAACTACCTTTTCCCACCTGGAAGTCTCTGAATCGTTTTAGAAGCGGTGTGACATATTGCAAATACAACCTGAAAATGTGGGGTGTGGTCCAAACAAACGATCACTTGCTGGTATGCGAACAATTGGAGCACAACTGTAACCATTTCGACCTACTAGTGGCCAATGAAAAGCCCTCTGTGTTGCCAACTATTGGAAACATCAAATTTGACGGGATGAGAGAAGAGGACTCCGAATGTAAATAAATAAGTCTGATCAAAATTTATTGCTTCAGTAGATTTGACCGTAGTTACGTCAACATCCAAGAAGAAGATGGAGGTTTTTTTCAAAGTATCAATTTCATCTTATCATTTACCCATCATTATTTTTGCCGTAGATGTAGGGAGTTCGGTAAAGTGAACTTTGCGACGCGAAGAAATATATTACTCAGTTAACACTCATTGTATTCAACTTGGCAAGCTAAGTGCTACCGCACTCCTTAATGAGAAACAGCACCAATCATTTTTTATGAAACCACTTTGAAAACAATAAACAGGATATTGAGCTTCTCCAAATGTCCTGTTCAGACAGCACTTTCCTGCAAAAGATGTTGTCAGGTTAGTATACCACATTGTCAATAATCCTGTAGCAATTCACCTACCCAAAATGTCCTGCTGTGGCAGCCACTTCTTGCAAAGTACGTTGTCAGGAAGGCCAGGGAGTGGTTCTTCTTCCCATTTCCAAATTATTCTATAAGTTGGAAACTTTTTGAAACTTTTAACGATGGCATCTCTCTTTTCTTTTTTAAGAGAAGAACTCCTCATATTAGTGCCCAAACTGAAGTAGATTGCACCATCTTTGGCTCCGTCAATCCAAAGTTTCAAATCCTGCGGTTAATAAAGTAGAAATTGGTTTCAACAAAATACACCCTAGGAATGTTGCCAAATCTCAATATTTGAAATGAACTTTGTTTAAATCTAGTGAGACAGTGTTCAGTTCTTCCGAACTACCGCCCAGCGCCGGGCTCCTATAATAGCAATGACCGACTTATAGTTGGTGGAAACTTGTTATTTCATCAGCTTATTCATTCCACAATTCATTTCCTTAATGCAAAGAACCCGTACCCAGAATTTCAAGTTGAGATTTTTGTGATTTAAAAGAAAAATAGTACCAGCTGAACCTTTTTTTTTCACAATCAAAGAGAGTAGTTATTACTTCTTCCAAGTCACAAAGTCTAAAATCGACTGGGTTATCTTCGGAAAGACCAATGAAGATTTTTACTGAAAGATCAATGTCCTGAATTTGGGGCCAGGATTTTCTGAATAAAATTTTCAAAGTAAATTTGGTGTGTTTCATGCTACTGAGTTTTTCTAAATTTTGTTTCATCTATGAGTATTGATTATTTTGTTTCACCCACCTCCGGTAATGGTTTGGTGTCTTCTATGTGTAAAGGTCCCAATAAAATAGTATTAGCTAAAACTGGCATTGGAGGTGCTAGGAGCCATGATGAACTAATCAGAAGTAATGATTTGTTTTGCTCTAGTTGCTTTACAGTTATGCCTGAAGTTCCAAAATATTTTTCCATCAAAAAATTCTGATTCTTCTGAATAATTCTATTGAGATAATATTTTGTGTAAAGAATAAGCAACCAATTGTCCATTCTCTGAAAGAAATTCATGCTACTCGTATACCCTGAAAATATGATGCGGATATAAAATTATTTTGTATGAATGAACAGGTACAAGAGCACATTTTTTTGATATAAATGGTACCTACAGTAAAACCAACATAGACGAACATCTAAAGGAACTAAAATAAATTGCGTAGGTACTTACAACCGTAAATAAGTAAGTATTACAGGATAGGAACTTAAACGGATATTTGACAAGATATAGCGAAAAATGTCAGCAGAAACCAGAATGCCGAGATTAAAAAGGAAATAAACACGAAAGCATCAAATTATTGTCTTCAAATAGATGGTACCTATGAAGGTATAATTAATACCTGAGAGAATGTCGGGGACGTGAGAAGGAAGGCAGAAGAGAAAGTCAGCGTGCAATCCAAAAATACATGCGGGATTTATAGTTTGCATAGCAATCATTGGAGGATATCTCAGTTTTGGTAAAAATCCCAAATATGCAGTGCAGAGTAAACCTTCATATAGAACTAGGTCAAACTTCACCTTCTTCTGATCAATTGACCTGAAAAAATAACATCCGAAACATTGAACACAGATAAAACTGAATAATCCAGGGAACATAGAGTATCACCCCACCCCCAGTATCTCGAGAACCACTCAAGACATCGACATGCGGTAAAGGGTCACCTTCTTTGGGGGGATTTATTTTGAGCCCAAAAATTAATCAGGGGGATTAATTTTTTTGCCACGTCTAGCTGGTGGCCAACTCAAAAATCTTAAATGGGATGACCGGATGACCCATCAATCGTGAAGGACAAATTTCACCACTGCGACTTACCCATCTCGTGATATGGGGCAGACCGTTCTAAATATCGTTAAATTTAGATTAGCGCCCCACAGATTTTCGTAAGTCGTAGAATACTGAACTTTGTTTAATAAACTATTTTTATTTCCTTTAAAATGAATCATCGCTTGATAGGCCATCCCATATATTTTTTTATTGATCTGGCCGCCGCGCCACCCACCCTAAACGGTTGAAACTTTTTTGGCCTACCATTAATCCCCCCAAAAATAGGCGATCCGTCTCTTACCGCTTCTCGATATATTGAGTGATTCTCGAGATAATGGTGGTGGGTACAGACTTAATGCTCACTCTGTATAAATGGGAAGGCGTATACAAACATACTAAAAACAGACAAGTATTAGACTTTCTTAGTATCTATAACTTAATAGAGCCCATGATCAAATGTACATAAAGAAAATTCAAAGTTATGACAGAAATAATAAAAACATAAATAAATAGCGGATTTTACAGTAACAGCAGTTGGATGTACACCCCTTACATCCAAGTGCTATGCGCGATCTCGCCCCTTATATTGTGCAATAAACGTAAGAACATCAAAGATCTTGAAGAAGATCGAAATGCCAACTTGAGATTTTATCTACAACGATTCTTCTTGATCAAATGTTTATCAGCTGAAGAATGTTCAGTTTTTTTTTATATTTTTTTCAGTACTTAACTGTCAAAAATTCTGATTTACTTGATAACGTTATAAATTTCATTTAAATTAACTTCTTCCTTCCTCAGTGTGCTCAATACTGGTACAGCGTTACCTCTCTGTATTCTCTGGCTTAAATGCTCCCCCGCACGTCTATCCCTGGTCTCATGTACCAGAGACTTGGATATTATGCTGAACATATCCGAGGCTGCTGATCCGAGAGAGCCAGTTCTTCAGTTGTAACTTACTTGATTAGCTGCTGAATCGGTTCTGAAGAAAGCTGTTTATCAACTAATACTTTTTTTAATTCAACTAAACTCGTAGCGAATTCATATCTTGTATTTCGTTTCTGAGTGTCCAACATGCAATCTGATGATGGTTGAAGATATTTATATGAAAATGATATATCAATGTCAGTGTAGTTTTCAATTGGTTTCTGTGGAAATTTTAGATCGTTCTTTATTGGTTTGTTATTTTTAATAATGCTTTCAATCGTCAGGAAAAATAAAAAATTGATATTTCACGTTTCTCAGGTATATGAATACAAAAATCGAATGAAAAAAAACCCAGTTCATCGGCCGTCTGCCTTAAGTGGCACTCAAATTTTACCGATTTTGAAGAAATTTGTTATGTATATCCCATTTGGGGTTTAATTGTGCGCCGAAACTTTTGGATGAAATCAAATCTGCCGCCATTAGAATGTGAAGCAACTAATTTTGTAACGAATGGGTAAAATTCAAGTCTCATAATTTTTTCTTGGCTCCCAGTTATGGTTTTTTGGATAGCCATTCCCATATTTTTTTCGTTTTATAGGTATTTGACTAAACAATTAGCGATCCATATAATATACACTCATCACACAACAGTATCTATTTTTGTCATCACATTAATTAGTTAAGATAAGAAAGTTATTGATCCCTAACCAAATAGGAATCATTTTGATAAGGGACTCTCGGCCACTTAAACAGTTGACGGGAAACGATACAGTGGCTGCCGACAGCTAAAATTAGAGACTATCCCATTAGAATGTGATTTAACTCTCGTCCACTTAAACAGTTGACGGGCAAAGATACAGTGGCTACCGACAGCTAAAATTAGAGACTATCCCATTAGAATGTGATTTGACTCTCGTCCACTTAAACAGTTGACGGGCAAAGATACAGTGGCTATCGACAGCCAAATTTAGAGACTATCCCATTAGAATGTGATTTGACTCCCGCCCACTTAAACAATTGACGAGCAAAGATACAGTGGATACCGACAGCTAAAATTAGAGACTATCCCATTAAAATGTGATTTGACTCTCGTCCACTTAAACAGTTGACGGGCAAAGATACAGTGGCTACCGACAGCTAAAATTAGAGACTATCCCATTAGAATGTGATTTGACTCTCGTCCACTTAAACAGTGGACGGGCAAAGATACAGTGGCTACCGACAGCTAAAATTAGAGACTATCCCATTAGAATGTGATTTGACTTTCGTCCACTTAAACGAACAATTAAAATTTCTAGAAAATATCCTTAATAATAAAATATCCAGAACCTACATAACAGAAAAAATTCATATTAAAGTTCCGCAACCCAGACTCAGACCTGTAAACACACGGGGGCAGCTGTTTCATGTACCACATAGGAGACAGGTTTTCGTATTTAAGTCTCCTATTATCAGAGTTTGTTAGGTAGAACGTGTTGGGAGTAGTACTGGGTTAGGTTCCAAAAAAAATGAAATGCGTGTTTAAGTCTGCAAACTCAGCCTAACCCTATACTACTCCCAACACATTCTACACAGCTTAACAACCGGTTACTACTTCCCATGTTCTTCCTAGGTTAACAAACGTGTAGGTAATATGTAATCCATGTGTATGCTCTGATTATTAATGTGGGAGTCAGATTTATTATCATATTTCTCTCATCTTCTCGAAACGAAGTTCGGGTACTCAGCTAGTTCATTATATTTCATTCACACTCATCCTTTTGTTTCTCATTCATACCTCCACCCGACACCCATCTTTCACTTACACATAACACAGCGTCAGTAATTGCTCTACACTGCTTGTAATATAGAAGTGATGGGGCGTAGACGACTTGATTAAAAAAAAATAAAAAAAAAACATTTGACGGGCAAAGATACAGTGGCTACCGACAGCTAAAATGGGAGACTATTCTATTTAGGGATGTGCTAGTCATCCACGAGTCGACTCATGAGTCGACTCTTCAAAGAGTCGACTTATGAGTAGCTTTTTTTGTTGACTGATAAAGATAATAAAGGGAGAAATATTTTTCCTGGTGTTTGTTGTTTACTGAAGGAAAATGTTCTTATTCTGCTGACGATTGATTGTGATGTCTTTTTAATGTTTTCGGCGAAGTTGGGGACGTTTATTTGGTACATGTCCCTTTTGTCAATTGGTTTTATTATGTCTTTTTGATCAAATAAAAGCGTTTTTGAAAATTGTCACTCGATGTGATTCGAGATCGAGAGTCGACTCATATTTGTGAGTCGAGTCGAGTCATGTCGACTCACCTAAGTGAGTCGAAAATCCCATCCCTAATTCTATTAGAATGTGATTCGAAAAGATATGCTTGGTAAAGAATATTAGTTGTTCAAAATGAAGTACATTGGACGATGCCCATAAGGTTACATGTGCTGCAATTACAGCCACTGGTTTTTTATTTAAATTGTGACACGATTTTCCCATTTTCTTTATACTTTGAAGATAATTACCTTTAAGGGATCCGTCCCTATCATCGTTATTGAATGTCCTCTTTTGACTAACGCTTTCCCTAGTGCTTGAAATGGTATTTGATGACTGTAAGATGGAGTTGGTACTATGATCAAAATATTAGCTGCCTCCACAGTACACAAATATGATAGAACTGTTAACCATAGTGAACTATTCAATGCTATCATCTGAAAATAGATGAAAGATACGTACTGATAAAGGATATGTACATGTTTATAGTCCAGTGGGCAAAGATTATTTGAATGAAATTTTTTTGGAAATTTCGATTTTTCTAGGTATTAAGGAGCGCGGTAGCGCTCCGCCCCGCCAAGTCAAAATAAAGCGGTAGCTACAAGAGTATAATATACGCCACAGCTTACATTGCCGATTTCAGCTACTTCCAGAGGAAAAACTAAACACCTCAGGATAAAAATGATTGTTTCCTACGTATGGGGCGAACTCAGAGACGAAGTATATGAAATTTCAACAAAATCGGTTAAGTCAAATCGGAGATATAGGCTTCTGAAAAGTACACTTTTTTTTCTCATCGTCTGCTGCTGCTGCTGCTG